>OY365807.1:18706565-18712985 GCA_959347315.1 Bimastos eiseni
AGATTAAGCACAGCAGTCGATTTATTCAAATTTATTCAAGCTCTTCTTTGTTGCTCCGGTTCTACGAGTTTGCGTGAGCCTGTTAGCGAAGACCTTCCATCAGGTTGGGGCATGATGGACTTGCTGTTCTCTGACACCAGTTGGTATAATGAGGGAACGCACCGACAGGTCTTTCAGACGAATACCAACTACTACAGGTCTAGTTCATTGGACGACAGTATATAGGCAACTTTACTATTTTTCGAAACCCCCGAAGCGTCACGTTGCACAGCGATACGGTGGGACAATTGAAGAGCTGTTACAATACATTTCGCCATTTCCACTCCATGCGCGGACGCTGAATGAATAGTTGCGGCGATATATCTTTCTTTCGTGGGGTAGATATACATCACCTGTCAATGTCTAGTAAACGATGTCTTACACACAATGTCGTTACGACCAGAGATATCCGCCTCTTAGGAATTGATATCAGTTTAACCTCTTTTCCCAGTGCACAATCTCCACCCTTATCTTTATACTTTCCACTCCATGTTCCTTCCATTATATTTTGCCTTCTTTCCGCTCTACCTAACTCTTCAGTTCTTTATCCATATCTTACTATTCTTCTTTAATATTTCCATTTTCTCCTCTTCACAGCTTTACGATTGACGATGATGGATTTCATAACCTTGAATGCGAACGTTTCTGGGAATCACAATCACCAACACTTGGAAAGGAGAAGCCGTGTCAGCGCCCTCCTATGGTTTCCAACTCCGTAACATCTTGTCATCCGTGCGGCGTTGAAACTTGAACTCACAATGCTTTATTTTGTCACACTTTAGTTTGACAATAGACAGAAGCACCTCGCGCTGTGTTGCTGGCAAGCAGCCAAATAGTAGCGTACTGAGTCATACCATAGTTAGTCCGCTGATAAAGAATTAAGTTAACTCGTTCTGGTTGGAGCATTCTAGAATTTATCATCGTTATGAGCTGATTGATATAACTCCTCAACTTTCAGCTCAACCCAAAACTTTTTATTGACAACATAGTTTCTTCAGTCCATCATCGATTTTTTTACAGCACAGAATCGTTGTCTACCCCAAGACATTCAGTTTTCTGGTCTCAAAGGGTCAGTTGTCCATAGAGGAGCAATAATGCTCGTTGTCAGTGAGCCCCATTTTCATTAATTTCTTAGTAGGTTGAAAAGATGATCAAGTAGCAGCCTTAGTATCTTCAGTGGTATTTCTTCATCCATTACAGTCAATGCACGTCTGTTCGAGTCTCATATTAAATATTCCTAAGGCAAGCGCATTGGCCGAAGCGATAGGCAACGAATTACACACACGTTCCATGATTAGACGTTAAAAACTTTCGAAAACCTGCCTATTTCTGATAACGAACATAACCTTCTTGGTACATATTACAGGATCTGGTAAGGTAGCAATGGACATTCTGTTTCATTGGAAGTAATTACCCAAACGTCTCTGGTAATAGCTTACTTTTAAATCTATACATCGTTATCTTATTTGTGTTTAACAACGTCATCGTTCTAATTACCCTGAAATTGATGTGAGCTTTGATTATAATAAGACAGCAAATAATACCAACAATGAGCTTTCACAGTATCGTGATTATAGTAAAGTATGAATGTTAGGCATTTCGGACAGTCATGGAATAAGAGCTTCTCCGCTTTGGAGTATTGGACTCGAGTTCGTTCAGTCGGGATAATGGTGCAGAATTTTCATATAATATCAGAATATATAAACGGTCTCTTCGAATACGGTTTTAATGGTTCCTACTCCATCACCGTCGATGGGATTTCATCGGCCGCCCAGGTAACTCTCGAATATCTTCACCGATTGTAGCTAGATGTGTGTTTTTGGAAGTATCTGTTACCATAGACATTTTGGCGGATAGGAGGCGCTTAGAGCTTCTAAAAGCATACCTTCCGTCAGCGCTTCCATTTTTCCGTTCTCCAGCATTTAGAAACTCCTTTTAGGCATTTTACAGCAATACGTCTGTTAACTGCTGCAAAGAAACGTTGCAAGGAGCTGAAGACTGAAGCTTGATGAATCATCCTTTGATGCAGTGTGTACTAGACACTGGCTCAATAGAAGTTACTAATTGCAATTAAAAAACTAACAAAGTTAAGCAGATAGAATCGAACATTCAAAGATTGAAGCAGACAAATCCACACTCACCAGAACGTAAATCTGCCGCTGGATGTCGGACACATAGATTCAAAACAGAGTCAAACCCAAAATGGGTAATAGAATCTTTCAAAAAGCGAGTTAGACAGAGTCACACATACACACACACACCTACACACACACACACACACACACCTACACACACACACACACACACATATGCTCATACAACTGCTAAAGACCAGACCCCAGTCCCCACCGAAAGCGAGCAAGAAATGCCAGTCATAGCTACTATTGTATGACTTAATCTGTTCTGTCGTCGTCCGTCCAATCGACGATTCATCCGATGCTCAATTCATTCACTCTTTTCATCCAATCTCGTCTCTGTCACGTGACTGGCACTTGATTCGCGTGATGCGGTCGTCACCTGCGCCGATGATGTCCTCACTCTCTGTCGTGCATATGGTAGTTCGGCGGATGTAACCTTCCGCAAGCATGCGCAGTCACAAAGTCGAATGAAATATCAGCTGCCGTGTAGTCGAGTTGGCACAGACAGGCACAGACGAACAGACAGATTTAGAGACGGACCCAGAGTGGACATTTGAGACAAATGAAAGACTGTTTCTTTGGGACTGTCTGTGTTTATATTGCGCATTTATTAGGTACAAGAAAGCACAACATGAATGTTCATGAATGACTCTAGCCTGAAACTTCTCTTTTCATCCAGAGCTTCTGTTTGGTTCTTTGCTTGTTTGCCTTTTGTTGTTTGTCTTGTATGCCACTTTATAGCTAGCTACATGAGTCATTTTGTCCATCTATTTGTCTATCTGGTTGTCAATCTGTCTGTCTATTTGTATCTCTGCCTATCTGTCTGCATTTCTGACATCTGCATCGGTCAGTATTCATGGCTGACTATTTTGTTCCCATCTCCCAGGAACTGAAGAGCACATGGAGATTGAAATAGAGATAGAGACGGAGAGAGAAGAGAGACAGACAGACAGACAAACAGAGACAGAGACAGACAGACAGAGACAGACAGAGATTGAGATAGAGAGATAGAGAGATTTTATTACATTCATTACAGTTCCCTGAAGAGCAGTCCTGCGTTTCAACGATCTGGCGACTGAGGCACACGCATGACGTGATGACAGAGCCAAACAACGTCGTTACCTATGAGTCGTGTCAAATTCACGCCAGGAGACGCAATAGAATTCGAATCTCAATCGACACAGGAATGAAAAAGGGTTAACCCTCTGAAAGCGCAGACAGCGAATGCTTATCCTTCTCAGTCGGACGATGGCAAAGTGAATGGCCCATCGCTACATGGTATATTAAATTCCAAGATAATTATTATATGACTATAGTATCTGTCTGCGACTCAACATGCCTAATATTTATCCATTAATGTATCTATCATTTAATTCAATTCAAAATTCCATTTATTTCTTCCTATAAAACACAATATTTTCATGAAGTAAGTACATGTGAAAATCAATCATAGTAACAACATAGAAGAACTCAGATAATTAGATATAAAAGACTATTATTAGAAAATGATCTAAATTTCTATTTCCAACAATATACAGAAGCTCAGATAATTAGACATAAACGACCATTATTAGAAAATGATCCAACTTTCTATTTCCAACCTTTGTATTCGTACAGCTGCAAAGGATTTAGGATATTCTAAAAATAAGTGTCATTTTTTTCTCGTTTTGAACGCAATATATTCTAGAAACAACTTGAGAACTTGGAGATACATTGTGGTACGGAAGACTGGCGATGGATGAAGACGAAGGGAAAACCTGCTTTGTCCGATGTGAGAAATTGTAAGGGAAGAAATGAGTACTAAACTGTTACACTAATTTTGGTACTCCTAATAAACAGTTTGAGCCTTGTCAAAAAGAGAAGTGTATAGGCGCAAATCTAATATGGCACTAATTTCAGCTAGAAGATCCATCCAGTAAGTATGAATGATAATAATACAAAGTATGATAACAAGAGTAGTAATCAGCTGCAGTAGTTTTAATAAACATGATTAGTATAATAATAATAATAATAATAATAATAATAATAATAATAATAATAATAATACCATTGTTGCTTGAAGTGACACCTATTGATGGCTGATGGATGACAGGTGGGAGGATGTTCCAGGCAGATGGTACTGACACAGGGAAATTTCGTGAGCCAGATCATATCAAGCTCTCATTGCTGGAATTTGGATGTCGGTACGAGTTGTCAAACGCAAAATGACGTCGTTTGCTGAACAAAGAAATTGGCATCTATACAAAATCCAACTACATGCCCCGTTGCCAACTGGAGAAGGCTATCTCAAATGTGTAAATCCACTGGGAATCCTTTATACGAATCTAAACTGGTCCTCTGCCGCTAAAGTCGATTCATTTTACTATAGCGTGGCTTTTAGTGCACTTTAATGGTCTTCCATTTTACACAGAGACAATCTCTGAGGTCGTTGGGTTCTTTCTGCTTCAGGATTCAAACTCCTCCTTCTGACGGTAGATAGAATGGCTCTTCAGCTCGTGTAGATCCTATGCCTGACAATCAACTTGCTAAGTGCTCTTCCGTCACAGTTTAGCAGGCACACGCGAATGACGTATATATATGTATATATATATAAATATGTATATATATAACTATATATATATATATAAGCGTACATAGTCATGTTGTGTTGTGGGAACAATGAATATTATGGTTATTATACATAGAAACATACATACATACATACACACATACAAACATACATACATACATACATACACACACACATACATACATACATACATACACACATACAAACATACATACATACATACATACATACATACATACATACATAACTACATGCATACATACATACATACATACATACATACATACATACAAACATGCATGCATACATACATACATACATACTTGCGTGTATACATATAGAGCCCAAATGTATACATACGTGCATGCATACATACACAGGGCCTATACATACATGCATGCATACATGTATAAATACACAGATATCTGTAAATCACGCAACCTCTGACCTCTAGATGTTTCGGAACTGACACTCAGATATATTTATATGTATGTAAAAACTATGCGAATGTTTTAATGGAAACATATCCCGTCTGTTAAAAGGCTTAAGTGTCAAATTCCGCAAGACGCACGACCATAGGTTAATACAAGCTATAGTGCTTAGACAGGATTCCGTCAGCCATGGCTGCATGGCATCCATATGTATGTATGTATGTATGTATGTATGTATGTATGTATGTATGTATGTATGTATGTATGTATGTAGTATGTATGTATGTATGTATGTATGTATGTATGTATGTATGTATGTATGTATGTATGTATGTATGTAATGTATGTATGTATGTATGTATGTATGTATGTATGTATGTATGTATGTATGTATGTATGTATGTATGTATGTATGTATGTATGTATGTATGTATGTATGTATGTATGTATGTATGTATGTATGTATGTATGTATGTATGTATGTATGTATGTATGTATGTATGTATGTATGTATGTATGTATGTATGTATGTATGTATGTATGTATGTATGTATGTATGTATGTATGTATGTATGTATGTATGTATGTATGTATTGTATGTATGTATGTATGTATGTATGTATGTATGTATGTATGTATGTATGTATGTATGTATGTATGTATGTATGTATGTATGTATGTATGTATGTATGTATGTATGTATGTATGTATGTATGTATGTATGTATGTATGTATGTATGTATGTATGTATGTATGTATGTATGTATGTATGTATGTTATGTATGTATGTATGTATGTATGTATGTATGTATGTATGTATGTATGTATGTATGTATGTATGTATGTATGTATGTATGTATGTATGTATGTATTGTATGTATGTATGTATGTATGTATGTATGTATGTATGTATGTATGTATGTATGTATGTATGTATGTATGTATGTATGTATGTATGTATGTATGTATGTATGTATGTATGTATGTATGTATGTATGTATGTATGTATGTATGTATGTATGTATGTATGTATGTATGTATGTATGTATGTATGTATGTATGTATGTATGTATGTATGTATGTATGTATGTATGTATGTATGTATGTATGTATGTATGTTGTATGTATGTATGGTATGTATGTATGTATGTATGTATTGTATGTATGTATGTATGTATGTATGTATGTATGTAACCAAGTAAATCATTGAAGGTACAAGACTCAGTGTTACACGTAAATCGAT
>OY365807.1:18715685-19050685 GCA_959347315.1 Bimastos eiseni
GGTGACCTGGAAATTCCTTCCTTCGGCATTGCGTCTCACGCCAATAGGTCAAGCTGCTCTAGGCCTGTTCTTCTCTGGCCTTGAGACTGTTTTGTTTGACCGATGCTACACTGGGAGCGTTTCTGAGTAGATGGTGTTGAATATAGGCTCTAATGGCTAAATAAAACTGCCGTAATATTAATTATAATAATAATAATAATAATAATAATAATATTAGCAATTATAATAATAATAATAATAACATACGCGCGCCTCTGAGTAGTCACCTTGAAGAGGCACAATACATAAATTCTCTTAATAATACTAATACATAGATACATAAATACATACATACATACATACATACATACATACATACATAAATACATACATACAGACATACATACATGCATACATACATACATACATACACTCATTCATACATACATACATACAAACATACGTACATACATACACACGTACGTACGTGCATGCATCCATGCATATATGCATACATACATGCATACAAGCTTGTATACAAAATACATGGTTGCCAATTGGTAAATGGCGCCTGCTGGCGGGTGACGATGGTAAAATGATCGATCGATATCGGATATTAGACCGAATGTTGTCGTATTGAAGGGGCTACGACGATGATGATGATGTTGATGATGATGACGATGATCGTGAAGGAGAGAGTAGTGGCGATGATTATACGCCCATCGTTCGCATCACTCATCCGTCTGTCATGGCCATTTCCTACGCAGCGCTTTTTGCTTATCGCTCAGTTAAGCGCTGTTGGCCATTACGTAAGCATTACAGAAGCTGCTGAGTTGTACATTGATCAACAGACGCCGCCTGTTTCTCATCTTCGGCGTCTAATCGACGAACGTTCCATCGTCTAAGCCAAGTTTACCAAGACAGCGACCGCGTCTGGCTTGTTAGCCGTTTGACAACTCCGCCAGAAGTCAGCCGCTTAGCATCGGGTGCGATTCTGGTCGATTAGCATACTACAGAATGATCTCTGCTCTGGAAAACAATGTTGTTGAACTTGATGCGTCCAGAATGCATCGACATAAAATGCTTGATGAATGTGATATTTAATTATACACGTACATTTTCATAGCGCCTTTTTGGAAAAAACCCGTCATAGAGGCTTCTACCTGCAACACAGAGCCATCATCGATCCGAATGGATTTGTATAGCGCCTTACAAAATAAGAGGCGAATAATGTTAAGGCTTATGCTACAGTACAATTCTAATGCATCCTCCTTAATACATCCTCCTAGGGTCAGACAGCTAAGACTGAATATACGGTCGCACGTCAAACTCTAAAACAATCGTGTGGTTAGTGAATAAAAAACCATTGCGGGTTCATGAACGGTACTAGCGCCATCTGTTGCATATTGAAATCAGACGTCAGCTCGCGACAGAGGTCACTTTCTAACTGCTTCGGGGCGAATGTCGCCTCTTCGCTGAAATATCGTTCAGGGGTAAAGGAGAGGTCAAGATTGGGGTCAGGTTTTAGAGCGCAGACGTAGAGCTGCTCCTCATCGTTTGCATCATCGGCACCAGGTGGCGCAAGCAGTCACCCCCCAAATGACGTCAGCAAAATAATGAGGTAAAATTTTACGATGAACGTAGACAGACGAGAGCGCAAGGACGTTCCGTTCCCAATTAATATGCGGCAGTTGGTCACGAAGGGTTGACCTTGTCTTTATCTGCGTTGTCTCTTCCTCCCTCTCTTTATTCATATGTTTCTCTTCTTTCTTAATACCTCTCTTCCTCTTTCTCTTGGCTTCACATTATGCTCTGTGTAGTCCTTTTCTTCTGGTTGCCGCTTTCGTTTTCTCTTACAATTCTTCAATTCTGTTCCTCGCTAATTCTTCTATTTCAATAAATCCTCTGCCTGCCTATCCTCTTCACAATCCTCTGCCAGTTTCTCCCTTTCACAATCCTCTGCCAGTTTCTTCCCTTCACAATCCTCTGCCAGTTTCTCCTCTTCACAATCCTCTGCCAGTTTCTCCTCTTCACAATCCTCTGCCAGTTTCTCCTCTTCACAATCCTCTGCCAGTTTCTCCTCTTCAGAATGCTCTTCTGAATATTCATGCTACATCCCATTTTCCCCATATTACTCTTCTTCCTTTCCCTTGTCCCCATTTTCTCTACTCTTCGTCTAGGCCAATATATCCTCCCGAATCTTTCTAGACTGACATTTATAGACCAGAAACTGCTTACTCCGTCTCAGTTCGATGAATTTCTAGTTCCATTTGTCTCCCCATCTTCCCCCTCCATCTCCATCTCCCTTTTTATATCTCCTAATCACCAATCCTTGCACATACGTCGCCCTTCCTTCTACAAACCCGTCCCAGGTTTCTCTTCTCCTCGGCACCGATCGCACACGGAGATTAACGAACGACGAGGCATTAGCTGTTTAATAACATCTATTTACAACTTCTTGCCGCTAGAGGCGCTTATTATACGACGCCATGGCAATGCAGCGCCCCCTAACGACGAGGCAACGAGCAAGTGAGCCTCGTAGAAAGAAACAACCGACGAAACGACGACGACGACGACGTTCTTCTGCCGTTGACTTTCCGCACGTCTTAGAAGCGGAATCGTTCTAATAGCCCTTCAAAAACTGACATCAACTGTATAGGTCGCGTGTTCTTATTTGCGAAATCCTGCCTAACATGTGTTTGCAGCTGCCGTATCGAAATACATCTGGCACATGATTTATGTTTTACTTAATTAACTGGCTACAATTATAGCCTGACATTAGTTCTGACAATGGCGACTGTTGTCCGCCATGATTAGGAACGCAATGCTGTCGCGGTATATCAGAGTAGGATACTTAAGTAAGCAAGAATATGAGGAAACATATTCTTTTTGGCCAGTTGTACCGTCTGCCAGACCACACTCAAGTGCACATATACCTCATGAATAAAACAGCAGAAAATGGTTGTAGAGACCTAACTATAGGACATCTCGATAAGTAAGTAAGTAAGTATATTCTTTAATCAAACGTCTGCAAACGCACGACATGTACAAATAAACAGGTACGAACAAAACACATCTATGTACATATTCTGTCGTTCTTTAAAGTTATCGCATGTATTCGCGATTATAGCGAACTCACTTGCTTAACCTCGGCATATGATGAGGTAGAATAAGAACATCGTATAGCAGAGATAAAAGCAGATATGCAGCAGTGCACAGGAACACAGAGAATAGTATACAAACAGAGACCAAAACACAGGAACATAGATTAAGAAGAATAGAAGATTTGAGAGGACAAACCAGATCCGAGAATATTTAGAATGCTAAAAGGCAATGAAGAAAAGAAGAAAAGCAACAAAATGGAGAAATTAATTATTAATAGCCTAACATTGAACCGAACGAACTTCCGTTTATTCTAATTTGAAAATCAGATTTGCTCATCCACAACGACAGCCCACAAACACTTGGAGGCATTAAATCTCTCAAATTTCCTCCTCGTCGTCGTCCTCCTCCTGCTTCATATTCTTCGGTACAAGAGTTATAGACTTGTGGAATGGCTTGGATGACAATACTGTCTCAGTGGACACTCCATCACAGCTTTTAGGAGAATGGTAGGATAATTGGGCAATTAAGCACGTTCCCGATTGAGGTGATCTTAATACAGACTAAACGTATAATTCTGAACCACTTTACGCCTTTGTTTATGTTATGTTACGCTTCACTATAGTCTTCCACCTCCTACTCCTTCTCCTTCTACTGTTCCTCCTTCTATTCCTCTTCCTCCTAATACTCCTCCTTCTCCTTCTGCTTGTCCTCTCACTCTCCTCTCTCTTCTTGTCGTCCTTTATATCACCTCTCCTCTTCTTCCGTCTCTTCTTCTGATCTGTTCCTTCAATTTTCTTGATGTCACCCTATCAATTCTTGCCTCATGAATTATTATTGCGACGCTACAGAAGTCATTTGATTATATCCTTTCCTCCTCGTCACTCCCATGGTCATCCATCAACGCGAAGAATGTCGTAACTCGCCAGGTGTCGCTAGCCATACGAGAGGCATGTCATGACGCGCCGCAAGTTCCGCTTATGGAATATTCTAGGAAAATTCACTCTCTTCATCTGGAATCCCAGACTCAGCGATGGGGACGTATATTTTGAAGTAATGGAACGTCGACCTATGTAGAAAGAGTTCATCCGGCGTTCCTACGGTATTGTCACACAATACCGTAGCGGCTGAACAATAAGTAACGGAACGCCATCCGACTCCTCTATATCCCACTGGTTATTTCATATGATCAATTATTTTTTTCTTTCCTAATAATATAACTAATGACGATCGAATTCTAATAAATTTTGACATAACTTATTTCACGGTGGCCCGCTTGACATTCAACTCTAGATTTAGTAAAATAACAAGCCTAGTTTTGTTTACAATTAGCATCAATTGCGTCACAATAAAATGTGCTACTGGCTGTAAGTAAGTAAAACAGCGAGGCGTCATAAATTCATATTAATCATTATTTCCGCACATTATGATTAAGTACCGGAAAACTAAGAAGAAAGCGTTCCGGCTGACTTAACAATAAGTACTGACGCATTAGTTCCTGCTAAATAAGAAGTACTGGGACGCTATTTCGGAACGTTCAGGCTCGTCTACACCACTGCCTAGAAAACTGTAGGCTTTACCATAAGGCTACGACCTGTAATCATCGCTACGTTATATAAATTAATAGATGAGATCACGAGAGACAATTTGCCTATATAAGAAAGGATGATCTACAAAAGACTATCGTAGTCCACGGAATCTGGAATCATCCAGAATGACTGTTATACGGGCAATTGAGCATTGCCAATAGAAGCCAGAGGCAGATTCAAATCGTAATCGTAAACTTTTAAATCGACCTTTGGGGCTATTTCGCTTCCACACTTAAATAGATACATGTACTGTATATTCAGTCATTACATGAGAACTTGCATAGCGCCTGTTGAAGATGACTTCTCAGAGGCTCATCCAAGATGAGGCAGAAATGCTTGAGAAGGGTTCTAGGAAGTGAGCGGAGCGGCAAGGGGAGGCAATTCCATATCGAGGGGCTCATCACCGAGAAGACGCGGCACTACCTGATAGATGTGCAAGTAAGAGGAGCAGCCAAACGGTTGGAGCAAGAGTCCCGAGCAGAGATTGTTGGGCTGCTGAGCTCAACAATGCAGGTAGTAACGAGACTTTGCTAAATATCCCACGCTAGATTCGCTGCTTAAGGGCAGTTAATGATGTCATATCACGGTCGAAGTTAACGTCCAGTGTGTATTTTTCTTTTTCTATGCGGACATTATTTCTTGAAACGCAAAGCATCAAATCATTTGAACACCCTAGCGATGAGCTTCATTTATTTACCTTAACGTATACACTCATCGCCAAAGCGCAACGGTATTACGTCATGACACGGGCCTACATGTATCCATAAAGCACGAATTAAAATATACATCATATATATATATATACCTTTCACATATTCAGACAATATAATGAACACAACTGTAGATATGAGTTCAAACTCAACTCAAATATGAATATAAATTTCCACAAATTATCCAATGACGCTCTTATATAGCCTACTAGGTGAAATAACTCCAGCGTTCTTCTCATGTTTAGTATGCCCTACAGGTCTTATTGTCGTGACTCGTTGGTCATACTGCCAATACATTGTAGTCTTAATGTACCTCTGCTTCGCTTTCCCTCTAATAGTGCATGCAGTGAATTGTATTGGATTCGATTATTTAGCATTATTTTTACATGTCCAAACCATAGTTTACCTGACCAGATCTGATTTGTCTTAATCTGATCATTTTGTCGACATGGACAGCTGCTCTCAAAAAGCTCTCTTCTTCAATCGCAAGCCTTCGACTTAGGACATCCTTTCCGGATTGAGGTTGAGACAATACAACCACTTCTTCCTTGAAACATCTCCTCCATTTAGGCTGTATCCGTAACTTCTCGCATCCCTTTCGAATGGAGCGTCACGAATTCTTTGCTGGCTATACGCCCCTGCATTATTGGTCTTTAGGGTAAATAACATTTGTTAAGAACAGACTCAACAACTAAAAACAATCCTACAACTGGTCAACAAGTTTAATCGTTTGACAGTTTCACATGTCGATTTGAACCTCCGACACACAGATATAATGGTCGACCGATACTCATCACTTTTCTGTCGTTCGGTATTTGCATTCCTCAGGATAATATGAAGCGCATCTTGAACGGAAGACAGAGTCAAATGCGTGCGCTCAGTTCACCCATGATCATTACACGGAGCCTCGAACCCACAACTTCATCAATCGTTGGATTACAGATAATTAGACGCAACTACCGTACATGATGTTGTCTAGTAGTATAAAAGAGAGGTAATTTATATGCCACTAAGCATCATAGCAAATCCCACTATTAAGACAACGTGGTTGCTTTAGTTGCATGAATCAGTGACTTCTGTCAAGCAATCGGAAAATTAATTACCAACTTAATGCTCGTGAGCTTAACAACCGTATTACCTTCAAGTGCATATGTTTATTTGAGAGCGGAGTTAAAGCTTGGTGAGATGTCTTAGCAAACACAGCCATTGGCGGAATAGGATCATCTATCCACCAATTGGATTAGATCCGGTTGTCTCTCTCTCTATCTCTCTTCCTTCCAATCCACCCTCCGGATTTTATTCTATAGACTAGCCGCAAAACAGGAAACAAAATGGCAGGGAACGAAGAGAAGCGTTATGAGCCAATCCTCAATTAGTCTTTGACCTTATCTTAAACCGCAGCTGGTCGTGGGCCTACGTTCGTGAGGATCTCTGACGACCAAAAAGGTTGACCGGATGCTTAATGGCATTTGCATATATATATATATATGTATACGTATATGTATATATATATAAAATACATATATCCAATCACCAAAGCAACCATCTTTGTAATGATGCTGCGCTTTGTCCGTGCATGGCTTCTCTGTTTCCGTTCCGGAAAAAGTCGGTTCCTCTTGGAAGAAAAACGTTGACGTTTAAATTGCTGTTTTGATGACAACGATGACGTTATAAGCAAACAATCACAGATACATTTAACTAGATGACGACGTCCATATTAGTGGCTGTGCAACAAGAAATACACGAATGCATACAGGCAATATATATATACATATATATATTATATAGGACTCTTTTTATATATATTATATATATGAGTATATAAATATATATTATATATATATGAATGTATGTTGTCACATGAATATCCATGGTGCAAGTTGTATATATATATATATATATATATATATAATCAATACATCGTTTAAATATGATAATCTGACAATGTACAGGTGCAGTGTAAACAATAGCTTGAGAAAAATGCTCTTAGTGCACATTTTGTGATATAAACGGCGCTGATGTTCATGAAAATGATGGCCAGTGTTTTGCGATTTGGTAGAGGACGATGCGAAAACGGGTATTTTGTTTACATGTGAATCAAGCAGACTCGACGAATGACCCTTCCAACTAAAAAATACGCCAAAGTTCGCAAAATACTCTTGACTAATTAGATGAGTGAAGATAAAACTGTCAAGATCGTCAAGATCCTCGCGGTGATAGTTGTATCGAATGCAGTTGCTATAGCCCATGCAAACAGGCGTCGCTATGTTGTGATCAGGATTATGTTGAGTTTTTCCAACCGATATTGTGACAAACAAACTCACATAACTGAAGAGGTCACACACCTACCTACACACATGTCTACACACACCCACACACACGCATCCACACCTACACGCACGCACACACACACAAACACAATGGCTTGCATATATTAGTCATGCACTTTGCTGTATAAAATATAGACCCTATATAAATAAAAGCGCATTATCAGGGTGAAGATCATGTTTCAAAGCCAGGACTGCTAGGAATATTCGTCAGAGGTCGTTACATATCACTAGAACATTATAGAACATTCTGACTATTCACACAATTAGCTAAAAAAACAATGGATGTCAGTGGCCAACATGCGCCAATGGTTATAGACAAGAATGAATGAACATCAACCAAACAACGGTGCAAAGGATCACACTCACAAGGCTTCAATAGATTCACAGGAAGCTGTTGGCTGTTGTTCGGATGACCAACTCTCTGTGAGTTTTGCCCTGTGCACGGTCTTTCTCGCAGAGTGTAACGTGAAGCGAACAATGACGACGTCGATCGTCAGGTTTGCGCTCTCGCTAACTTATTCTTAGTCTTTAGCCGGTGTAAAAACTTGTGATGACGACGCAACACATGTTATGACGGTATGAAAACATGTAATCGCAATGTAAAAACATTTGAAGATAGCACACAAGTCGTTCACTTATGCCGACGAGTCCCAAATCCTGTACTTGATATGCAGCTTATTAACGTGCTTAAGAAGACACTCATTGATGCTTCTAGGCAAAGTAGACGCATCACTGCTATAGCTTTTATTAAAGCGCTTACATATACCTGTAGCAGACAACGTATACCTGGTAGACAGATGATTTTACCACCAAGCTATGTCATAACATAGATGAGTAGTGTTGCCCTACTTCTTGTCTTAATACTTTCGATTGGCCCTTCCAAAAATCGGCGGTGGCGGATTAATCCTCATTTGTGTATACGGCGAACCTTATTTGGTAAACACTTCATGCAAAAACTATAGTTGGCTATCTGCATGCAACGTTCAACACGGCGCCATTCGTATCAGTTTTGTAAACGTCTGTTACCGACTTCTATGAATCATCATTGCCTAATTGGTTACGTACAGGAACACTACATCATCAAATCTTTTTACATCGCGATTACATGTTTTTATATCGCCACCACATGTTTTTTACATCGACTCAAGAAGTTGTTTGTCTTTTGCAAGGTGCATAGCGTAAGATTTTTCAAATAGGAAACGAGGGTGGTCGGAAGCATACATAAATAATAAAACATTACTTGACCGCAATCAATTTGGTATATTTGCGATCTGTTCCTCGCGTCGCGTTCCGCCACTCGCATTGTATATTTATCGGAGTTTGCAAAATGACTCGTGTCATTTGACTCATTTCCAGTATTAGACCTTCACACTGCAATACAGACATCCATCTCACCACACACGTACAATTGTATTTTACTGTGCTACCTCTGCCAGGTACCAAAGAGGTGCTGTATATGGTGTATCGAGACATAGACACCTGTTTAACATGTGTAAATACATTGATAAATACATGCGGAAAATACAACACAAAACATCAGATGCGACTGCGAATGTGCGCTTGTGCGTTGACTGCCTGGATGTGTCTGTGGGATAGCCCGTCTGAATCAAGGACCGTTGGTTGCTTGTTGCGAGAAGCGATCGCTCCGTCGACCGATGAATGAATGAACGACTAACAGACGGCAACATATAACGGATATACGTCAACGATGGATTCAATATCTGACGTACAATTAGACCGTGAGATTATACGCCGCTCTTGTTCACGTTTCATGCATTCAGGTCTCCCGGTCATTTAGAAAAATAAAACTACTCAAATGCCCAATCTCATAATATACACCGTATATATATAGACTACATAAATATACAGACTATATACATATTATATATTATGTACCGTAATCTCCACATCTCAGATCTTGTATTGTTGGGTCCATGCCCTCTTGCTCTCTCAGTACTATATATATAATATATAAATATAAATATATATGTATATGTCGAAATTTCTCCTCTGCACCAGTAACACATGCACAGTATCTAAGGACCAGAACTCTGACCCACAAACTTTGTCGTAGTTATTGCATACCTTAAGCAAAAGCAAAGTGATGATCGTTCTCCCCCATATGCCGATGACAGTTACTTGTCGAGTCTTGCTTTTGGTTGTAATTCACCATTGAACTCAGGAATACCAAAGGACTGTGATCAGTGAACACTGTAAGCAGCGAGGAGCCAAAATACACACTATAAGCCCTCACCACCGACAGGAGCGCCAAAGCCTCCTTTTCCACCGTAGAGTAATTGACTTCACACGGTTTCAACCTGCGACTGAAATAGGCAATCGGATGTTCTATGCCATCCACAACCTGAAACAGACAAGCACCAACACAAAAGCACGACGCATCAACAGCCAAACAAAAAGGTAACGTATAGTCTGGCGGCCGCAAAATCGGTCGCGACGCCAACCGCGACTTCAGATCCAGACTTCAGACTTCACTTGGGATAGAAACGACAAATCATCACTACCCGCGGCAACCACCTCAGGCGTCAATACCTCCACTGCCTCTGCATTCCTATCTTCAACTTCTCTCGTTAAATACCATCTCAGTAAATTCACATGTACAAATTGACCAAATAGTCCACCTCCTCAAGTCTCTGTTCCACCACATACGGGCCACAATATCGAGCCTCGAGTGGCTTCCCAATCAAAGGTAGTAATAACAAAACTTTATCTCCCTCGTTAAGTTCAACCTTCGTTGCATGACGATCGTACCATTCCTTCGACTTTGCCACCGTCTCATTCGTATTCACCACTTGCATGGCGACTCGAATACGTTCTCTCAAATCCAACACAAAATCAATGAGATTAGACTTCGTTAAATCAGTCACAACATCCTCCTGCAACCATGCACTCTTCAATAATTTCAAAGGACCTCTCACGTCCCTCCCAAAAACCAAATCAAACGACGAATACCCTAGGCCCTAGATCTGGACTTCTGTGTAGGTAAATAATACCCAAGGGAGGATTTCATCCCACGAACCCGGAAATTGTTCAGATATTGCCCGTAACATGTCCTTGAGGGTACGATTAAACCTCTCTATACACCCATTTGATTGAGGGTGATAGGGACTTGTTTTTAGTTGCACCCCCTGACATTCATGGAAAAAAATCTGCATGAGCCGACATGAATTCAGTCCCACAATCTGACAAAATCTCAACAGGAAACCCAAGCATACAGAACACGTTAATCAAGACCGTTGCAACGTCTGTTGCTGCGTGATTTCGTAATGGAAATGCCATAGGATAATGGGTTGCCAAATCTACTATTGTCAGTATAAATCGATTTCTCGATTTGTCACTCACACTTAAAGGGCCTACCACGTCCATAGCCAATTTCTGAAATGGCTCAGGAATAACAGGTACCCTCATCATTGGAGCACATGTCTTCGGAGCTCCCTTGCCCAACCTTTGGCAAACATTGCAAGTCCGACAATAATTCTTAACATCTCTGCTGACCTCTGACCAATAGTAATGTTTTGTCAACCTATCCATCGTCTTCCTAGTACCCAAATGGCCACTTGCAGGAATATCATGCGACAACCTCAAAATTTGATTCCTCAAACACTTTGGCACTACCACTTGGACCCATTCCAAACCCGCGGGTGTAACCTCATCACGCCATCGGCGTACCAAAACATCACTTCGAATTTCATAAAAATTTCTTTCCAACCTTTTACCGTGTACCCGAGCTAATCCAAAAAGTGACTCCAACGATTTGTCTTGTTGTTGCATGCGATTAAATTCCTGTCAAGAAACCATCGTACCTTCACTCGATTGTACCTGACCTGCCGGTTCAAACATAATCTCCAAGTCACTTGCATCAACACTTTCTTCATCATACGACGTCACCTCTTCGTGTACCTCGTGCTCTTCCAACTCGATATCTTGCCCCTCTGCAACAGCCTGAGCTTTAGTAACAACAGTCACCTCCCTAGGAACAATCACATCGTTACCGACCAAAATATGTACCCCCTCCGGAAGTTTATTAATCACTCCACACAAAACCTTCCCTTGGATATCAGGTGATTGTAAGTGTATTTCCACTAGAGGTACTTGAACTGGGTCACCCACAATACCTTGTATTAACCGGTCTTCATTAGTATCAACATATTCGCCTGGTTGACAATGTTGTTTGCTTATCAACGTTTGAAGACAACCTGTGTCTCGTAATAACACAATAGATCGCTTTGAGCCATCCGCATGCAAAATCTCACCACGCCTACAAAAAGGCTTAAACTTCCGATGGATCGTAGACTCCACCTGTGCCCCATTGTCATGAACGGCAATTACCAAATTTACCCTTTGGGTTGTTTCCTCAAACTGCCTTGGTCCCTGGTCAACTCTTCGAGCCTCCTCTCTCTGTTTATACCAACACCTAGACATTACATGACCCCTCCTATGACAAAACTCAAACACAATTTCGCCACCATACCGTTCTACAGGCATATTTCTCCTCACCAAACTTGATCTCTGTCCCAAATTGTGATGTACGTTACCCACCCCTCCACCAAATTCATCACTCAAAATTCCAAACGCTTCAACCTTAAATGGTTTAAATAAAGCCGCATACTCATCAGCTAATTTGGCTGCCTCGTACAAGGTCATAGGTTTGCGTTCTACTATCCATCGATGCGCTTCAACAGGAAGACAATTCACAAATTGTTCTAATTTCAGAACTTCGCGTAACTTATCAACATCATTCCATGCACCCTCCCCCTCAAGCCAACTCTTGCACGGTACACTGAGTCTAAACGCAAAATTTGAAAAAGTTTCCGAAGCCCCTTTTTTCATGGTACGAAACCTTTTCCTGTAAAATTCAGGAACCCTAGCATACGCGGTCAACAAGGCCTCCTTTACCAAATCATAGTCCCTACAAGCTTCTACAGACATTTTCGAAAATACCTTTTGCGCTTTACCCGTCAACTTGGAATGCAAGACAGACGTCCATTGCAGCCTTGAAACATTGTGTATCAACATCGCCTTCTCGAAGGATAGAAGAAAATGTTCCACTTCCGTTTCCTCAAACCTAGGCACAAACTTCACAGCAGTAGCAATCCTACATTTTTCCACCTCCTCTGACTCTGTACCTGCACCAACCCCCTCTCCAACACCTCTCATTCGATCCTCGTGTTGCCTTTGACTCACCTTATCAGCATTTTCTAGCATTAACCGCTTCTCTTCCGCCTCACTCCTCCGTTTTCGTTCCTCCATTTCCATCTGAAAATGTAATTGCTCTGTTTCTGCTCTTGCCTTCTCCTTACGCACCTCTGCTTCTGCTTCTATTTTCAATTTAGCCAACACAAATTCTCGCTCACTTTCTTCTCTTCTCGCCAGCCTAACGGCGTCTTCCTGTTCTTTTTCGCCTGCAATTCTAGAGACTTACACTTAACCTTCCATTCACCCACCCCGGACTTCCCCGGCGAAATTCTCTCAAGCAACACTTTCTGCAACTGAGCTTTAGTACCCTTAGCCACAAACCCCAAACGTTCAACCTTCTTTTTTAATTCGTCCACATTCATTTCCAAAACATCGTCAATTCCTAATATTTTAGCTGCTAAAGGAGTCTCCATTTGTCACACCTATTTCAATCAAATTTGACAACAAGCTCCTACTTTTCAAAATTTTGCGCCACCCACTATGAAATTTTTTTTACCTACTCCAACTAGACCTACAAAATTCAACAAACAAACAAAAATCCCCGGACGAGCCCCCATATGTTGCGTCCCGTGAGCCAACAGTTCATCAACTAACACTAAATTGCTTCGTTTTCCGTCTCGGAGCAGATACGGTTCATTTAATCATTTAGAGAATAAGGTAGGATTATACCGTACAACACGTGTAGCTCGGAAAGGATCGATACAGGAAAACCAACAAGCGGCACACTGCCGCACACGCGACAGACAACCGACCAGGCAGAACAAAGTTCAACAATAGCTGCAATGTCGCCGAAAAACAGACTTCACGTGAGCCCACTTCGCCACTGCAGAATAACACTAGCTTATCTACAGAAATACAAACGCGAGACAGAGCCTAGCTTACTAACGAACATCTGCCCGCTATAAACCCTAACACCCAACTGACTACATACACCGACCACCGCCTACCGCCGATCCCATTGAGAAACAAGGGATGGTTAGCACCCCGTTATACACCGAGTTCACACTGCCCATAGCCTACGGCCTACGACCTTAATAGTACCCCCAGATCGTCACATAATATATATATATATTTGCAGGAGCAAATTCAAAAAAAAATTTATTTATTCTCAACATTATTGAGATATATATATATATATAAAATACTATGTATATATATTGAATAGTTGGACTAACTATTCGGCCGAATACGAATAGTGTGCAAAATGAGTCTACTGACAAATTTCAAAATTTCAAATACGATCAAAAGTTTCAGTTCAGTAAATTTCATACATAAATTAAAAGTTAACTACATGTAATTGTTTTTATCCTGCTACTATAGTCTGTGTAAACTAGAAATGGAACTAATTTAACTAAACTTAGAAATCACACGCTTGACACTGCAATACCTTGGTCCAAGCAGTACATAATTACTTCAGTCCTCTCGATATAGCAGCCGCGGCTGGTGTAAAAACATAGGTTACGTGACCACTATTTGTATTCATTCTGACCGCTGTTATTCGGCAGAATACCAAATAGCTAATTGCTAATTTGGACAACTATTCTACTCCGAAGCGAATATTTGGCACATCTCTGCTTTCTATTCACTGGGACCTTTAATATGTATAGCATCTCATGCAATACTAAGTGCCTCGTAAATGACCAAATATATTGACACATTAAAACAATGCAGTGACAGAAAGCGGTCATTAACTGACCGTTGTGACCGTTGTTCGTCTCTATGAAGAGGACGTGGCTTTCAGCTGTATTGTCTCTTTTCTCGACCAAGCCACGAGGCTCGTGGTTTGGTCGGTTGAGTAAAGTGGGGTCGTCGTCGCTCCGGTTATACGATCATAGGGCGCTATACAAACATAAACAGACGAGTAGTTCGATTGAACCTGAAAACATGGACCATCGCAATCAACATCAGCAGCTACACCGTCAGCAGCCGCGGATGTTGTTTGACGAGGATGCAACAGGAGATAAATGACCTACAGAACGACATCAAAATCAACGACCACTCGCTTGTTACATAATAGTAATAATAATAATAATAATAATAATATACCCATATGCAAATGATAACATGTACAACATTATACATACATGTATGTGCAGGCAATATATAGGCCTATACGCTATAGATAGAGCGCCTTTGAGACTAACACACAAGGCGCTGTATAATTTGCTAGCAGCATTGCGGGACGTTATATGTTAGCACATGAAAGAAGATAAGGATATACATGTATCTTGTAAGTAACACATTAGCAAAAGAAGGGAAATTTTCGCCTTGCTATTTCAGACACTTGTGCTACTCTACTTTAGAAACTCCCTATAAAGACACACGATGTTTAAATTCACATACACATGGATATATAGGCCTATTCGTATTTCCTAAATGCCACACCGAATGTATCTTTTAAGTTTGTTAGCAGTACACACGCACTTAATAGCTGCATTCTGGCTCTTGACTTAATGTTCCGAAAAGTGAAAAAACGATACTTGCACGTAGGTTATATACATTGGCGCAAGTGTGTGGCAAACTTTAGAAGAACATGTTGTATATTTTGTATTTTATGTATTATGTACTAAATATACATGGATGCCAGAAATGTGACTGTGCTGAATAATTGAAACTCCTTTGTTACTCATATCTTTCTGACGCCATCGTCAGTTTTTGTCACCAAGTTGATTGGATTGAAGGATAGCTGGAGGAGGACCATTATAATGGATTAAGGTTACCGCACGGACCGACGAAAGGATAGAGCGACAGAGAGAGAGAGAGAGACAGACAGACAGACAGACAGAGAGACAGAGAGACAGAGAGACAGAGAGAGACAGAGAGACAGAGAGACAGAGAGACAGAAAGATGGATAGAAAAAACGAACTCATCGACAGAGAGGTGGGTGGATGAGAGCAAGAATGTAACTACGTAAAAACTGAAAGAAACAGCAGATAATGAGACAGACACCTAATAGGCCTATAATACAATTCATTGACTAATTGCTAAAACATTATAGACGCTATGTATTGGGGCGAACTGTGAATTAAGTCAATTAACGTGTACATTATTGCTCCTCTATTCTACGTTGCATTTCCATAGTGTATATCATTCGGGTATCAGGACATTACCCCACTAGGACATTACCCCAGGACATCACAATATTTCCGTAGCGCATACATACATGCATACATACATGCATATATACATATCTACAAGCATACATACATACATGCATACATACATATTTACATACATACAGACATACAGACATACATATATACTTACATACAGACATACATACATACATATATACTTACATACATACATACATACATATATATATACTTACATGCTATATGCATACATGCAGCATTGCACGCATAATTATACACAAACATACATACACGTACATACTTTTATTATGGAATGGGAGTATTGTCCGGGAGGCAATGTCCGGGGGGGTAATGTCCTAGACCCATCATTCGTATTAAATAATTGTTGTAAACGGTAGTCCGTCCGTCTAATAATTTAACATGCACATTTCAATACCTGTTGATGTGTATGAAATTAAGGCCTTTCCCTAAATATACATTATATATAAGAGAGACAGACAGACAGACAGACAAAGACAGAGACAGAGACAGAGACAGAGAGTCAGAGACAGAGGGAGACAGAGAGAGAGGCAGAGAGAGAGCACTAGGCCAATAAATGGAGATATCGAGGTTAAGTACCTTGCTTGTCTCAAAATATACATGAACACCAAATTACAATAATTTGGCTACATATGTCAATATGTGTTTATAAAATATGTAATGAAGACATAAAGATACAACATTCAAGCGTTTTATATAATAAATTATAGGATTTGACAAAACTTCGGTATATATCATGCGCATATATACATATATAGATGTGCCTATAATTATATATATATATATATATATATATGTTTCCAGCCTTTAATTTTATATCCATGCATGTGCTGAATCTATGACGGACGTTGGACGAAAGTTCTCGTTGCTAAAAGTAAACAAATTGCAGGAAATGGTTTAGCATTAAAACATGACATCGGCCCATTTGGCAGCAGAACATAGTCGATTGTCTCCATATACTCTGGCGCAATGTCCATTTATGGCGGGAACAGCCGCCTCCACACTTCCGACGCCCGTTAACCGCCTTCGATGGACCTCGGTCGTTTGTTACACACCATATCGTGACCATAATCACTTTGTGGAAACTGACATCCACACCCACTCACCCGCACTCCCATCCGCAAATACACCTACACGAACACACATCCACACATACAACGAATGAATATATATGTGCACATGTGCCCTCTCTAAATATAGATCGTTCACAAATGTGATATTTATATAAAATGTGTAAATAAGCTTGTCATAATACTATAAAAGAGTAATACACTATTATTGCACAGTAAATTGATACCGTATATGCCTGGATTTATTTTATTGGCCTCCAGCATCTAGGATCAGCATTTAGGGAAGAAAAGCAGATTAGGTTCGAGTTAGACTCAGATCATCAACTACACTAGCGCCATCTATGCTCGGGTAACTAATCATGGACAAGTTGGACAACAGTGACCGTTGAGAGTAGACAAGATGGATGAACGATTGTAGGTTAATTTTCGGTTTTAACACACTAGATATCTCTCATCATAAAACGGTAAAGTTTAGCGCTGTACTAATTTGCTGGCTTTTGACGCTAATTATAGTCCTGTAGTATAGGCTGCTGGAGATTGTAGTCCTTTATTCAATCACTAGACATTCTGAATCGTCAGTATGACTTGCCGTGGTCACGGTCGCCACCGAGCAACCATAGACGTTTACTCAATAAATGTATAAATATTGCACACAACAAATTTTAAGTAAATGTTTTTGGTACAGACAGAACCCGGAAGCGAAAACGTTTTATATCGCTTCCTATTGAAGTGACAGGCACCATTTCGCTTAGCGGGATACGCGTACTGTGTCATGCCAAGCGAAGTGCTTGATACTCAGCTTCTTATTGGGTTTAACGTGCGCTGTCACTCCTAGTGAAGGATGCCGTGAGAGGCATGGACCAAGTTCACATTATGATAAAAACACAGATATTTGTCTTTTGCCAAATCATTGATTGTTTCTAGATAAAGATGCTGGTCCATTTAGGCATCATATGGCGTTTTAGAGATCTTTGAGCTTGTGTTTGTCATTAATGCCATACACACTGATGTTCACTCTTTATTAAATGCATATACATGCATAACTATACCAAGAACTTACTGCCCGCTACCGATTTATTGACTAAATAGATTAACCTCCTTGATTATGAATAAAACTGAATAAAATGCAACCTGGCAATTTCCCAAAGCAAAAAACATAGGAGATCGTTATACTTGAATCCAGAGCCACATAAATTCCTTGCAACGCGGTCTGTGCAGGTTCCACCTCCATTTTCCACCTCCATTTAATTCGCTCACGATATAGAAAGCTTTACTGTGATAATGATTTTTATTAAGATGACAATGAAGAGAAACAAGACATGGTGATTACGAAGACGACGACAATGATGATAAGCAGGAGGAGAAGTAGGAGGAAGAGGGGAGGAGGAAGAGGAGGATGAGGGAGAGTTGAGAGAAGCAGGCAATATACTCGTATACACACAGAAAAAAGAGACCGCAAATAGGAAGAGGACGAGGAAGAGAGCAGTAGGAAGAGGAAGAGTAGAAATGGACGAAGGAGAAGAAAAGGAGTAAATGGGGAACAAGGGTAGGGGAGAAAGGAGCTGGAGTAAATAACTAGAGAGAGAAAAACGAGGAAATATGAAGCTGGAGAAGAGGTAAAAGTGGATGAGATCGGAAAGGCAGGAAGGAAGTGAATAATGCAAAATAGGAAGCGACCGATGAGGAGAATGAAAAGACGAGGAAAGAGGAGGAGAATGGAGAGGAGGATGGAAAGGCTGGATAGAGTGGAGTGAATGACTCCATAGCGAGTGAATCTTTAATAGACATGGCAAGTGTCCTCTCGAAACGACGCATCGTCTGGATGAGGCATCATCCGGAGAATGGTTCCCTTGGGAGCTTTATGGGGTCCTCTGAAGACTGAGGGACGTAGCGGAGGGTGAAAGGGTGAGGGACAGCGGGGAGGGGGAAAGTCTCGTCCGTTCTCGTATCAAATGGTACTTAGGCACACATCTCCCATCCTCATCCTCTTTACTGGGTCCTCTGATGACTGAGGGATGTAGCGGAGTGTGAAAGGGGTAGCGGGGAGGAAGAAATTTCTTCCGTTTTCAGGCAAATGGTACTCAGACACACGCTTTATTTCTGAGCAGGCTTCAAGAGAAGAGCTGTTCTAGAGAACTGTCCTCGTTATTGCCTTAGAAACACCGAATCGTTGCCACCATGAAAACATGGAATCGTATAAAGCAATTTGAATAACAAGCTGGTAAAAAGCAGCACGTTTCCATGGTGACACCATGGAAACGTGTGTAATCTATGGGTGTAAAGAAATACCGTAATATAAGAACATTGGTTTTATTCATAAGCGAAAGAACTGCGTCACATAAGAGCGTACTTCGAACACATTCTTAGCTGGTACGTATTGGAAATAAACGTCCTCAAATCTTACAACTGATTGTACAGTCAATCTATTGGTCGCCCTAAAACTGATGCAGAACCAGCGGAGGCAATGCGTGTCCTTAGTATTTGAAAGCGGACCACCCACATCACTGCTCGCGAGCAATCATTTCCAACCGGCATTAGAGCGTAGAAAGATACAGTCAGACAACTTTTCAATTCCGAGAAACTAGAGAGCCAGATGCAGAGGGGCTTCTCGCTGTCATGACGTTTACACAATCGCCAGTAGATCTCTGCCAAGTCTTCAGGCGCCACCTGTAGATATAAGAGGAACAGCTCTCTGGGACCTTATCCTCGCGGTCAACAGCCAATCAACGGACAACGCAGCTGGTGGGTGTCCGACGCAGCGGCGGGCGAAAGTCGTTTCTGATACTTCAGTTCCGTTGTAGTTTAATATTAAAACAATGTGTGGCATAGATCGACGATGTTTGCTAACGATTTGCCGCAGAGTTGTTCAGCTTATTCAGACGAGTTCAATGCTTGATAAGAACGTTTACGCAAAATATTATTTTCCGTTAATTTATTGAGGACATTAACCTATGACAGTGCGTATTTAAGGTCCGACCAAATATGTCCAAATATACAAAAGAGTCATTAAGAATTTGATGCCTCTACACATTTCACTTTAGTCTAGTCAGATAGCGTGTCAAAAGGATTTTGTGGAAAGATAAAAGCATAATTACTTAGCATTAAGAAGGTTACAGTTATGTTCAAATAGATTTTCTCAACAACGCATGCGCGAAGATGGGCAGACGTATACCCTATGCCGCATCTTACAGTTTACCAGATTTATAGAAGGGTGTAAGTTGACCACGAAGTAGACAAGATGAAGTCAGATGTTTCAGTTTGTAGTAGCTCAACAGTCTCCCGAGCTCTGTACATAAGGGCGCTTTCCAACTCTAAAACGAAATGCTCAGAAACATCGAAATACATGTAGACCTATATAATGTTCATTTCCTTCAGCAAACACCATTTTGTCAGGGCTGTAGTGACGTCATCATTGCATAGACTGGTACAGCTTTTTGTATGAAATAATTTTTATAGCACTAGACTAGACATTGAGCGTCACAATTATGAGATCTAATTAAATGTGATGGTTATAAACATGAATTAAGACAAATTATACGTTCAAATATCATAGCGAAACATATACATTAACTTTGCGCAGCATAATACGTATTATATGAGCTTAACATTAGAAGGCATGCATATTAATACAACACAGCATAATATACATGTGCATCAACGTGTTTGTTTCTCGACGTTGTCTCTTGCTGAGATCGAGTTTTAATATGAGACATAAAGACACGAAGGATAACAAGGGGCTTCGGCCACCGAGCCCTCTTGCTGGCGAAACCAAGGAGCTATAACAGCCTCTCACCTCAATCCACGACGTAACTTCAGTTAGGATTATAAGTCTATAGTCTCAAGACTTAACTATGCTGACGTGTGGCTTTGTTAAAGCGCCCTTGTACGGCATCTGCTGTGTTATGGCGCAACAGAAATTATCGGTTTCATCATCATCATCAGCGGCAGCAGCACGTGTGCATTGAAACAGCATGGCACCACATGAGACCTTAGAAGTGCTCCCCGTGCGATGTATCCATAGAGAAAAGGAAGGTTTCAAGGTGAGAGAAAGATGCAGAGAAGGAAACAGAGATACAAAAAGACGACGGTAGAGCGAAGAAAATAGGGAGAGTCCATGCTATATAGCGAGACCATTGCAGGCAAAGGATCTGGTTTAAGCCATTGTGGTTGTAATATGAGGAATAAAAAGGTGCAACCGGTCTGAGCATCTGAGAGGACGAGAAATAAACAAACCTTAGATAAGTCAACAGGGAGAGAATTGCAATCGTCGAACTGAATCGTCGAATCGTGAGAACTGACAGGAATGGACAATTGAGAGGTAAAACTAGGGACTGAAACAGATCTGCGATTACTCTGAGAAGCTGAACTTGGAAGCAAGAAGTAAGAGAAGGGCGGTTAACTTAGAAATGTGTTCATTGAAGATGAGATTGCAACGAATCTAGGTTACGTGCAATTGATTAAAATGTGAAATAAGGAAGCTTAAATAAGAGAGAAAAGAGTTGTGGAATTCGAGAAGCCGCTACAGAGTGCCAAATAAAAGAAGCTGAGTTTTGGAGGAATTGGAAGACAAATGATTAGAGGACATCCATTGACGGAGGAGATCCAAGGAAAGAGCATCAATAGGACCGGCAAGAGGGAGTTGAGCAAAAGGAGGGACACGAGCATACACCCTTGGGCATCATAATGAAAGTATTTCCGATGGCTGATTCATTTGGGAAAATGGAAGGAATGTTAGCCGTGAATAAAATGAACAGCAGAGGGCCAAGGATAGATCCATGAGGCGCATCTAAAATCACAGATAAAGAACACTCAGTTCTTGAGACACCAGAAATGACAATTTGGATGCAATCAGACAAGTAAGACCGAATCCAACGAAATGGGGAGCTAAAGTAAAATTTCATGGTCTACTATGTCTCAGGCTGAGGAAAAAATAATGAGCATGAAGAGTGAGCTGAGAATTATTGACGGCTAAATCGATATGAGCAAGTACCATAGTAGTTTCTGTGGAGTGAAGATCCCTGAAATCGGAGTGTTGGGATTGGAGGAATCTTGATTGTTCAAGTCAGGGAAGCAGCCACGTGGATATGAGTTATTCGAATGTTCTGGAGAGAAATTATAAGTACATCAATATAGCACACAATAACATCACAAAACGCAACCTGACATAAAAATCATGGGCAAAACTTTATTTAAAATCAGTCAAATGATAATCACCTCACTATTTAACGGTGATCACAAAACTCTCCTCTAATGCACAACGTCAAGTCGGGTATTGCATGAAAACGCATGCTTCACAATAATTATCCCTCTCTTCTGCTCTTGTCTGTCCAAGATCCTCGCGTCGAAGACAAGAAACACCGAGCATTCACCGTAAATAAACTAACTACACACGTCGACTTCAAGGCGGCTCTCATGCCTCCAACTGGGGTTACCTAGGTCGTTTTTCTTCCTCGCCCGTCCCTTACCCGCTGCGTCTCTCAGCGTCTGACTTGTTTACGATGCTCATAGCATCCTGCGCAGGTCCAAGGTGCACAGCGCCACCTGTCCGACGACTCAGAGTCATTTAGAAATCCGGTTTCTTCGGAAAGAGTCAAACGTTCCCAACTGACGCAACCTAATGTGTATTGACAGGCCGATATATGCTAAAGCGCACCAAAGAGGTTTAAAAAATCAAAACGTGAATCCTTTACCGCATCTCAATTGCAGTTAGAGCGGTGTTAAGTCTAAACTATCTCTGGCAACGTTTAAATAAGGCCAAAGTAAAATGAACGCCCATGTACTATACATCTATATACATACATACACACATACACATACATACATACATGCATACATACATACATACATACATACATACATTCATGCATGCATACATACATACATACATACATACATACATACATGCATACATACATGCATACATACATACATACATACATACATACATACATACATACACACACATACATACAGACATACATACATACATCATACATTCATGCATACATACATACACACACATACATACAGACATACATACATACATGCATACATACATACATACACACATACATACATACATGCATACATACATGCACATACATACATACAGACATACATACATGCATACATACATACATACATACATACAAATATGTCAAGCCCATATCCTATCCCCTTTCTCCTTTCGCCTTGATTACGGTAATTCGCTTTTGTCGGTCTCTGAGACCTTGGACTCAAGAGGCTGAAACGAATCTAAAGCACCTTAGCTCGTGTAGTGTTGCGTGTCCCACTACGAACATGCTCCACAGTCCTACTCCAAGAGCTTGGTTGGCTTCCTGTTGTAATCAGAGTAAAATTTAATTGGCTAGTATGACCTAAAAGGCTCTCAGCACCAGTACACTTACCATTGTTGTATGCTCTATGAACTCCTTACGTCTCTCATCGTTGCTCACGATCCTCAAGTACAGTTTTTTTAAGCTGAGCCACGTTGTAGAGCAGCTATGTGTTCTCGTGCATTTTCAGGCGTCTGCCTTTAAGCATTGGAATCAACCGCCACTCTCTCTCGCTCTCTTCGTCGCTCAAATTCTCCTCTTCCTTCAGAAAGCGGCTGAAACTAATTATTTCTCCTTAGCATTCAAGGATTTGGAAAAAATCTAAAGTGCATCTGCCTTAGATTCACATTTCGGTGTGACTTTGCGAGCGTTACAAATTTAATTAATAACAAAGGTAATATATATATATATATATATAGGCAGTAATAAATATTGTGCATATATACGCATAATTACATGTATTTACAAGGGACTTTCTAAACTGGAAATAAAATAGGTTGCGGTCGCTTTTGAAAACGTACACATGGGTATGGGTCCGCGACAAAACGTAGGCCTACTTTGTCCTATGTGAAGATCTGGGTAAAATCTAGAGCAGAAACTAATCCTTGGTCTCATCGCGTGTCATTATGTGTTTTATTCGATTGAATCCTTCAGTCAGTCAGTCTCTTCATTCGCTTTGCTACGTCTACTGCACCAGTCATCGTCAAGCGTCGCTTTCTATCTATCCAGCCATCAATCCAGCCATTCATCCCACCATCCATCGTTCGCCAGACGTGTGTCCTGTTTAGTCCAGAGTGGCAGACCGTGATGAATGGTTCTCCGCGATAACAGTGATGAAGATGGAGGAGGAAGAAGAAGAGAAGGAAGAGGAGCAGAAGGATGAAAGGAGATAGGAGTAGCAAGAGGAAGAACACGAAGAGGAGGAGGAGAGGAAGAGGAGGAAGATAGGAACGAGACGAATAGGAGAAAGAAAAATGGAAAAAACTAAATGAGGACAAAACTGACAATGAGACGATATTGTAAAAGCGAAGATGGAAAACAAGTGAAAGTCACGAGAAGAATTTTCTTATTTTCTCCGCATTCAGCCACTAGAAAAGATACAGCCCTTTCTTTGCAGCACACGACTTTATTCGCATAGCAGCTTGGATTCTTGGTTCCATTAATTGTACTCGTCTGGCGTTCATCACGGATTTGGAACGCATTATGTCTCGTAACTCTGCAGGGGATTCGAGAGACGTCGCCGTCCGTTTCATCTCATCTCACTAATAATTCATTGTTTTAAAGTCGTTGCTTGTCGCAATACGTTCTCTTTGCCAGAACTGGATGGAAAGTTACCGTTCAAGATGGAATGAGCAATTCCATAGGAATACGCTTATCTCGGATGAATATTATAGTAAAACCAGCAGAAGCAACAGCAACAACAACGACGACGACAACAATACTACTACCACCACCACTACTACTTCCCTTTTCATTACTTCCACCCCTACTTCCCCTACTACTATTACTACTACTACTACTCCTTCCACTACTACTACTACATGTACTAGCAATAATAATAATAATAATTATGATTATTATTTTTATGATTATTATTATTATAATTATAAGAATAAAAATGATAATGATAATAATTACAAGAATAATTTTCTAACCCCGAGGCAAAAATGATTCCTCAGGATTTCAACATTACTGAGATGCGCAGACTTGTCTGGAAAGGGTCCTATTCATCCGGGTCTAACTTTGGCACAAGAACCCCTTAGGCCCCATAATATGTACAGATATTATCTGCACTCCTTCAGGCGTTGTGCATAGGCATAAAAGTTGTCAACGTATACCAAGCTACGTAGCGAATAGGTCCAATATAGTCATCGAGCATTCATGCATTTGTGAAACTGTGAAAGTCAGAACTTCTTTAATTCTTACCAACTTCCGACAACTTCACCCAAGACCGCCATCAAGGGTCCGGTCCCTACAACGCGCTGAAAGTCCCCAAGAACCCGCCATCTTACATCTTTCTAACCTCATATCTCCAGCAAAGCTGTATGGAATTGTGCTTCAAAGGGAAGAGAAGGAACAAGGATGAGACAGAGGAGCAGGAACAAGAGAGGAGGAGGAATTTCAAGAGAGGAGGATGATCCAGCAGAAGGAGGAAGTTGGAAGAAACGCGATCAGAAGTTACAGGAAATGGAGCAAAAGGAACAAGAGGAGCAAGAGGAGCAAGAGGAACAAGAGGAAGCGTCAATGTCACGGTTTGACCTCATACTGTGTGGTCTGCGGTTGATAGATGGGGTCAAATGATCGATCTTGCGAAATTATTAATCCATCACTCTAAACCAAAGAACCAGCTTTCGATCATATATCAAGTCCAACCGTCAAACCATGCACACTGCACACATTGGGTTAATCCAAAATTGTCTCACGCATGTGATATTTGATTTGGAAAGTAACTGCAAAGTCAGTTGGTCACAACAGCAGTTAATACGAAAACTAATTTAAATGCCATTTTGAAGATTTATGCTAACACAGACTCATGCTACTATTACAGGCATAGCAACTTGTGCTATTACTAGCACCAGTAATTTTAGTACTAATAATAGCTGGGACTGTTAGTACTAGAGTAGGAGTTGGGGCCTGTGTCGTCGGTCAATTAATTGTGTTCAATATTTCAAATATATTCACATGTATATCGCGTACTTTTCAAGGCGACTGCTGAAAAGCGCTTCCAACTCCAGCCTTGACAAAAAGGTAAGTTTACAAACTGTACAAGTATACGAATTAGGAAACATATGTATTATGACTGAAGAGAAAAGCCATTACAGACACAGAGAATGCACCGTTTTGCAGTACTTCTGCACGGGAGAATGAAACCACAAGAACCTCCTTCTCAGCAGAGTGAGGGAAGCGATTACACATCGGGCCCTCAGCGCAAGCCGACAAAAGTCAATTGGGTATGAGTTGGATTTAGTGAGTTGATCGGGTGAAATTCATCCTAGTTTGGAAATGGAATTTTCAGTCACAACCCGTTGCATTGATCTTTTCGGTCTCGAAGCGAAACAATTGAAAAGTTGTCGATACTGTGAAACTCACGAGAAACCCCAATCAACATCAATCAATACCAAACCGCATTCAAGAGCATACGATCGACTGAAATCGATTAGCTGTCTGAATCAAGAACATTCGAGAACATTATTGCTTTTACATGCACACAGGATTAGTAGATGCAAACACATGGACGCAGATACAAAGACAAACGCACTGACACACGGACATAGACACGTGCACATAATATATACACTTGCATGTATGGTACAACGTACTTTACATGAATGTTGATAAAGGATAGATATACTTACTTACGTGTACTTATACATACACACATACATACATACATACACACATACATACACACATACATACACACATACATGCATACATACATACAAACATACACCCATACATACACACATACATGCATACATACATACATACATACACACACACATACATACATACATACACACATACATACACACATACATGCATACATACGTACATACATACATACACACATAAATGCATCTACACATACAGGCATACATACATACATACATAGTATCACACATACATACATACACACATACATACATACATACATATACACATACATACACACATACATACATACACACATACATGCATACATACATACATACATACACACATACATGCATACATACATACATACATACATGCATACATACATACACACATACATACACACATACATGCATACATACGTACATACATACATACACACATAAATGCATACACACATACAGGCATACATACATACATACATACATAGTATCACACATACATACATACACACATACACACATACATTCATACATACATGCACACATGCACACACACATACATGCATACATACGTACATACATACATACACACATACACATATACAAACATACAAACATACATACATACATACATACATATATAAATACATATATACATAGACACGTACATACATACATACATACATACATAAATACATACATACATACATACGTACATACATACATACGTAAATACATACATACATTCATACATACATACATACATACATACATTCATACATACATACATTCAGACATACATACATAAATACATACATTGGTAGATAGACACATACATTCATACATACATGCATACATACATACATATACCTACATACAAACAAATTCACACGAACTATTATTTATACATATATCATATATACATGCACATATATACGGGCACACGTGTGCAATCACATACAGAATTGCAGACTCAAACACAGGCAAATAGTGACACACAATATGCGCACAGAGACGCGAATACAGAGATTGAGATAGAAGAAGGTGCAGAAATGTCGCCTTCTTCTTCTCGGACACTGTTGCTCTGCTTATGCTTCAATCATCCGACGTCAAAACTTTGTTGTATTATTAACCGAATCGTTCGTACTCTGTTAAACGACTTCGCCCGTCTCTCACAATTCTCGCTTCTAGATCACTGCTGGCTGCTGCTCCGTACAACGGACGATGTCTGCAGGCATTGATATGGAAATCCCTACAGAATTACGGTCGTTTTAAGGAGATGACCCTCCCTTAGTGCATTCACGGTCATTCTGACGTCGACCTTCATCTATGATGAATAAAAAAAATCAATTTAAGGTCAGGTGGAAGACCGTTTAGTAAGGGAAATATAGGACGTACCAGCACATAGACATGTGCAAGTGATCGAATAATATTATGGTCGGCTAATGAGATGTATGGAATATCAAAAGCCATTGCAGCCGTATCCGAATACATTCCGGCATTTTCTACAGTGACCGATCTCCTTCCATCTTAACATCTTTGATGTATGGAACGTGCTTGACTGTTACGACCTTAATATTTTAGAAATATGAAGGTGACATTCACTTAACTAATTCTCTTGCATGATTTATATCTAAGTGCTAAGCCCGAGAATAACCTTCGTGGCGTCATTGAAAATCTGGATAAAAATACCGAGTACTCTAATTGCCGCATAATCTTAAAGCAATTTAATCTCTTATGATGCCATGCGTAGGCTATATCTAGCTAGAATAAGAAGTTATTCTCAGATACCATAGTAGGCCTACGCTGGAAAATATGTGACGCTACTGCAAACATAAACATGGGGTAACAGTTTATCCGCGGTACCCTCCATCAAGTCAGATAGGATAGACTACTGAAAATGGGTTCTGCTGTCCAACGTGAACAATAAAATTAGTATCGCCTGTATAGACCATAGAAAGGTAACGGAGTGCAAAGTCAGTGTGCAATGTATTTAGGTTGGGATATATGGGAAAACGACTGAGGCGTGGATCAAGCAAAGGTAGGAATTCTAGAAATGGCCTTAATGATTTTTAATGATTGGTCTGGGGAGTGATAGATGTTCACGAAGTGTTCAGCCTTGTCAACCTACAACATTTCATTATTATATCGTTATCTGTGATAAAACGAGGTGATGTCACGTATACACGACAGAACGCGAAGAGATAAGGAATTAATTACAGCATCTACGTCACTCGGAAAACCTTAAAGTAATACATAATACAATGACCTCGTCCTGAATCGACAGCTGTCAGAGGGAACGCAGAAGATGGCAATTGCAAAAGACCTTTAATTTTTTTAATTTTTCAGTTATTTATGAACATTTCTGATGGTCTCACGACCAACTCTGGCAGAAAATCATCGGATTTATGGATGGCCACGGCAGCAGAAGATAATGTTGTCACAAACTAATTAATCTTCATCACCAAGCAGATATAATTTAGAACTGGTGTAAGCTGAAACGCTAGACGAGTTTCGAGATGCACTCGATCTATGTTCATGACTGTTGGATACGTCCACTTCCGATGTCGTGATGTAAAGCATGTTACAGACAGAGACAACCAAGGACAGGGACGAGACCTCAAATAGTGAATCGTACAGTATACGAATGTCAATTACTTGTGGTGTTATCGCGAAAATAATTATATTTTAGTCTTTAACACGTTTTTTGTGTCCTTTATTGTGATTTTGAGGGGTGATTCACCACAGTTTACCGAACCTGGCCTCCACATTTAGCAATCTCTCTGTGATAGCTGGTAACTGCTTAAAATTAGAAGTAAAGAAAGTGAAGTTTGGTCCGTGTCCTGAACTAACAATTTGCCCCTTCACAATAAACAAAAAGTGCCTCCCCTACCATCGACATCGAGACGTAACCCTAATCCTAACCCACATCAAGGCATGGAGCTCTTTCTGATACATAACACATTATTAGATGACATTTTGATGTTTAACTGCAAAAAATGTTTGATCGTTCGAGGTAAGTAGTTAAGAGTTAAGAGGAATTTATGTTTGGCGGTAGACGTCAATGACGTAAACACCATCATAAACTTTGCGAACGAAGCTGCACACCATTCATGTCACGGTCATCCTTCATCGACCAATCATCGTCCGACTTAGTCAGCAGATATTATGTTAACGTCATATCGCTGCGGATCGCATCACAGACGAGGTACACGTCACACGTGTTTCTGGGCATACATCTCTATGCGTCTGATGCCCGATTAGTATATATAGACCTATCTGCGTACAAAAACCCTTACCATGCACTATTACTTAGTCATTCCCAAGATGCAGGGCTGCACATCGGGCACCAAATCCTCTCCATTCGCCTCTGTTCCTTACCTCGCTTTCAACCTTCTACTACGACACATTCAAGCACGGTCCTTATGTTCTCCGGTCTATGTGTCCGTGGTCGTCTACCCCTTTTACCTTTTCTGCTCAGAGATCCAGACAATCAAGTGATTGGTTCCACCATTGTCCGTACGAACCACATATCGCATCCATCATAAGCATCTCTTTCTCCGCTAGTGATTAAGCTGGTGCCCTGTGCTTGGGTGGCGCCTTAGAAGTTTGGGGATATTTGTGATAAGGTCCTCCGTCTCCTCTTCTCCTGTTCATTCTCTCATGATTTCATTTTTGGTATTATATAATTCAGAATTCTCCTGGGCGTTTATTATTATTATCATGATGATGATGATGATGGTGGTGGTGGTGGTGGTGGTGATTATGATGATGATGATGATGATGATGTGATGCTAATGAGGTGGTGATGGTGATGATGGTGATGATGGTGATGATGGTGGTGGTGGTGATGATGATGATGATGATGATGATGATGATGAAGATAATGTGATGCTGATGAGGTGGTGATGGTGATGATGGTGATGATGGTGGTGATGGTGATGATGGTGATGATGGTGATGATGGTGATGGTGATGGTGGTGGTGGTGGTTGTGGTGGTGACGATGACGATGACGATGTAGTTAGTCAATTGGTAGGTATACAAGTTTTCTGCTCATAACGTCTCATCGTTGTGAACTTGTATATGTCTGTTGATGGTGGTTGATGCAGTTTAACGACACTGTGTGAAACATAGATCATTAGCGTCACCCTCCTCCTATATCGAGGCTTGGGGCTGGCACTGCCTGAGTTCTTTCAGTGGAGGAGTTAGGTGTCTGTCTGCATATATATGCTTGACATACAGCTAACTGAGGCTAACTGCGGTGTATGTCTGCATATGCCTCTTCGTTTATATGGGAACAATGACTAAACCGCTATGTGCCTCACGTTCTGAGCATATGCCTGAGCGTGTGCCTGAACTGTGTAACCAAACCAGATAATATTCATTGACCCCAACAGATGTAGAACAGAGGCATCATATGACTTACAAGGAAGCAAATAAGCAATACAAAGGGAGATTGTTGTTCAGATAAACCATGCTAAACCGCAATTTATATACCCCATTATGAACGCGTATATATATATATATATATGTCTAAGCGCCGTTGTGTATGTCTGCATTTGCCTGTTCGAATGTTCTTAAACTAAGCGGCGTTGTCCCACATTCGTATCCCTCTTTCGATCGTTAGTTGTTATCGACGCGCTATACAACCTGCGGCAGATTTACCTTGTTATCGAGACGAAAACATTGAACGGAGCCTTTAGAAATTAAAACTAGGCTACAGACGACGACGACGTCGTTTGAAATTGGTGGCACGCGTGCGTTTTACGACACTGTCTCTAGAAGAGAACAACTACTTCTCACGGATAACCTTCCGCCAACGCATCGATTCACCACGATCCAGAAGGAAACAGAAGGACTCAATGTAATACATGCAATGTAGGCCATACAGCGCTCATGAATAAGCTGGTGCCCTGCGTTTAGCTTTTAAGTGGCGCTTTAGAAATTTGGAGATTACGGCTACGACGATTACGATTACATGTGTAATTGAGATCTAGAGGTGTGCACGTCCATAAATCAATTAATCAATCGTTAATAAACTTTGTTGTTGTTTTCCATAGAGCGTATAGCAAGGTTGTAAAAAGAAACTATATCAACCAAACAATGATACGTTTGAGTGGATATAATATTATGCATGGTTATTATATTATATTGTTCTTATTTTATTATAATATTCATGGATGACCTATGTGAAAACTTATATGTATATCGTTGAAAGATCGAGACGACTGGGAATGACGGAATGCACCTGAAAGAAACGAGAGGATGCTATTGCGAACTTGATTTGGTATAGCGCCGGTGAATAAACTAGTCTACCTGACGTGGCTTTTGTAGGCGTTGATAAATTTTCGAAAATTTACATTACATTAGATTAGGAACAAAGCCCTGGAGTTGGTAACTGAGAGACACTGAAGGAGGACGATCTGTTCTAGTTTAACTCTAATGAGAATTTCTACGATATAATGTGAAGTTGATTATTGTAAATCCACTTAGGCTGATGCAGGATACAAAGCTTCTGACTAGTTGCATGGCATTCCGCCAGAGAAAAAAATCACTGGTTGCAGTCGTTGGACGGCTGTGTGGTTCTGCTATCCTCCTCGTATACTCCTCGTTAGGCTAATCTCAATCAGATGGGCTGCTGTCCTAAACGCGGATCAATTCAAGTCCGTCGAATGCCTTCTGGGAAACGGTTAAACATAGGAGTCTCAACTAGGGCAGCAACAATGTTCAGGACAATGAGTTCATTGGCCATGATTTCTATTGAATGGAGAAGACATTATTAGATGAAGTTGTTTCTGGATAAGTGGTTTATCCAGCAAAGCCCTTTCACTGGAATGCTGAATTTTGTTGCAGACTATCATGTTAAAGCACTTACATCTCGTTTTTGGTCTCTCGTGTGTGATCATCCAACTTTGACCTTCAATGAATTTCAGTTGTATCTTACTGGCGATAATGACGTAACATTAACAACTTCACAGAATAATATTGAAGTCTATAGTCTAGATTTGACTATTTATATATAGTCAGCTAATTATGCTTTCTTTCCAATCATCAAGAAATAATCAGATGACTTTAGGATGGCAAAACAATATACTAAATTAAAGTCTTAAAATCACATCAGATTTCAATTGATTCATGACATCACATAGTGGACGTATAAAGTAGCTCCCATTTTAGAAAAAACTCCATTTTAACCAGACATAGGCATCATATGTTTGTGTATGCATTCATGTATGTAACGTATGTCTTCATGAAAACAAGAATTGAATTAAATTAAACGTATGTATGTATATGTTTCCAAGTGAGCATGTATGCATATACCTTCCACTGCCATGCACAGATTACTGGAGACAACAGAAAAACTGTATTTCTCTTCCAGCGCTTATCTGTCGACATGTAACGGGTTCACGGCACCTTTGGCACTCAGCACGACATCAACGACATCATCCCAGAAAAACGCCATCCCAGAATAATGCCATCCCATAATAATGCTATTCCAGAATAATGTCATCCCAGAATAACTCCCTTCCAGAATAATTCCATTCCAAAATAATGCCATTCAAGAATAATACCATACCAGAATAAGGCCATCCAGAATAATGCCATCCCAGAATAATACCATTCCAGAATAATACCATTCCAGAATAATGCCATCCAGAATAATGATATTCCTGCAGGATAATGCCATCCTAATTTCTTTTAAATCCTGAGGGATTTCATGTTACAAATAACGATAATAAGAATAATACTTTTATTATTGGAATCTCGGGTAAAGAATAATAATCAAAGACACTAATCAACAATTATGATTAGGCGGACTATAACGATTATTCGTACCTTTGGCCAATATAGGCTGGTGATAAGTAATTGCAAATCTTGAAGGGGATGGTGTTTAGTTGCTACTCTTTTGTCTCCATTTAGGATTTCTTCAATTGTCTGAGATTGCTTTAGAATCTTTCTGGCACCACGATGTTACGATCGACAAAACTCATAAAAGAATATTCTTCTCTTGCATCGATCGAAATACTTTTACACTTAGTATATACCACCTTGGCGTTGAACTTTGTATACGACGACAGATGCACGAAACCTTTTCTCTAATGTACGTTGACCAGGTTGCTCTAAATGTACACAGATTATTCTTAAACGCCTTCACATATCGCTCGAAGATTCGTCTGAAACCATTTCGACATTTCTGTGAGAGTAATCAAGCTTCAAAGCGCGCACAGTAATTTCTCTTACACTATTTGTGGCTTCCACGAAAGAAGACTCAGCTCTATCAGCGGCTAAATGATGTTCCAACAGCGGTTCTCAATTCCGCCGAGTCATTCCGCATTAGGCATTCCGCTGCTTCGTCTACTCTCCAGTTCGGAAACGCTAAGAAAATTCGACGATACGATTTTTCCAGATGACGCAACGTTCCCAGAAAAGCGAGAAAGAACCTACAGAGTGCGCGCGGGAGAAGGACAACACGTCCGATTATGTAGTTAAAAATCTTGCCGCTTGTTGTCGACGAACGAAGACGTCATTCGTGGTTGTTGTTGAGCTGCGCGCTCAGCGTTCGCCGTTCGTGATCCATCTTCTCACAGAGAAGGACCGCTTGCGTTTTCTGAACACGCGCCATCTAACGTCTGGGTTCGGTCGGTCGGAAGCAGACGACTTTCTCAGTCAGCAGCCTAAGCCGATCTGATTATGGCGCCGAAGAGTACGCGATTCGAGCGAGCGAGCATAGAGGGCTATGAACAGCCGGTCGGTCGGTCGTCAGCCTCTGGGTGCATCCGTTGTCAGCCGCTGGGTGCATCCGCTCTCCTGTCAATGGAAAGAGACGAAACAAAGCGACAGTTGTTAACACTGCATCTAATAATTCACTCTCTCAGTCTCTCTCTGTCTCTGCCTTATTCTCTGTTTCTCTGTCTCCGTTTCTCACGTACTTTTATCTCCCTAGCATTCTCTGCTCATCATTTTCTCTAATTCGCATAATATCTTCGTTTTCCTCTCAGGCTCTGTGTTTCTACTTTCTGTCGTTTTTTTGTCTGTTATCTCTGTCTTACTTCGTAAATATACCAATACGCAGAGCTTTCCATTTCTAAATGAAAAGAGAAGGCGATTCGAAAACCGGTCGTGATTAATCGAGGAGGCGAACATTACGCGGTTGGTCCTCGGGATCTTTTGTGTATCACCTAATTTCCATCACAGATACGTGCTCAACTGTACGTTATTAATCGACTTGATTTCCTTCGCCGCATTTTTTCTTAAACTTGTTTTGAAGAATTTCCAAAGTTTGCGGACGTGAAGTATCGATCCGGTTGCAGAGGCCAATCATATTGAACGATATTGTGTTGATCCGTCAGCAGTTGTTAGGTCACCTGGTCATAGAATGCATCTACCGCTGCCCATGTACATGTAAGTAAAGTAAAGTAAATCAGATGAATACAATAACGGTCTGGCTCCAGGTTCTCAAGTCTAACTCAAACGATCGAGCGACGGACGACGGTGTGACGCCTCCAACGAGACGTTTGTCAGGCGACCGACCAAAGAGAACGATCTATCGATCGATCGTCTGAGATGGTAGGAGTCTCTTCGCATATTATACATGCATGCGTTAATGTGTCTCTTTCCTTTCTTAGTTCTTCTGTTACTTGACTTGTCTGGTGATCTATCTCTCTGTTCGATAATCTTCTTATCTGTCTGTCTCTTCATTTCATAACCTACGCCGTCATTAAATGCACAAAGCATCTATCGATGTCACATCAACGACGACCATCCATAACGTAAGTTATATTGTCAATCACAGCTGTCCATCTTTTACTTTCTATCTCTCTGTCTGTCTGGCTGTCTGTCTGTCAATCTCTATGTCTGTTATTTCTATCAATCAATCTATCTATCTGTCTATCTATCTGTCTATCTATCTATCTATCTATCTATCTATCTATCTATCTATCTATCTATCTATCTATCTATCTATCTATCTATCTATCTATCTATCTATCTATCTATCTGTCTGTCTATCTATCTATCTATCTATCTATCTATCTATCTATCTATCTATCTATCTATCTATCTATCTATCTATCTATCTATCTATCTATCTATCTATCTATCTATCTATCTATCTATCTATCTATCTATCTATCTATCTATCTATCTATCTATCTATCTATCTATCTGTCTATCTGTCTATCTGTCTATCTGTCTATCTGTCTATCTGTCTATCTGTCTATCTGTCTATCTGTCTATCTGTCTATCTGTCTATCTGTCTATCTGTCTATCTGTCTATCTATCTATCTATCTATCTATCTATCTATCTATCTATCTATCTGTCTGTCTGTCTGTCTGTCTGTCTATCTATCTATCTATCTGTCTGTCTGTCTATCTATCTATCTATCTATCTATCTATCTATCTATCTATCTATCTATCTATCTATCTATCTATCTGTCTATCTATCTATCTATCTATCTATCTATCTATCTGTCTATCTATCTATCTATCTATCTATCTATCTATCTAACTATCTTTCTGTCTGTCTGTCTGTCTGTTCCGTCTGTCTGTTTGTCTCTTAGTCTGTCTCTATGCCAATATCCATCTATCCGCCCATCCATCCACCCATCCATCAATCCGTCCATCCATCCATCCATCCACCATCATTCCATTTCAATTCAATTGACTCCCGTTAGGTATGGGAGTCAATTTATCCTAGGAAGAATTAACTCCACTGGAGTGTCCATTCACCAAATGGAGTGTGTATATCATGCACGCCACTACTCAATACATACATACATACACATACATACACACATAAATACACACATAAATACACACATAAATACACACATAAATACACACATGCATACATACATGCACACATACAGACAGACATACATACATGCATACATACATACATGCATACATACATACGTACACACGTGCATACATTCATATAACATATATGCATACGAATGTATAGATTCATCCGTTCATTTGGAAGTGGAAAGGAATGCGATGAAGGTTGTTGATGAAGTGACTGGGATTTATAGACGTCCACGAGTTATATTGAAGAAGAATTTCAATCGATCCTCGTTCTCAAGATTTGTATAGCGCTCGTATCTTGACGACAATTGACAACGTCTGACCATTGTCTTCCATCTATTGTTAACCGTCTGCTGTTGGTTATATTGGTATACTAGTGTTCGCCCGTCAATTGATGTTGCAATCGGTTTCATGCATAATCCGGCTCTGAACCTCTGTGCTAAGCGAGAATTCGTTGTAGGACTTGAATGGGTAATGAAAGTTTAATTGACGCCCACAACCAAAGACGACCAAGGACGACCAATGCCGAGTCGCAAGTGTTTTTGGATCTTCAATGCAATTGACTTTGAGTCTGCTCGATGCTCCATATGGCATTCATTCCCTCATTCCTTCATTCGTTCATTCATTTATTCATTCACTCTTTCGATCGTTCGTTTGTTAATTAATTCATTCATTCATTTACTCATTCATTCACTCACTCATTCACTCATTCACTCTTTCATTTTATTCATTCGTTCGTTCATTCGTTCATTCATTCATTCGTTCGTTCATTCGTTCGTTCATTCATACTACTTATAAAGCGCCCCTCAAAGTAACTTACTCTATGTGAACTCATAAGCTCCTAACTTTTGATGTCTGTTTACTACGACTAAATCATCAGCGCCACCTAAGTGCCTGATTGCCTTTTAAAACGTAGCAGAAGGGTTCAATGAACTTTGACTTAATCGTGTAACAAGAGCTGGGTTCTATGTGCCTGGGGGCCTCGGTTCAGTTCGTGAATTTGAAGCCGTATTACGACATAGTATACGATATGATATGGTAACTACGCGACTGATTTAAAACTATGTTATCGCCAGGGTCGATGGTGCGTGACGGAAGCTTAACTGTTCCAGCAACACACTCACACGAACACCGGATATTAGTGTCTAATTGAAAATCACTCGAGATATTTCGACGAGCGCAGAGCATATTGCTCGATCGCAATTTACTTTGTGTCAGGTGCTATAAAACTTACTCGGGTCAAAACATCAGACGTAGTTCGATTAGTGTACGCTTTTGTGGAGTCGGGTTGTGTACCATTGGTAATGTCTACGATTACATATGGCTGTGTCTGAATGCACGCTCGGAAGTTCTAAAAAGTGTTTGAGATTAGTTTAGACAAGAATATTGAACACATGTATGCCCATTTGACAATGTTGTTCAATTAGCAAATACGTAAATGTAGGCCTAAGATTAATAATTGTAAGGCTTACAAAATTCAACAGTATTCAAATGTTCATACTGGCTACGTACTGTAAACATAATCATATAAGAAGTTAACGATCTGCGATAATAGTTCAAGTTCTTTGTCGCTTATATGATGTTCATGTTATTATAATTATTGTCTCGCAGCATTAACTAAATTTTATGTAAAATACTTTATTATCATGTTTTTTTTTATTTTTATGGTTTTTTGTTTTAAGTTTGCCGCTATTTGGAATGTATCGATCCGTAAACCAAGATTTACTTTTTCCTATCATTAATCCTCCAACGATTGCTATCAGTAATGTATAATTGTATATATAAGCATTGCTGCTACCAGTATGCGAAGCGCGCGGAAAAATTGAAAGTATCCAGGCTAAACTTGCATGTTGATATTAAAAATAACTTTACGCTTATTTTGCGTCATGATCATCATCGTCGTCATCATTGTCGTCGTAGTCATCATCATCGTTTCCTGGCGTCGATGATTACAGGCGAAAGATTTAATAATATGCAGTAATTATTCCAGTCTACCCTTTCGTTGTCGTCGCCGTCGCCGTCGCCGTCGTTGCCTTAGCAACGTCGCTTTTGTTGTCACGGCAACGCTGCAGTGTTACTAATTAATCATTATTTTATAGAACAAGTGCACACTTTTCTCTTCTACGTCGACTCTAACACTTCTCCGTTCTCCTTTTGCGTTCTTCCCACTCCAAGGTGTCAGCACTGTCGTATCCTCTTGTGCCAATCCCATTGAGGTCTGTTTCTCATTGCAATAAAGTCTCTTCGTGTCTCCGCGTCTAATCAAGGAGTCCTCCTCTCTAGCGCGGTCCTCTGGTCGTCACCTGTGCCTGCAGTAGATGCGATAGTCCGCAGACTGGGACCACGGTGTATGGGCCGGTGGGCCAAGGAATGGTCAGACGGCGGAATATTTTAATTCGTGATGTCAGATAAGAACCCGGATGCTATTAGGTGGACTATTTCGTATATAAGATGCCTCAACCAATAACGGAGCCTGGCTATCGTTGAGTTGGTCAAATACCTGTTCTACGGTTTGGAGAACGTTGTTATGTCGTGCTCGACATCGCAATCATAATCTATAGATTTCTGTAACTCACACAGAAACATAGTCATAGGAACCACTCCGAACCAGTTTATTCACAGGCACTCAATCAAAACAGAGTTGCAATATAATATTATATGAGACATGGCGTGACCCGACAAAAGAGCGCCGACAAAATGGCGCCGACAAAAGAGCGCCCGACAAAAGAGCGCCGACAATAGAGCGCCCGACAAACGAGCGTCCGACATAAGGGCGCTAGACATATATCTACGCGTTTGGTCGGCGCTCTTGCGGGTTCCACGACAATTCGTTTACAGATATTTCGTATACCACACTTCGCCTAAGCAGGAGCAGAACTTATGACAAGAATTCTGTTCAAATAGAACCTGGATCGCTGAAAAGGGCACCTGTTAACTAGAAGCTAGATCGATTAATGTTTATTATGCAAGACTTGAACTGGATTGATGAAAATAATGCCTTTTAAGAAAGCGGAATGCATCAATCTAGCTTCAAGTGAGACCGAATTCTATTTACCAATCCAGCTTCTAGTTAAACATACAGCCTTTCATCAATCTACCCTCTAGTTAAAGCCTTGTCTTGATCCTCGCTTTCATTTAGGCAGAAACATATAATTGCTTCTGCTCCCACTCAAACTGCATTCTTTCCACCAATCCAGCTTCTAGTTATACTACATTGCTAACATCAGGCCAGCTTCTTATTTAAATCAAAATCTTTCCATCATTCCCGCTTCTATTTAGGCTGAAACCTTTTTATCATTCCCGTTTCTATTTAAACGACATTCCGTACATTAATCTAGCGTATAGTTAGACAGAATTCTTTTCATCTACCCAGCTACTAAGGCAAATAAAACCCGCGTTAGATACTTGTTCGACGCCCATATGTCGGGCGCTCTTTTGTCGGCGCTCTTTTGCCGGCGCTCTTTTGTCGGCGCTCTTTTGTCGAAGCTCTTTGGTCGGACGCTCTTTAGTCTGGGTGCCCAGACATGGAAGCCTCTACCTTAGTTAAACATCGCATGCAACGACCGTTAGTGTATAGTGTACCCTATCTGAACTGAGTTTGTATACTAGGCATTTGAGAAATTACAGATTCCCGGTCATTGCCTTCAGCAGTCGCTTCTTCAGGATGACAAGTTCGTCCTTAACACGAAAGGATATCATCAGTGCAGCCCATTGCAAGGTGTAGGCCTACCTTCATGCAGCATATTTTCTTTTCGTTACGCTTTGTTTTCTATTTCCCCTTATTTAGTTTCTTTTGTCACGATTTTGTGGCAATTATTTTATCCGTAATTATTTCTACACGTTGTAATGCACAGACAATCGTGAGATGGTGATAAAAGCTATCCACGTACTTCTGTTGAATGTGAGACAGAGAACGCAGATTCCAGAAGCAATTTCCGGAAGTAACTTGTGACTGGAGAAGTTAAACTGGAGGAGGGTTTTCACAATTGAAGACGAATAGGTCTATAGTTCTATACAATACTCTTGTAATTAAAAACATCATTTGCCTCTTCAACGCCGTTAAATAACCAGTATTGCTTCATTTTGAACAAACTGCTAATAAGCTCATTAGCAGTTTGTTCAAAATGAAGCAGATGACTGAATTGTATACCGGATAAATCTTACCAGTATTGCATCGTACTTCTCGATGCATTCTTTAATGTATATGATTGTTTTTTCCTGTTTTTTACTCGAGGATTAACATTGTGCGTCTAAAATCAACATTTCAAGGTTTCTGAGGCACACAAAGAATCACGATCATGTGCTAATTTAGTAAAATTGAACGAGAATACTGCGGACGCAACAAAACATTGAATCCATTGTAATCGATTCACCCAATTATCGATGTTGGTGTTGTTGCTGATATTTTCTCAGATAACAGGAGAAAATCACGTTTCATTGAAAGCCGCAGAATTTCTGCAAAGATGGTGAGAGGTTGAATCTTCAAAGTTTGATGTAGGCGCACGCATGCACACACATGCGCCCCAACATGCACGCCCACCTACACTCACACGTAGGCCTACACACCATACCTACATGTACATAAATATGCCTCTGCACACGTCGATATAAACGTACATAAACGTTCAGCTACACACACGTATCCACATACATTCATTTTTGTTGTTTGTAATAAGACACGGTTATACTTGGTCTGCTTCTAGATTGCTTGTTAGACTCGGATTTACCATTTGCCGAAGACAATCTCGTTCATTGGAACTTCATCTGCGTGGGCTTTGTTTTTAGTCCTGCACAGAAAGACGATTTATGTTCACGAGAAGCTAACAACAATTTAATGTCCATATATTGCAAACAAACCATTTTAAATCGAGCTGCAGAAGCTTTCGATCGTCTTATCTGGACTCTGGACTTGAGCTTCGTCCTTGTATAGAGGACAGAGAACAATCCCTTGTCTTGTAAAAATCGGGATGTAGGTAGGCCCTATGCCTCCGAAACTGAAACTGATGGAAATTGGAGAAGACGACTTGATTGCTGATAATTATCAATTCGAAATATCAGATTGGATCATATCAGATAAGATCAGGTAAAATAAGTCAATTTGGATCAGACAATACGTCAGATCAAATTGAATTTAAGACAGTCTGGAGTGGATGGGATCAGATTGAACCGTATTGGACTGTACAGCAGCTGCTCTCGTGAATAAGCTGCCGTGCCCTGCGCTTGGCTTTCGAGTGGCGCTTTAGAAGCTTCTAGATTATGATTAACAACTGGACAGAACTGTATTAAGGTGCAATTAATTTTAGTAGGTCACAATCCACCGGATTTAATTGAATCAGATCATACTAAAATCTGAATAGAGTAATGACACTGGACATAATATTATTCTATCTTCAGCTACAATTCTGCGTAACTGATGACGCAGCAACTTGCTGCGGGGTGCGCATGCGGCAGTCCATGGGCCGAAGAACTTGGAAGAAGCATCACGCGTGGACAATATATCATAGGAGTATACGTCTGAAGCGCCTCTAACGGCTGGTGGAGTATATCCCTCCAACAGCAGTCCTATATAAACACATTTAATACATTGACGTCTATATAACATATTATGCCATGTTGTCATATATAAATGTCATTGGGAGGAAGGCGAAGACCGACGGAGACAGGTTCCAAGTGGTGTTGATTCTGGTGGCGCTTCATGGATGATCGATCGTCATTCAACGCTTCCTGCAATCGTTAACGAGAATCTGTTGCCTCTGGAGTGGTTGTTGGAAGGATGGACAGATGGTCGAAGGGACAGACAAATCGATGGACAACGAAGATACGGATGGCATAGACAGACAAGCATACAGACAAGCAGGTAGACGAATAACTTAATGGAGAAAGGGACAAACGAATGGATGGACGGAGAAGGATAGACGGATGGATGGAGGGACAGAGGGCGGATGAATAGATGGTTGGATGGATGAATGAATAAATAGATGAATGGATGGATGGATGGATAGATGGATGGATGAATGGGTGTACAGAGGGACAGGCGGATATATAGATGGACAGATGGATGGAGGAAAGGACCCATCATCACACTTCATCTTCATTGGAAGATGAAGTGTGATGATGGGTCGTTTGATAAAGACGGATTGTTATCTCAATCGAAGCGAAATGAAATCGTGAACGAGACAGACGTATCTTCAGTTGTGATGAAGCAGTTGGTGTCGCAGTCTGTCCGTCTCGCCGTTGTCTCCAATCCTCTTCTGTCTCTGTCTTTGTTCGTCTATCTCTTCGCCTGTTTTGTTGGGTCACTTGCCTCTGTGTATATCTGATCGCATTCCTATTAGTTGTCTACCTGATTGTCTGTCTGTATGTATGCCTGTCTGTCTGTCTGTCTGTATGTCTGTATGTCTGTCTGTCTGTCCGCCAGTCCATCGATATATGCATGTTTGTCATAGCATTGAGTCCGAATAACCCGTATGTGTCTGTTTGAGTGATATACACTGTAAACATATCTGTCTTTATGGCTCCATAAATCGTTCTGTCCGTCTGTCTGTCTGTCCGTTCTCTTGAGATGCCCCGTTGGTCTAAATCAAATTACCTTCGAACGTGATGTCCCTTAGGCCAGACTACTTCGTCTGATTCGGGAATAATGTTTTATCTATAGTCTATACGTCCGGAGCAATCGACGGATTATTTTTGCTCTTAATGCGTGGATCAAGTTCGCACCGAAGACGATAATTCTGTTGATCATTTGTTAAAGTTATTTAACTTATTTATTTATTGATACATGGCAAAATTGAATCGCTTTTGCGTCTCAATTATTGACGGTTTCGTTGGATTGGTTGAAACTGTTGATTATCTCGAAAAGGAGTGAGTATAAAGATTCTAGAACCTACATGTAAACTTAAACAATAAGTCTCAGTTAGCGTCTTTTAAATCTTCTGGAGTGTCAATGCGCAGTAAAAAGCGGAAAATATGTGAGAAAAAATTCAAATAGTGTTTCACTTGTATATTACTATTACATCACAATCACGTACGTTGTTAATTGTTAAATTGAATCAGATTGCATCACATATCACTGTTGATGATGGTTTGGGCAATATATCTACTGAACATAAATAATAGAATTATGATTTAGTTCAATTTGGCCTAGGGGGATTTTTCTATTGGTCGTGACGCAGAATTTAGTTGAAAAATGTGAGGAAAGCATTGTCTCAGCCGATTGCTTCTATTAGATACACAATAGATCCTCTTCTTTCATCGAACACCATGCAACGTATCTAACTGGTTTACTCTAGCGTGACGCCGCATACAATGTAATTTTAAATATGTAAACAACGTCATTGCTTAACGGGTCAATAGCATCGATTTTCTTTTAGGAATTAGAATTATAAAACAGCAAAGACTAACAACGAATTTGTGTTTTTCTGTAAGATAAACAAGAGCGTTGACCTATTCAAATTTTCTGCCCACGGTGTACAGTCGTGATGATGCTCTGGTCGGATCATATAGCGATATGCGCGTTACGGTAGAATGGCCCTTAATTCGGCTCTGCTTTTGGGCTTCTTGAACTTGAAATCGATTAAAGGCATCCTTTATGTCAGATTAGCATTCATATAGAGTAATTTTCTACTGGTTACATATATTCATACATATATTCATACAACTGAGACAGAAAAAACGATGTAGTCTACATGTATATATATAGGCTATATGTGGTATTAATACCAAGACAATGCACTATTAATATATTAGTTATCTTGTGTAATTATTATAAGGACTTATGTGAATTAAATACATTTGTGTCATTCGCAAAGCTGATAAAATGTAGGATAGTACAGGCCTTTGGAATTATTAATCTGTAATATTCAGTGCCAGTAACATGTATTAGGAATTGTAAAGGACGCACATGTTAGCCCTGTGGTACACCGTATTTCACAAGTTTGGGCCTCACGAGCTGTTCATTACACATAAGTTGTTGATATATATATGTATATATATACATATATGTCCTTAGGAAAGTGGCGCAAGGTGAGGGTAAGTGAGAGATGGCTAATCGCAGACTGAAGGTGGATATATAGAGAGATACAGTGCAAGGTTCCGGATATTAGCTATGACGCACGGTATATCTCGATAGCAAAGTCTCGCTGGGTGCCTTCAGCTGACATGAGCGTCCTATGACAACCACAACGGTCATTACTTTCTCATGAATTGTAAGGTGACGTTAGACGTCATCTTACCATGATCGACGCTTATTGTTTTAGTGTGTGGTTGGACAATTGCCTCAAGTTCCATGTTTTCATTCAGCATGTTGCCTTCGAGTGGCTGTACTTATGTCTGTGCGACGAAGGCAAGTTGGAGAGCTTGAGTCAGACAGACAGACGGAGAGAAGGAGACAGACAGGGAATTAAAGACAGTCTTACAGAGGGATGGACAGACGGGCATATACTAATTGTAGAGTGGGCGAAGATTTGGAGTGAGGGGCATGAGGACATTAAAGGCGACAGACGTTTTCGACAGAAAATATAAATAGAGACGGATGGAGAAAACAGCCGACTCAAAAAGGTCTGCAAACACAGTAAATCGAGACGGACGCAAAACAACGAAAAAGACAAACATATATATATATGTATGTATATACATATATAATGCATACAACAGATTAAGATATCGATGACGGAAGACAGAGACAGAGCCACAGACACGGCGAGAGACAGAGACAGAGACAAAGACGAGCAGAGGGATCGAGAAGCCCAACAGCTGGCGCCATCTCATGAACTTCGCATCTACGGAGAATGGTAACAGAATAGTCAAACCATGTTTTTGTCACGCACCATGCTGTCATTTATATCCTTGGATCCGTTTTTAATAGCATTCTAAACGTGACGCCTCTGACCTCGTTATACAAACTTACAGAGAATATTCAAGCCCATGCTGAATACGTCGTTCAAGGAAGGTGAATATGCAGATAGCGGTCCGCATGAAAGTAATTTCTACTACTTAAAAACACAAGAATGGTTAGAACTTCTGCAGACAGTTAACTTATTTCTTAAAGAGGCGTTTGGATTAGCTATATATGCACAATGCATTATAGCCGACGGCGAAACCTAACGCGCATGAAGAACTGGTTAAAGAGAAAAGATCCGGTTTAAAAAGATACTGTCAGCCGTCGTTGGCTGTCGTCTTTCAGAATTTATTATGCAGAAAGATTACACATGAATGACTATAACAACAGCAACAACACAGCCACATTCGTTCAATCTTTCGCTCGATCATTCTCGTTCGTTCGTTCATGTTGTCGCTCATTACTCATTCAGTCCGTCATTTATGTAGTTCCATTAACATCTGTACCTCCTGAAAAACTCAAGCGAAACCTATAACCGACCTTGTTGTAAGAGAAGAATGTCAAATATTTTATTGGCAAACCTTTATTGTCTTTGGCAGAAGCGATTGCAACTTCCAACGGTAAGACGACCACGCATTCGGCCGAAGGGGAAGCGGATGTCGTCGCTCTGCATATATATATAAATATATGTATGTGTGTGTGTGTGTGTGTGTGTGTGTGTGTGTGGCGTTCTGCCGCCCGAGCGCCTGCCTAACGCTAACGGACGGTGTCGACTCCAGCTTGAGAACACGTCTGAAGTCGCCCCAGTCACTTCGCTGTCAAATCTCAATGCCAAATGGTTACTCTCCATATCTACCAGGATGTTCGCTCTCACCAGTAAAGATTAAAGATGGGCGTCTTCTCCAAGAAAGGTAACACTGTTTGAATTAGTAACGAGGTCTGACTCTGCCTATTCCGCGGTCGCCGGATGGGCAACGTTCTGAGGATGGCCGTACTCAAAACAGGGTTCATAGTCATACCGGCAGGAGTTTTCCTCGCCTTGCATACCTTCCAAGCTACTAGCCTCTTTTTCCTCTCTACCTGATGTCGTACAATTCAGCATCTTGTGACTCTGAAACTATCGCCAATTAGGGACACCAAACGTTCTCTTAAGTTACGAGGTTCAGACATATTTGAAACAAGTTCATAAGCCATTTCAGCCTATACAATTATCGGTAGCTAAATTCAACGTCTTGTACTCGTAGACATTACTGTTCTCAACTCTCTTAACTCTGTCGTCCTAGACACTACAAGTCGCCCAGCTCTTAGTCATGTCATCTCCGACACTTATCTGACACGCCTTCTGCTCAACACGTATCTCTCGGTCTATTTCCGTATATGGCATAAACGGCCGCACACGTATATTTTGTCATGCACCACAATTGACGGAGTAAGTTCCCGTCCTCTATGTTGGCAGTTACCCACCAACACTGATATAATCTGCTTCGATAAAAATGACACTGGCATGGTATTCACTGAGTCTGATAGTGAAGGTCTTCTGTCTATAACCTTCGCTATCTGCACACAGATATTCGATCCGACCTACGCACGAGGGGGCCCGACCTCGCACTTCAGTCAGTTCTCAGAACTGTGTGTGACGACAAGCAACCATGTATTCACCTGGGTACTCGATTACCCAAACGTACTCGTATCGATTACTTCGATCAGACACGCAAGTAGATACACTTCGGGAAAACGAGAGGAGTATCTATGACCAACGTAGGTAGCCAACAGTAATATTTACGCATCGATCAATTCTTGGTCTGCTTACTACCTTTACCCTGGGTTTCCGACTGCCCAGACTTTCACGTCTGCCTCTTGGCCCATTTCCGTGTGTGGCATACCGGCCTCACACGCATAAGTTATCATGCACACGATTGACCGTCCTCTGCGTTGGCAATTGTCCGCCAACACCGTAATATATTCTGATACTCGGGAAACCGGGAGGAGTAACTATGACCAACATAGGTAACAGTCAAGAGTATTTATCGAAAGATTATGAAACCATCAAGAAGAGTTATTTACTTGTAACCTGAAGGTATCAATCAGCACCAATATTTTCTCTTGTTTGTCACGTGCTCTTCTAACATGTTTTTTCACCCTCCACGTGTAATTCCAGCGGGTCCTTCGGGAATTTCCCCGATATTTCTATCGAACGTATCCACTGGGGAACTTTCCCCGTATGTGCCAACGCTCCACCGGCAGCTCTCTCGGGTTGTACGGCTGCTACTCCGGGAATCTACCCGGCTTGTATCTCTTGCGGCCACCCGAATTTTCATGTCTCCGACAACCTGCGGAAACTGGCAGGAGTAGCTATGACCGAACGAGGTAGCCAACAAGTATCTTTTTCGGCCTGCTTGCATATGTCAGATACTTTAGTATCCGATCACCCAGACTCTCACATGTCTGTAACTTCCTTGGACTGCACTTATTCCTCTCATCGTAGGATCATCTAGTTACTCGTCACTTAGAGCTCTGACCAACGGTAATGCACCAACTCTCGTTTCTCAGACTCGATTCTCTCACAGGCACCTGAGGTAAGTGTCACCACGTTACCTCTATGTTTCACACAGACCTGTATTATTATAATCACTTTCTCTGAAGCAATTTTACTCTGTCTCTTAAACGAACCACTGGCAGATCTTTCGAGGAAGTCCTCGAAAAGAGATTATGTAGTTAGATCTACAAGAAGAAATTAGTAGACGCCTCGCGGGGAAACCGCGAGCCAAGATATTGCAACTAGACAGACGAGTGAATAGATTTCTGGAAAACGAGAGGAGTAAGTGTGACCCACATTGCGATCAGACACGCAAATCAATAGATTCATGTTTTCCAGTATTTGTCAACGCTTCTCCGGTAGCTCTCAGTCTGTTTCCAACCACTTCACGGGGCTGCCCTCCCCGTCTTTTAACCAACGTGTACACTGGGGAATGCTTCCCGTAAATTGTCTCAACGGTATAACGGAATGTCTCAACGCCATAATCTGTCTCGATGTAACGTTCGGTTGCTCGGGGCTTTACCCCGATCTCTATTTCTCACGGCCACCGACGGGGTCACGTATCCGACAACCTGCTGGAAATCGTGAGGAGTAACTTTGACCGATCTAGATAGTCAACAGGAATATTTCTCGGCCACCAGAACTCCCACGGTCTGCACGGTCGGGGATTTTTCCCAGTCTATCTCTCTGTCGGCCGCCGAGGCCTATCTTGATATATGCGTCGGTCCCTTCTGGGACTCACCCAGTCTGTATCACTCACGGCCACCAACGGGGTCACCATCTTCCCTGTATTCCCGTACAGAACTGTCATTCATTCGTTTATTTATGTCAATCGGGTCTCTACGCACTCTCGAACGGTACCCAGACCTGTGAGCATTTCTCACGATCGGTCTTTCTCTGTCATCCTGTTGACTCCTACGATCAGGGCACGGTCCGTCTTGCGATCGACGGCAGAGGGGCCCACCCCACCAGATCAGCGAAAAGCAGCACCGGCCTGACCGCGAGAGCGGCTGTCACTAGAGGTAGCATTTTTATGGCAACACGATCTCTGGAGCGGTACGAGAACCACTCTACGTATGAAGCAGTACGAACCACTGCTCCACATATATAGCGATGCACCGCACGTCAGGCTATACTTGAGCCAATTCATGCGTCTGCAAGCTATGCACTCAATTAAAAACCGCCGATCGGTTTTCCTTCCTATACGCAACACTGTAAAAAAATATACGTAAAATAACGCTATGGCGAGCCGATTATTTAAATAAATCATTCATTCAAGCCTTGTGGCCTGTCCGCCACATATACATACTTACATATATATATATATGTATTTGTGTGTGTGTGTGTGTGTGTTCTGATAGAGCAATCCGATACATTCCACCCGCATCTATTCAGCTGTATACGACGTTAATATTGCTGCCGTTAAACTTCAGTCTCCTTTTGTTATGATCCCAATCACAACATTATTACCATCATCGTCGTCGTCATCATCACCATCAGCAGCACCAGCGTCAACAATAACAACATCATCAACATCAGCGTCTTAAATAACAGTCAATCGACCGTTTCCACAGGCAGCGCGTTGTCAACGGCAACGCATTTGGTGCGATTTTGTTCCTTGACGGAATGAATCGCGTTGCTAAGGAGTTGCTTTGACAACTGGCCATATAAAACACAGCATAGCCTACGCTCGGCATTTCCGTGTAAACATGAATAATGTCTAATTAAAGCAAACACAGCTGTGGCCACAAAGTCCAAAAAAGCGACAGTTACTTTCCGGATTGAGGATTCTATTTTCGAAGCAAAGAGAAATATAACGTGACCCTTCAATCCCCGCGACTAGCGCAGTCCCATAGTCTGCTGTCCTTTAACGACAACTAAAGGGAGAAAGTTGGAAGCAGGAAGCTTAGGACTGTCACCGTCCTCTATCCGGAGGACAATCCCATAGACGTGGAGACACCGAGACATAAACATAAAACAAACATCCGGTCCCTCCTATCACATTCAAAAGCCAGTGCATCTTTCGAGACACTTTTCCTCTGCCCTAGGGCTCTACTTTCCCCAAGAAGTATATGGTGGTGACCCATCTCCTCCTTCCTTCCATATATCGTCATCAATTGATTCAACATAAAGCAACAGGTAAATATACTAACGAGAAGGTATATTGACTAGCATTGCCATAGGTATGCAAAAATACACCGTCGTTAATTGTCGTTCCTTGAACTTGTTCGAAGCAGAATAACACCGTCATGTCGCAAGAGATTATTCATTGACGCTTTGAAGGCGGTTGTGGCCAAACACCATACTATCATCACAATCCAGATTTTGCTTTCTTAGTCAGTTTTTTGCAAATTCTGAGCGATTATAATAATGTTTCTCGGGAGCTTGCAGAATAGAATAAACTAGAGCTAAATTTGAATCATCTGTCTGTTTCTTCTTAAACTTATGATAATTATTTTCTGGAAATATAACATAATCAAACGTTTATATAGAGCTAATTTGTGACCATATAGAGTGTCAATTCAGACGCACAATTAATTATGAGAAAGTGACACCCTCTGCTCCGCTGCTGTAGCATTTGAACCTAAAAAGACAGCGGACGACTCTCTGACTATTTCAACCTATTCTTGGAGAGCTTTTCATGCTACAGTTTATTTCGAATGATGGTTTGGTTGCTGATATCGGACGCTGTGTCCGGACTTCCCGTTCTGTCGTTCCTGCGCGCTCTTACCCCCGAGGCTGCCGCGAACGACTCCTCCATCTTCTGCTTCTGATCTCGGCGCATCCTATCCTGTCTCAGTATCCGATCGAATACAGTGCCGCGACCGAATTGATTGACGAGCAGCCCATGACTTGGAATGTAATCACGGTAGAAGTCGACCAGCGTCCGGTTAGAGACTCTGCACCGGCGTAGGTCCAATTCCCTCGACCTTTCCTCCACATCGAAGCTAGAACCCCCTCGACGATGTAGCAGACTGATACCGTATTCCTCCGTCATCTTTAGAAGGCTTCCGAGTAGCGGAAGACGTCGTTCGAGGCCTTTGATCGTCGAAAGCCGACATCGCAGACGAAGGACGGACCTCTCGAGCAAGAGCTCGAGGACCCTGGAACCGTTCTTGAGGCTAAGAACCCGTTCAAAATTGGACTGACTCAGAGCGAAGACATATATGCATAAATATACGTACATACACGCAAGCATGCATGCATACATACATATATACATACATAATACATACATCCATGCATACGTACATAGATACATACATACATACACACACATACGCACATACATACATACATACATATATACATACATACATATATACATACATACATACATACATACATATATGCATACATACATATATACATACATACATATATACATACATATATACATACATACATACATACATACATATATACATACATACATATATACATACATGCAAGCATGCATTCATATACTTTGAGCGAGTGTATAGTTTAACCGAAGTGGGCAATTGTCCTAGTTCGGAGAACAATTGTCAGAAGGGACAATTATTGTCCGGAGCGGTAATTGTCCGGGGCAATTGTCAGGCGGAGGCAATAGTAGCATCTGGGGTGGTGGCAGTGGCTGTGGATGGCGGTGGTCAAGGGAGATCGTGGGAGTCGATAACAAAGACGGTGATGATGACGAAAACAACAATGATGTTGACCGTCCGGCGGAAAAATTATGTAGCTCATTTGTTATCATAAGCCAACTCAAGACTCTGTCACGGCGCACAATTATTCTTGAGAGATGGTCAAAAGACGGAATTGCATAGTCACCTGCTGCATAGCCATCTGCTGCATAGCCATCTGCTCAGAGTCATCCACGGGTCGGGTCGACCCGCGAGTCAGTCGGGCGGGTCACGAATATCTGTAGATTAGGCGGGTCGGGTCGGATCAAGATCTTGGCTGGTCGGTTGCGTCGGACCAATTTCGACCCAGAGTTTTATTTTCAACTCGGTGATATTCATAGTGTTAATCAGTTACAATAATATGAATTGTATATTGCGAAGGAATTAGCGCAAAACGCAGGGCCACACCGGATTTGTCCCTTTTTACACCGAACTCGGCTCAAGCTGTCGTATGGAACAATTTCTCATGATTTTATTTTTTTTTAAAAAAAAAGGTCAGGGCATTTATAATAAACGAATAATAATAATAATAATAATAATAATAATAATAATAATAAAGTTACAAGCGTGTCAGTTAGCTGAGGAGGCAACCCTGGACATACGGACCGGACTCTTACGTACCCAATAATATCCAGAATTCTTTTAAAAATATTTATGGAAAAAGTAAGTTTAGGCCAAAATAAATGGAATAAACGTTGAGTCTCTTCCCTGATTCGTCTTCACAAATCAATATTATGATCTTGTATGGCGGTCTGACTGTAATGCTTTTATACGACATTAGAATTTGACGATTAATGATATTAGTAAAATTAGCACTAAAGGCGAGACGGATCGGGTCGGGTCAGATTTGGTCGGGTCGGGCAAGTCATGGGTCGGGTAGGGTCAGATATTTGGCTTTAGACGCCGAATCAGGTCAATTTTCAATGGGTCGGGTCGGATCGGGTCATGAAAATTGGACCCATGGACAACCTTGCATCTGCTACATAGCCATCTGCTGCTTAGCTACCTTCCGCACAGCCATCAGCAGCATAGCCATCTGTTGCATACCCATCTTCTGCATAATTATCTGCTGCATAGCGAGCGGCGGACAGAGTTAGTAGACGTCGTCACCTATCGTTTCGCTGGCTCCCGTCAGAGCCACTGGCAGGAAGTTTGACTTGGACGAACGTCGAACACAATTGCGGAACGCATCATCATGCCCATCGGAGTCACAACTAGCCCTACAGTTGAACACAGTGGAATACAATAACATAAAATAGCATAGTCCTGTAACAAGGTTGAACTAACCTTCGGCATGATAAGAAGTATAGCTTTACCTTACTTCATCTCAATCAATCAATATATCAATCATTCAATCGATCGATCAGTCAGTCAATCAGTCATTCAATCAATTAGAATTTATCTTAACAGCGCCCCTTGAGGATTTTAGCCTTGCCTTATGTTACCTTACCGTGAATTCCTTATAATATTATATGCCTTACCAGTTACCATACACCACTTTACACATCCTTACCTTACCAAACAATGTCATCTCCATCCTTAACGTAAACTTACCTGGCCCCATCGTATCATACAATACCTTTCATGACCTCGCTTCGTTGACCTCAGTGACCCTTCACCTGGGCGAGTGCAGCGACGTCTTACCCTGCACTGTCCATGGAAGTTGTCTCCGATGGTTTTACAATTGATTTCTTGCTCGTCTTTTCATGTTTCGTATCGATCTTTGGACTCTGGAACAAATGTCTGTCTGGATCCATCAGGATCTTCACTTCACCACTAAAAGCATCGACCAATCACACGCCCATTGGTGGCTGACGGTATGCAGGGTTCCAGACACGCAGAGGCAGAGGATGAAAGAGACAAGTAAACAAACAGAAATGGACAGACTGGATCGCGCACGGAGAGTCACGTAAAAATCCATCCATCTACCAATCACTCGTTAAACCAACGCGGATCCCTAACGTAAATGTAATGTAAATGATAATTACAGTAATTCTTAGCACAACACAAGAGACAAATCAGTGAGTACAGTCTATATATGACGACGCTGAATCAAGTGATTTAGTCGACCTGAGCCAAGTCATTTGGTCAGTTTCAGCGCCAGATGAGGGTCAGAGGGTAAAGCTGAGATGGAAAAGCTTGGTAATGAGGCAGAAGCTGAACGAGGATAGAAGAACTCTGCGTTATCACCTGGAAAGTCTGGTTTTCAGTCTTGAATTGAATAATATTATGCATATACGCGGACTAACCAATGAACGAGTGAACAAAAGAACGAATTAACAGATAAAACAAACGACCGAATGCCTGCCTGAGTATGAAGAAGACATGTTTGGCTGGGTGTCCCAGGTGGGTGATGGTCTCATTGTACTGGTAGGTACGCTTGTTCATTTTCATCATCAGCTGGTACTGAACATTTGACAGACAGCCAGCAAAGCAGTAAGCGTGGGATATGAACCTTTGCTTTTCTGCCACCAGGTCTGCCAGTGTTTCACTCAGGCAGCCGTCGAACGTGGACTTTTCAATGACAAGCAGGCGGCATACGTCATCGGTGATGACGGACGACATCTGGTGACCGTTTCGAAGAAGCGCCATTTCGCCGAAGGAAGAACCGGACTCTGACGTCACAGATAGGCGACATCTGGTCTCATCTTATTTTGAATCGTCTCATCCTTAATCTTGTATTGAATGCAATCTAAGACAGTGCTGCCACGTTGTAGCCAAGGAATCTATATTGAGCCGCAGCCCACACAACCCCCCTCCGACTCGCAACAGTTTTGCAATTTGTGTTAAATTTAAGTAAAAGACAAAGCTACTGGCGCGACTTATCTTATCGTTTCACAATATGATCATATGTCATAAATACATGCGATCATTCACTATGATATCGTCGACCTGATAACACTGATCAAGGCCTGACTTGACAATCGGTATAATATAGGATACTAACGCATAACACAGCGCAACAAATGGCCCAACATAGAATAACAGAACAGACTAAATGAAGCTAAATGACATTGCACCGTGCACCCATCAGTGGAAAGTATCTTTAGGGCAGAAATTCTTAAGCGCAAAAGTTGTTGACTTGAGGGATGATTTGGCTGATGGTCTCCGTGCAAACCATCGTAGCTCTTTAACAGTAAGCTTTAGAGCAGGGCTATTCAATTAGCGGCCCGCGGGCCAAATCTGGCCCGCGAAGGCCTAACAACTGGCCCGCGGACCTATGCCAAAATTTTAAAATTTTAAGGATTTTTTTTAAAATCTATGTTTTTGAATTATTATTATTATAATTATAATTATTTGAATTATATTATATATTTTGCAAATGTATCATTTAAAAAAATTTACTGGAGGGTGCTCAGCAGCCCCCCTCCCCAAACCCCTCCCCAAACCCTCAGCAGCCCCCCTCCCCAAACCCTCCCCAAACCCTCAGCAGCCCCCCTCCCCAAACCCTCAGCAGCCCCCCTCCCCAAACCCTCAGCAGCCCCCCTCCCCAAACCCCTCCTTGAGCCTATGGCCCACCACCATCTCCAGATTTATCTAGTTTGGCCCTTGACTAAATCTAATTGAATAGCCCTGCTTTAGAGCTAAACTCTCACTCGCAACATGGTTTAACTACAGTAACTGTAACAATAGATGATAGATCTGATAGGCCTACTGAACGTATTCTAGCTGAACTACTTGAAATACTTGTTTTTATTACTATAAAATACTACAGGGTATTATTTAATTGAAAGTTTGTAATTGGCAGCGAAAGGGTCGAACTAAACACGTACCGAGGTTCGTAACGAGCTGTCCAAGTTGGATGCGCACTGGTTTCCTCGGATTTATGACCGGTTTGACTGACCTTTTCGTCTCTTCCTCCACTTCCGGCACGATGACGTCACTCAACTGGAAGACGGACAGACGCCCGTGCAGAACGACGTACATCCTGTAGGAATATAATGAACAATAGACTCTTATGAACATTACACGTGAAATACGCTATCGAAGTGATCAGAATGAGTGCATAATTATTACACCGCTGATTAGGCGAACCCCAGGGAGGGTAGGTCTACGTCATGGTACAGCCATCAAGAAATCCAACAGAGGACAGTCAGGCAGACTTTGAAGTAGGCCTACACCGGTTGATGGTTGGAAGGTAGACTTGTACAGGACTTGAGGATGGACCGGACGATGGCTTGGCGATGGACCGTTTGATAGACTGAATCTACACAGGTCAGCAGCATGCGCACAAATTAGAAACAGGCACATACAAAAACAGGTGCGCAGACAAACAAGCGTCCTGACAGATATGCATACACCCTGTTTCAGTTTATATGTCTTAGCTACATACAAACATACAAACAGACAAACATACAAACAGACAAACATACAAACAGACAAACATACAAACAGACAAACATACAAACATACAAACATACAAACAGACAAACATACAAACAGACAAACATACAAACAGACAAACATACAAACATACAAACATACAAACAGACAAACAGACAAACAGACAAACAGACAAACAGACAAACATACAAACATACAAACAGACAAACATACAAACAGACAAACATACAAACAGACAAACATACAAACATACAAACAGATATGCATACCGAGATTACTGACAAATGTGCATATCGACAGAGCCAAGGATTTGTGACACAAACGATCAGCGGAAGACTGAGTGTAGTCGACAGACAGAGAGACGGGAAAACAGTCTGCCAGACAGAGACAGGCAAAGACCCAGACAGACAGTGTTCCCTTGGCTCTTTTTTTGGAGCCCTCCTGCTGATGCACGTGTATTTTATGGTAAATTGTTCTCGAAACGCGTGTACTAGCCATTCAGCCATTTCTCCCTGTTTAGTGATGAGACTATCGCTTCGAAAGCTGTTGAGCCTGACTGTCTTTAGCAACCGATGGAGTTTCTCTGAAAGAATTTCAACAAACAGAAGCCAGATTTAAATATTCAGTATCTAGTCATATCGAAGTACTTGAAGTGTTTTAAATTAGGCCTACATAAAATGATAAATTTGTCAATGATAATCGTGGTCATGAATGTGAAATGAGATAGAAACCGAAACTTTTACGTTATTTCGATGCAAATGTCACTAGTCTGTTAAATTACTTGAGATTATTCATCTGATGTAATGCATCAGGCCTACCAACCTCTTTCTAAGTTTGCTAGGATAGCAATATTTCGTTGAAACCACTTTTGTACATTTTCAAGCCGATTGTCTTCTCTAGATTCCGGTAACTGAGTCATGACGTCCAGGACCTTGTTGTACAGCGGCGGCATTTAGTCGTTGTTGCGGAACTATAGACTTACACTTGCACAGCTAAACTGTTTTAAACGAATACGTTGATTAACACCCTCCGAAATAGCTATACAAAACAAGACGACAGGTTTGCCTAGTTATTTATTCTGAAATTTGATATCGCCCTTCTTCCAACTTTTTGCTCAGAAGTGCACACGCCTTGATGGCGCAACTGCAGTTGTACTGCAGAGCAATTGTGCGCGAAGGACTTGCTCAAGGTCCCTAGTAGACTTCCTACCCAGTGACGCCTCGGACGAGGGTCGAACCCGTTCACTCAGCGCACACTAAGCGTTACGGGCCGATCGCTCTAACGCTCAATCGGCCACAGTGCCACACGAAGTTATGAAGTCAGTGTTCTGACATTTCAGACTCGTCTTGACTTTTCATAGAAGCCATTCTTCCAACGTTTCTCCGGCTGTTGGTCGATATCCCCTCAGTTTAATTATTTCAAGTCACTTTAAACTGATATTTAGAAATAAGCCCGAACCAGCTTTTCACAAACTGACCTCCAAAATTGTTTATCTGCAAATATATAATGTAACGGTATCGTCAACGACCGAGAAAGCATTGAGGTGTCATTAGGCACGGCATGTATTTTACAACTTCTTTCAATGATGAATTTAACCTGTTGTTAGCCTAAAATATTTCAACCAATAAAATGTCAAATGCTTTTTCTGTTCTTCTGTGCTACTTCAAACCGTCCGAGACAGAGTTTATGGTTACATTGCGTCCTCCGATATCACTGGTTCCTCAACACTCGCACGAGACCCGCAGTCATGGCATGCAGAAATACTGCACACGCTAATCCGTTAATAATTAATTAAGCCTGATATGAATGCCAGTTTGATTGAGATGAAAGTCTGTCCAGTCCGCTGCCGCCAAGATAGCTGCGAGAAGTGGAGAATGTCCCTGGTCCGATTAATTATGCATTGAAGCTAAATGGAATTTAAAAGCTTAGCGGACAGAAGAGACGCCATCTTGACGAGATTTATGCACTCCGTTCATTGTCTGCCAAAATCTGTGAATATTGTTGGCACACAGACGCTCGTGCGTGACGACATTTAATCATAGTAGTACGTAGATTAAATATTACTATGTATATCGCAAACAGCTCAAGCTATATAGCATACACTAAAAACTTATATTTCATGCACACATCATACATTGATTATATTGCAATACAGGTATAGACACAAGATAAAATACAAGACTACGTTTTCAAGGATTTAGATATAAAATGCTGCATTTATTGCGTACATAAAAGATGTCAATGCATTCATATAAACATAGACACAAAGATGCACAGTGTATGTATTTGTCTATGTTTATATGATTGTATTGATAAGTATGCAATAAATGATGAACACGCGTACATACATACATACATACATACATGCATACGTGCGTAGTATATTGCTTATATGCAAACATGCATACATTAATACAAACATACTTACTTACTTACCTGCATACATGCGTACATGCATACATACATTCATACATACATACATACATGCATGCATGCATGCATGTATGTATGTATGTATGTACATACATACATACATACATACATGCATGCATGCATGCATGCATACATACATACATACATACATACATGCATGCATACATACATACATGCATACATACATACATACATACATACATACATACATACATACATACATACATACATACATACATACATACATACATACATGCATACATGCATGCATGCATACATACATACATACAAACATACATAAACACATACATGCAATGCATTCGCATATACTTATATACATATATGTATATACATGCTACATGTACGTGCATACATACGTAAAATAATGTCAGAGATGTCTTAAGTACAATGCCACATATGTACAAACCCGCCCCATACATAGATATGTATCGTTTTAGTATAATATTATTTATCGAGCTGTGTCGTATATCGCATCATATATCGTTTATCCTATAAATCTTTTCTAGTCGAACTGTTTCGAAGGGAAGCATAGAGCGCTTGAATGCGTCCCTCGTATATCGCGACCATCTCGAGCCACCAATAAGAGTATCAGACTCGTGACAGACACTGCAATTATAGAACGCACGGGTTTATCGCTTGAACGATTCTAGAAAGCTGAGTGGAGGACTCCAAGGGAAGAATGAGCACAATATTATTATCATTCAGTGAAAACAAATTGCGCGATTCGAATGCCAGCCGGTTGGAGCGCCTCTTAGTAGATACCTTGAAAGGTGAACATCACGTTGGATATACATATAAAATTAAATAAAAGAATAAAAAAAACTCATCCTTCGTCATCTGAATGTAAACCGATATATTAAGTTTATATTATATTAAGCTATATTAAGTTTCATTGATTGATTGATTGATTCATTTACTGACTGAGTGAGTGAGTGAGTGATTGATTGATCGACTGATTAATTGATCGACTGATTGAAGTTGAATACTGGTTTCCTCAATAATTGTGAGCTATAGGCTACATGGCTCTGTCAAATAAAGCGCGACACAATGGTTCTCAGTGCGTGTATTCTGCTTGATTTTCAGTAATTATCTATGATTATTTTGTTTGTCACTAATTTTAAGCTACGGATCTTAAATCGGATTTATTGAGCTGGTTCGGTTTACATTCAGATGACGAAGGATGAGTTTTTTTTTCTTTTTTTTAATATTTTATGTATATCCAACGTGATGTTCACCGATTTCAGGTGAGAAGCGGTTCAATGTTATCTGACTGGTTTTACTTTAGTTGGATGATAAATCAACCACTGCTCTCTGGAATTTATTGCTTTGGTAAAGGAGTCACACTAATCTGCCTGATACACCGCAGCTTCGTACGCGCATGAGTTGGCATTGAGCTGAAAAGTATCTTCCTTCCTCGATTAGTTTAGGTCGCCTCTACATGCTCTATCGTGGTTTGGGTTAATTAGAGATTCATTTTCTACTATGACTGCCTCACTAAAATGGGGGGGACGGTCATGTGAGACTTCCTTCTTGAATGTGAATGAACAGGAAATGACACGTATCGTGTAAGTCTGTAATATAACTATGATTTCTGCTATCAGTCTTGAGTCTTCTGAGAATTCGAGGTTACCCGAACTTTCGAATGCAGGTTCCTTGAGGCTGGGATGATTTAAGGTAAGAATTTAACCAAGGACAGTTTCAGCGAGTTTGAAGTTGAATGATAATTATTGAAACATGTCTGTTGAGGAGATATTATGACATGATAAAATGGCATGCGTAGATCGTCAGAGTCTATTTAAGGGTTGAGGAGAACCGCGAAGAATTCAAGGTCAAATCTCAATGCGCCAAGGTCGAGAGCTAACGTATTACGTATGTAATAGGCCTAGTTTTGTTGCCGGCAGAGTGTTGCTGTGTATTGAGTTTGGTTAATATGGTGCGTAGAATGATGAGAGGGTGAATTGACTTCACAGTGTTCACACAACTGTAAATTGGTGAAGCCGGATGAGATAGAGGCGATTATAGCAAAGAAACGCTTAATTATGAATTGGTTATCTTCAAGGGCCGCTATATATTAATCTGTAAAAAGAATGAATGAAAGTGAGTTTGCATCTGTGAGCGTGAGATTAACGTTTAACATAGCCTACATATCAGACAGATTGAATTGAGGGAGGAAAGAAACTGGAATTTAGCGAATTTTTAAATCACCGGTGAGGACAAATTGGTGTGGTTTTATGACAGAGCCTAGGGCGACCCAAATCGTTATGACTAAATTCTGTTCGAAAAGTGCTATGCTAAAAGAAATAGATGACGATGTAGGAAGTCGGTATATTGCTGTTAATGGGATCGTATAGTTTAGATGTTGATGGTTTTAAACGTATGGGTGATGAACGCGTTTTGGCGAGGAGAGAACAGTGGCTGCAGAAACACGGATCATGAAGGCTGAGCCGCCTTGGACATTAGAGGATCAACTTCTTGATAGAGACTTTGGCTTGCGGGGAAGCTGAAAATAGCCGTCGGGTCTGCAGCTAACAAGTTGAGATAGGGTGACTGAAGAGGTCATCTACTTTCTGTTAACGCGATACGTCCGGGCGGTTTTTAAGAGATGAAATATTAGACCAGGAAGCGTTGCATAATGTCTTCCGCTAAGGAGTGATCCGATGTCGTTGACTTCGTGGAGTCGTCCACTCACTCCACTGCCCGTTATAATAGGATTAGAGTCAAATGCAATTCTTGTGAGGCTTTGAGAAATTTCACAGATTTACATTACTTTACATGAAGTCAAGTAAAAAGCTCATAAGATTTAATTATCAGAAGGAAATAAGAATCTCCCTTAGGTGCCGCCGTAAGACATGTTAGCTTCACTTTAGCCAAGCTGCATTTAGATCTATTGGGTCACATGGCTTTGGCAGTAGGCCAAGAAACTGCACTGGGACGGTTAATTTGACCCCGGCAAATTTTGTATACCACTTGGCCTGCTGCCATCATGGCATAGGCTTAATACATGACATCTGCTTGGCTTATGACATAAAAATTGTAATCGATTAATGGGAGCCAACGTCTACAATGACTTGCTTTATATAACGCCTTAGCATATTGAGGACTGTGTGCAAAATTCCCATTGCCCTGCCTATAGTCCACTAGACTATACATAATTGGCCATTGGTCGGGATTTGATGACCGTCTTTCAAATATTCAACTCTTTCAGGTCCAACGTCAAACTGCTTAGAATTGACTGACTGCATCATTCAAAGCCGGAAGTCTTTCTTGTTATTATACTGTAACTTCTGTCATTAATCCTCCGCAGCCCTTTACGACACGCATTGAAAGCCACCCTGCAATAACAACTTTATATCTACGCCTTAAATCCGAAAGCTTTACTATGAATCTTAATGACTAGGACAAAATTAGACCTGAATTAGTTTTGAACAAAGTTAAAGTTCACCAGAGGTCGGTTTTAAAACCGAGGTAGGTCATTAGTGCATAAATCTACGTTTACAAGTGAACACCAATTTTGAAACGCTTCCTATCTAATGCACCCTATAATGATTTCAAAAGTACCGCCTACGACCGTTGACGTTCGATGCCTCTGCACCCATGGATCGATCTGTCTGCTAATGGTTTACAGCAACTCGTACATCAATAGACCTATATCTGCAGTTAACAGTTATGTACATTGCCTGATCTTGAATTGGTGTCCGTAGGCCTAAATTCCCTAATGAGCTAATTAGCGTATGGTAATTATTTCCTAAGCATGTGCGAACATATTCATATTCTTCAGTTGAAACTCGAAAGGCAGTGAGTTAGCGTAGAGGCGATAGGCCCTATAGCCTACAAACGTATTTAAAACAGAGAAGCAGATGGAAAATCCATCGACGGACGATTGGTCCTCTGCGATTCTGGTTATCCTAGGAAGAATTAATTCCACCAGTCATTTGGTTCCTTCTGAAACGAAAACACTCCCCGGGAGGGTTTATTCGCGGAGTGGTGCTTTTGGCCTATGACCATTAAACTTCTTAGTCTACATCTTATAGGTAAAATACACTCCGGGAGTTAATTTGTCCGGGAGTATATTTATCCTCCTCTCTAAGGTGAGAAAGGCCGGATTGAGTGCCAATCCTACAATTTTCCTTAAGTGACAAAAAGAGTAATGGTGAACATACTGAGGCGCAGTGCTGTGGAACTGAGTTCGAGCCCAGTCTCCCCGTAAGGTTGACTATACCCTTTCGCTAGGCGGCGGCATTTGTTAACGGAGATGCATAGCGTAATGGGCGCCTTGCATGGCTGCCGACGGTCTGATTCGACTTCTGTAATAACATTCGTTCGTACTGTGCTTGTAATCATACTGCGGTTTGTCAGTTTTAAATTAAACAAATATTACTATTATTGACGTCTTCACACTGTCCTGTCTTGCATTCCACAAACCTCATAGACGGATGACTCCTAAATAAGTCGTACAAAAAAGACCTACTCCATTACGGAGTTAGACCAACAAATATGATTATTGGGATCAATGGGATGGTTCAAACCATTGTAGTTCAATAGTATAAAATTATTGAGTTTTTTGAAGGGGAGCAGCCTTACAGAAGTTTATGGTCATACAATGTCAGAGAGAAAATGATTTGTTAAACAAGACAACACCAAAAACGGCATCACAAATAACAATGAAAATCTGCACAAGCAATAATATCACAAATAAAAATAATGTTATATTTATTTAGGATCGAATCGTCAGTCAGATAACAAAATCATAGCCTTCATGTGAAAACACATCAGATTCGGATGAAGCAAAACAGCTGAATATCATTGTAAGGCACTTTATATGGAGTACACCAATGTTGTAGGCCCATGTTCCTCCAGAAAAACATGCTAGCATAAAACATGTTACTCCTTTGCTAATACTAATACTAATGTATGTAATTTCTTACCATGATTGAATGGAATGCAGATCTAAGTAATAAAACTTAACATGAAATAGAATAGAGTTTTTCTGGTTAGCATTCCGCCCTTAAAATGTTAAAAACATTCTCAGCTTATATGGTTTTCTTACAATCGGGACTTTATAATAACCACAACTAAACAAGAATTTCTATTTTGCATACGGCCCCTGTATCTGACTAAATCCATCCTTCAAAGTTAATCAAAGAAGCAGTGGTAGCTAGACAAGAAGACATTTTACAAGTAGCTTGAAAAATGGTACTATATAAATTACTAGACTGATGCATACATAATCACTGTTCATCCATATAATGTAATGTAATGAAGCATTTAAATAGCGCCGCTCAAATCAGCAGCGCTCAATAATTAGCATATAATGTCCACAGTAGTTCAAACAGGTAACAATAGCCTTTGTATTTGTTATGCACTGCTGCCACCGAGATTTGAACATGCATCGCCTGTGTGTAACCAAAACTGCGCAATAGAAGTATTTAAAGCAATAGTTATATTTTGTTAAATGAACATTAGCTGACATAAAAAGACGGATATAACTGTCATCGGGAATAAACACAACAAAACTAACCAAAGCCTGACTTAAACACAAAACATCAGAGCTAGTCTCTTCAATAAACAGATTCAATTTCATGAAAGAAAATGGAAAACTTCACACTATAAACAGCTCAGATCATCCTTCACTATGGAAATCATTACAAAGTGTCCAAGGCCCTTCCTCAAGCTACCATGGTCCTAAGAAATTCTCCACTAATTTAAATCACTAACTGAACCTAGCAACAATAGCTCTGGTCAGCAAATCAATGTGCAAGTGAATTAGTGTGCAATTTTTATGATGCACGCCACGTATCGGGTAACCTACTGACTTAAGTGGTGCTCTTTCAGACGTAAAATGTGCACACCTAATAAATGAAAGCAACATTGGAATAAATTGAGCAAACGCTAAAAGAAGCCAAACAATAACTTCTAAGAATCTCTAATCATTATTCAAATGATTCCTGACTCTTAAGAAGCAGCAAATAAATGCTCAGACAAATAAATACCAAGTGATGATATTCACCTCATAGCTTAACGTATCTTTTCATAAATAACAAGGGACCATTGAATGATACATTATTCATACTTTTATAACACATGATTGGCATAAATTAAAGTAAACCATCAAAATCATTATCAAATGATTCATCACTTGGGCTTATGTCACCAAACCATGTTTGATGAAAGCAGAACAAAACAGAACAGAATGACAAACGTTTTACCAATCCAAGTACATTCAGTGACCAATCAGTTATCATTCACAATCATTTGCATATTTTATCAAATGTTAACTGTTTGCATATCTGACCAAGTGATTAAGCAGAATCTTAGGCATCATAATTGAAATACGCTAATACTTATTTTAAATAATTTAAACACACTCTCATTGCACTCTCTCACCATCTAAAAGCTTATCCTAGTCTTATTAATCTCATTCACATAAATAAATTTACATACGTAAATCATTTTGTAAAACAAATTTCAAGTATCATTTGTGTAATCCATAAATTATAAGTGTAACTGAAATAAAAGTTCACTTCTACATATGCCTGAATTTTATATTCTTCAGGAATGATTTAACTGTTAAGAGTTCAGAAAAAACAGCTTTAACCTTTTAACTATCAGCACAGAGTAAACGTAAAGCAAAATCAATAACGCTGGTCGTTAAAGGATTAACAGATGTTTTTATACTTTATGGCAGCTACATGCAAGCTCTAACTTTGAACTGTCTTATAAGAGGAAAAGCTGCTGAAAATGGATCAAATAGACATAGGGCTTTTCATCTGAAACATACTTTAACACTTGACCCAGATTATTGCTACAAAATATCATGAAATTAAGAATATTCTTACACCATTTGCAGCACAAACAGAGCCAAACACAACATAAGGCACTTCTGTTGTCCCATTTCATATGAATCTTTCAGACTCATTCTGTGCGTTTGAGCAAGATATCATGAAATGACAATTGCAATTAATATCTGCACAAGAAATCAGCTGTCTCCAAAAATAAATATCATTAACCAGTTGAGAAACCAGATTGAATTTGAAACATAGATAGATATGTGAGAGAAACAAGAAGTCAGGCTGTTGTGGGTGAGTAAGTGTAAGCAGTATCATGATCAGAAGAAAACTTTTGTGGAATTTAAAAGTAATCAAAACAGACAAAAACAAAATAAATGACATAAAAATAATGAGAGTAAAGTTATTTTTATAGACAATTAAAAGCAGTATAAGTAATAAATGACATCCAAATATGTCATTTATATTACCATTAGCTAAAATTAGTTAATTAGATCGCAGAAAGTCAAAACAATTAAAACTTGTAGCTGTTTATTGCATTATTCATGTGATATAATAAAATATGGTTGTTCTTGAAAACGATAACTTAAATCTAACTTAAGATATCTGTAAAATGTAAGCAATTTCTTTATCATAGCTGATGCTTTGCTAACCTTTTAAACAATAACTAATTTAAAAATCAAGCAGTTCCAATAAAATGGACACACAATTCAAGTACCACAACACCTTTAAATATTCTGGAACAAAGCAATAATTGTTAAAACTTTACATACTGATGACCAAACAATTGCAGGTCAGAAAATTAACAATAAATTACCTCAGTTCACAAAATTCACATAATTCATCCTGAATGCATTGGCGATATTTAAAATAATCACAAGCAAGAATCTTCAGTGTGCCTTAAGTAGCTTTCATAATGCAGAGCCAAACAGACAGACGATGTTGAACATTTAGTAGGATAACATGATAGAATAAAAATCAGTTGCAAGGCAGACAATTGACCAATTCCTTTTTAAGCCTATCCAAGGTCACTGCATATTTCAAACAAGTTGTTAATTCAGCCAAAGTGCCATCGCATAAACAGCACTCTGTCAACTCGGTATTAACTTCCATTAAAGGCTTTCAACTTGACACGCACTTATCAATATCACAAGAATCGCAAGGTGTTGAACCCACCACCTTGTGTGAAACGTTGTAGCATCATCACAAAGGCACAAAGCTGAAAAGAAAAACATCCCAGCATCAATTAAACTGAAACCAGTGATAGTTAATAAAAGGGTGGCTATTCGTCATTCCAGAAATCAGCAACAGCGCCCAGATATTTTCGTACAACAAAGCTTTGAATAAATGGTCACACTCTATCAACTGCTGACTTCATCACATTTGTAGTAACATTTTATTTTAAATTAAGATGTTATTACCTCTGAGTAATAATCATTTGTAATGAATAAGGAATTATGAAATGAAAATTTTGAAACTTTGGAGCCATCATATTCTTAAATAATAAATTGGTGAATACAAATATCCAGGTTAGAACTTCTTAAATTTGCATCCAAATTACCAACTTTGAAGCCATTAAATTCTTAGAAGATAAATAAAAGGCACTGAGAATAAATAAAAAGCACCGGGAATAAATAAAAAGCCCTGGGAATAAATAAAAAGCACTGGGAATAAATAAAAAGCACTGGGAATGAACTGAATATCAGAGACTTAGCAAAGTAAAAGCAATACAAGCAAATAGTTTAAGTACAAAGAAATTCAAGTGAAGTTCAGTTCAGCATGGGAGACAAAAGAAGGACAACAGCAAATAGCATTGTACCTTAGCTTGATTCAGTCCATTGACTATTCTGTTTCTCATTCAGCAGGAACTCTTTTTCTTCAAACACGCCCGTAACCCTAGCACCACCGTTACATTCCAGATCTCGACAGAGAGGCTTCGACACAGTCACCAAAATCAGCACCAGAATCATAAATACCAAGATCGAAATGATCGGAACAACGATCAGCATGATCGTCTTAAAACTACCGTCCGAGTGCGAGGTCTGTGGAGGTATTGTGACGCACTTGTGATCGTACGTCAGACGGTGTTGGCCAATGCACTCGGAACACTGATCCTCGCCAGGGCCCGAGCATTGCACGCAAGAGACGTGGCACTGTTCACAGACGGACGTGTTTTGAGCCGATCCGTCGGAGGTGCCCATCATCTGGTTCGTTCCATAATATGCTCTTGGGCAGACCTTATAGCAAAACGGTTTCATGAGAAACTCATCTGATGAACACAATCCTGTAAAAAATTAAATCATGAAACTATAGTCATTTGCAAATAATAAAAATGCTTACTGCATTCACAGTATGTATGTGCCACACATTTCTTCATCATGCAGCAGACTCCTTATCAATCTAAATGAGCTTTACTAATCCACACAGATGAACCTGTCATTTCGTAAGAACTAAAAAATCATTCAGACCAGCAAGGAAAAGTGCTTAAAAGACATTAGAGAAAAGTGCTTAAAAGACATTAGAGAAAAGTGCTTAAAAGACATTAGAGAAAAGTGCTTAAAAGACATTAGAGAAAAGTGCTTAAAAGACATTAGAGAAAAGTGCTTAAAAGACATTAGAGAAAAGTCTACCCAGATGCACACATACACACGAAAACAAGCAGTGATACACACACCCATAAATAGAACATGTATAAAAAAAAATGGCTGTGACTAGCGGACTGCCAGTCACGTGATCAGTATGCACAAAGACATGCGGTTCGCAAGTTTCTCAAAGAATCGGACGTCCAGTCACGTATTCGTCACTTCCATTTTTAATTTAAAAAAATTCTTTTCATCAAATCCAACTTCTACTTCAGTATGATTCTTTTCATCAATCCAGCTTCCATTTAAACACAATTCAGCACTTCTCCAAGCGGCGTTCCAAAATTAAAAGCATATAAATAATTGGAGCATAATGGAATGAATATTCTACCATAGCATGCATCCAGCTTCTTTTCAAACATGATTCTTTTCATCAACCCTCTTCTACATGTATTCATGATTCTTGATTAAAACTCGCAGAAATGTTTAGGGCCGCTAATACTATAAATAACAAAATAAACATTCCGTCATGGCAGCCATGTTAGTATTGAAAATACTTACGGTCAGGAATCACATAGTGCGTAACACATGACTGTTGCGGACCGCCTGGCGGTCCTCTAGCCACTTCGTATAAAAAATGGCTTTTACTGCTTGTGATGTCAACATTTGCATTGCTATAATAGGCACGTTTTCAGAGGTGAACGACCTAGATTTCATACGTTGACCTGCCATAATTTGCAAAGTAGCAAATAGATTTTGATGTCGTGTGCTTTATTTTATCGAACAGCAGAGTAGTTGCGGAACAATCAAATAATGGTTGCCAAGATCTTTGATGATATAAATATTCAGCAACACTGACTTAGATTTTCTCAGTTATTAAGATTATATTAATGAAAGAGTCAATTGAGTATAACTTAAGTTAGATAAAAGCTGTTTCGATTCTGTTAAAAGTATTTTGAAGCAGATGCATTGTAGAATATGATTTAATAAAAAATGTAAAAAACGACATGTGATGGGTTTTGACCCACGGCCTCACATATGGCCTAAAGCCCTATACCCTGGCAATAATTTAATTAATTTATCAAGCAAAATCCATTTACCGCTGTTGATCTATTGTGGCCGGCATCTACTTTGCGATACTATTTATCGTCAAACCCAAGAACATGGCAGTGTCGCATAATGTTATAATGCATAAATCAAGAATTTAATGATGTTGCAGTCATCATTTTGCTCGTAAAGACTGAAAATAATATCATAAAATAAAAAGCTATAATTTTTAATATTGACGCAGATTACAATTACTGATACCGCCGATATCTCTGATAATTGGCCCAATTATGAGTATGGCTGACTAATCGGTACAGCCTTAATGAAAATGCATCCTACACCTTAACCACCACCATCGACCGACTCAATAAACTCCTTCAAAACCAAGTTGAAATCTTACTTATTTACAAAGGTTTATTTACCGTCTGCTGATTTCTCTGTAGTTTTGTAAGGCGCCCTTGCAATGATACGGCCTCGTTTACGGCGCCATATAAGTTGGTGTTATTATTATTATTATTATTAATTATTATTATGTTAAGCAGACCTTCATCTGGTTGTAGGCGTCTACGCTGACTCTCTGACTGTATGAGTGGATCTGTGGCTGTGCCATACAAAACCAACGTCCAGTTCTTCAGAAATGCTACAAAGATTCACATCATCCACCTTAAATCATCTGCCTCTACAGATTTAGCACATATATAAATAAATAAAACTTCTGAATTACTTATCGTATTGTATTAATGGATTTCTAAAGTGCTTCTAACAGTACAACCTAATCGGAGGTGCTCCCATTGTGAAGAGCCGTGCGGAATAAGAAAAAATTTAAGAGCATGGGCTGAAACAGAAACACCTACCGTTTAGAGTCATACAGGGAATATAATTCCAAACCAAAGGACCTAAAGAATCACAAGCATAGTATTAGACAGTAAAAGTCTGGGATACCAAGAGGTCTTGTCGGTCTAAAGAACAAAGCTAGGGCAACCAGAGGCAGTCGAAAGAGAACGATGGATAAAGACACAACTATAGCACATAGCCTGATCCAAAATCTCTCAGGAAGAAAGGAAAAGAACTTTAGACCATGGAGCTTGTCACACTGGGGTCGCCTCCGATCACGTCGTAAGGTGAGATGGCTATGAGCGGAAGCCAGTGTAAAAGCCCAGCCAAGACATGTGAGAAGCAAGAGAGAAGGGAAATCTTCATTTAGCACCGATTGAAAAGGTGTAGGCGAGATTCGGAAGACCAATAAGTACTTTCCTCAACCTTAAAGTCACACAACTCAAGCGCATATGCAACCTATCCAAACTGACTTCACCAGAACACCCAACATACAACTCCCTACAATACTCCCAGCTGAAATATCTTCGACATCCAGCCAACCCACTCTTCCTGTTTCAGTCGTACTCAACCCCTGGATGCCACTCATCTGAAGTTCTCCAACCAAACCGTATCCATCACCGCATCATGTGTCTGGAATGATCTGCCTCCTGAATTCCGCTCTTTTTCAGCTCCTCCACCATCATCACTTATCGCCCAACATCACCTATCGCCCAACATCACCTATCACCCACCATCACCTATCACCCACCATCACCTATCACCCACCATCACCTATCACCCACCATCACCTATCACCCATCATCACCTATCACCCATCATCACCTATCACCCATCATCACCTATCACCCATCATCACCTATCACCCACCATCACCTATCACCCATCATCACCTATCACCCACCATCACCTATCACCCACCATCACCTGTCTCAGACTCATTTATCCATTATACCTCAGGCTTTGCATTCGAAACTTAGGTCTCACCTTTTCAAGAACTCTTACCCAGATTCGCTTTCAATCATCTAACTTCCAATACTCGACCAAAACGATACCCACCTTCTACTCTGCTACCTCTGACCCTATGGAAACTGAACTCCGACCTTCAAATAATTGGGAAATAGAATTAAATTAAGTAAACCAGATGAATTAAGTATATCATTAACATCAGGTAAACACAAGTGGAACCATTCAGGATTCTGTTTAATGCTACATAACTGCACTGTAACACAATGCCTGTGTGGAGGCAGCTTGAAAAGCAGGAACAATGAGATTGGAATCTTACCAACACTGTCTCCATTCCTCGCTTCAAGCAACCAACGCCCTTTTGGCGACTCGCCCCAGTTGTGGGTCGTCATGAAAGGCCAGCCACTGAAACCATCCGATGAACTATCGTGACCTCTGCGGTTCAGCAGGATCGACCGCGTTCCAAACGGTGACGTCAGGTACAACTGTATCTGACCGCGGGATGATGTAGAAAGTGTTACTACGGCTTCAACGTGCTCCAGGAAGTTCACCTCTGAGAGCGTACCTTTGCAGCCGGTCGTGTTTAAGACGAGTTCGATGAAGCCGTTTATGGGAATGACTCTGGAATAATCGCAAACAGAATGCTGCGTGATGATACAAGTATCGAATGTAACACTACCACCATCAGCAATTCTATAGACTGAAACAATGAGACAGACATTGATGCAGTCTATTCTATAGACTGAAACAATGAGACTACAACAACAAAGCGAAATCGAGTTAAGTCTTCAAGATCAGATAAAGAAAGTTCCTGACCCTAACTTCTTAACTCTTACTTTCACTTCGGACCCATCTGTGCTTACTCTTGAATTCAGCTTTTAACAAGACATAATATAAACGAAAACTTGTAAAGAGAAACTTCAAAGAAAACTTATCAGTAATGCTCCTCACCCCAAAAGAAGAGAACTCTTATTCATTCAAACAGCATAAACTTCAACTGGCAGTGGAACAGAGATCGAACAGTTAGAAACTGACAAACTCAGCTCCGGGTTTACGAGATTATTCTAGGCTGCAGGACCAATGAAAGCAAAGTCTCTGTGTTGTGCTGTAGAGAAAGAAGCTAGAGGGACAAGATCTGACTGAACAAAGGGACCTGCTGACAGGAACAGACGAGGCCGAGATACACAGTGAGCCAAGATAAAATGGGCAATTCCTCCCACCAAAGGGGCAATTCCCCCCACCAATGGGGCAATTCCTCCCACCAAAGGGGCAATTCCCCCCACCAATGGGGCAATTCCTCCCACCAAAGGGGCAATTCCCCCCACCAATGGGGCAATTCCCCCCCCCACCAAGCAGTTCTGCATGAAAGTTAAAATTATTAATTTGATGCATTGAGGGATAGGCAATCAGCTCAAAAGTATTTCTGGATGCCACTGAAGCATAAAGAAGAGGCTGTTAATGTAAGGCAAGAAGGAGCCCAGACCAGAATAGATAGCATATTCAACAGCGATTCTGGAGGAAATGAAAGTGTGGATTGATCAGTAAAGAGGTAGACTGAGCAGTGACTGTTGCACAGAATGGATCTGATGGAGGTGAGAGTGACATTTGCCTAAGAGCATCATCACCCCCACCACAGACGTTCTTGAATCACTCCGACGGCCAAAAATCTTGGATTGCATAAACTTCAAAGTCCTATGGATAAGCGACAATCCCCTAAAATACTCCCACCCGCTCAACTATCTTCACAAATTCTTCATTAAACATCTGCCATTTTCTACATAATCCTTCACCAATTTGACTCCCAAATCATTAAATCATATCAAGTGCTACAACTGATTCACATTACCACACTTCACCTCGATGTTGGTACAATCTCCCAATGAATATATGAAATTCTCAGTTCCCTCCATTAAACAACCTCTGAAAAAATGTCTCTGAAGATTGCACCCAGATTGGGATTTCACTTTGTACCCTTGAGAATCTCTGTGACATGATGCAGCGCTTGTAAATAAACTGCTGCCCTGTTTTATGCTATAAAGTCACGCTTTATAAATCAAAAGTTAACGATTACAATAACAAATATTTTGATCTTTCCACCGACAGTGTAACCATTTTTAGTCGAATCAGAAATCTTAAATAATCGTTTCTATCCAGATGGAAATGACTTCTGGCAAGGTTTGACAAGATTTTCACCTGGAAACGAAGTTTGTGGGTGTAACTTCGCATTTTTGTTGTTCAGGGACGCTTGACCAGGAAACGGCTCGCTCCACCATAGCACTCGCATCCATCAGACCAAAACCAAAATGATGACTGACTGCACAACAAAGAATACACCAATAGGAATAAAATAAATTGGTAAATTAGAAGAACAGGTTAAATAGATTTAATGCAATCATTTGAATATCTCTCCACATGCCTCTTATATTATAATAACTGCTAAGTAGTTTTCAATTGATAAACGCTACATAAACTAAATAATGCAATGCAAAGCAATAAGTTGATACACAATGTAAATCTCTGTGATTTCTCAGTATATCAGGAAGACCAGTCCATCAACAGTGTTATATCAAATCAAGACATCAATGTTCAGCCATATGTTAGGTTGCTTTGTGTCCTGTCAGAATCTGAGGAAACAAGTCAAGAAGACAGCATGATGCTACAGAGGAAATCATTAATGATGGTAATCATCCAACATCCAGTGCCAGAAGAGCAGAACTAGGATGGCTCAGCTTGAAAGTTCTTGTTTCAGTTTTCTTCAGCAAATAATGCAAATTCTAGAGTTTTCTGAAAAGAGCTGGAATAGCTGAGATTGAGGATTGGTTGAAGAATTGTAGAGAAGGCTGGTAGCCAAGGTAGAGAAAGGCATGACAAAGAACAAGTAGATCTTGGCAGTTGGATAGTGAACATCTGGAAAATGTATCGAAGAAGGCTGAACAGTTTGAAGGGTATTGTAGGTACGAGACCCAATTTGTAATATGTGGAATGACTATTTATGCCAAAGAACTGATTTGAGAATGAAGTTATAAAATAACATCAAAAATTAAGAAATTTTTTATATTTATGAAACAGCACACCATGATTACACCAAGGCACTTGTGAGTAATAAAAATAATAATAATAATACGCATACTTATAAATATAAATATAAATTTTAAACATACAAACCTTTGATGCATCATCTCTCTATAGCATTTAACAAGTCACTGCATTGATTAATTATATATTTTAGTTATATTTTTATACGTAACGTAAAAGTTTCGACAAGATCAGCCTGAACTTGCTACATAAATGTCTGGTTTTACTTAATTGCTAACATTAAAATAACACAGTTCATGCATAAACCGGTGACTAAGAGGTTGTGAGATGGACTACCTTTTTTTCCAACACCGTTTGTCACCCAGTCATCTGCCACAAGATTGGCAACACGAGAAGTCAAAACCACAATATGTTGCATGTCTCGCCACGTCAACAGAGGGCTAAAGCAAGAAAATTAAAAGAAATAAGTACAAACGTCTTTATCAACATGCTCTCACCGTTCGACAAAAGGTTAACTTCCTCTATAGTACCACGATGCTTTAAATATAAAAAGCCTTCAAGACAAAACTTCATCCTATACAGGGATTTGAATATTAAATACAGAGGTGAAAGGCAAATGAAATTCAAAATTTACCAATATGTCACGCAAATGACTCTAAGCGAATTGCAATTGACTCACTTTGCTTCAAGTACTAAGGCACAGATTCCAGCAGCAAGCGGAGCACTCGCTGACGTTCCTGTGTGACTCCCTGTGCACAGCTTCCGAAGGTCAGTCGTCACCTGATAAAAGAAAGAGCAAAAACAATCAATTAAATGAGCTGTTTTAAGTATGCACCATGTTATTTACGCACACTAAACATCAAACTGACATCAACGCATATGTGTAATGTGCATGCAAGCTCCTTGTACAGCCTGCCCTGCCAACATCCATCATGACAAAGCATATATTTACAAACATTTATATGCCAAACTGCCTGAGCATTGACGTGCCTAGACATGCCAATGCCATACGATATACATTGCAAGTTGTGCAGCATGTACTGCGAGCATGTCCAAACATGCCTGGAATACACAAAACACATTACTCTGAGGCAATATATAAGTTGAAGGTGTAAGGAAATTCCAAAAAACTGCATGTGATGGGAAATTTTCACAGTTCAGCAGCCCCGAATTCATTAGGTATATCCAAACGTTTTCAGGAAGCAAAAACCTCAGTTTTCCATTGCAATTAAAATCTCTCATAGCCACATCGTTAGTGTTGATGCTCAGCCAGAGTCTATTAATGAAGTACTCTCGTATTCATACTGTCCAATAGACAAAGTCAGTCACATATAGTCGAGTAGCTTACAATCTGTCGATCAGACATGGATCCACTGCTATAAGTAGTTGCTAGGGTCGATGAACATGCTTCTGAATACCATGGCACTGCACCATTCTCTGTTGCACTGCTGATCGACAGAGTGTACAAGCTATTCGTGTAGCCATCACAGTTACAGCTGTCCTCATCTCGGCCTCCATTGCCCGAGGCCCAGACAAATATTGAACCAAGGCCGCGACGACCCTATGAAAATTAACACAAGATATTTAAAAAATCTGAAGCAAAGTAGGGTAAAGAAATTGTTTGCTAAAACCAAAATAAACATACTTTAAACACATTAAAAGAAATTTGAAACAAAATAGGATGGTAAACAATCACTGATTGGACTCAATAGAAGTTTTTGTGTTAAAGGGACTTGTAGCTTAAGTCCCTGCACAGAAAGAACTTCTGACTAATAAGAAATCTTGACACAGTACCATAATGTTAAAAGTTCATAGCCTATATCATGTTAATGACAAAAATATAATATTAGCCTGCAGGAATTTCAAAACAGAGGCCTGATTGAATGACACGTCTCGAGTTCTGTTTTGTCTAACACACCTAGCAAACTCAGCTAAAAAAATGAGTACAAACTCCAAAACCTGACAGCAGGAGAGAACATGAGGACTGCCACATCAACAAAGGTCAAGCAAATTAACTTGCTAACATTTTATACCTATTGCTAAATCTCTTGATTAGTGTAAGAGTACTCAAAATTATTCAACAGTCAAAAACGCTGTGTTAGATGAGATAAGAAGAAATTTTCTTGCTAACCATCCTAATGCCATCGGCAAAGGCCTTCCGTGCGAGGGGACCTGGTCCATCCACCGTTCGTCCATCATCATCCGGACCCCAAGAGGCACTGTAGATATCAATGTGCTGAGGATTGAGGCTAAGCGCCTGAGCTTCCACTGCATCTGTTACCTCACCATCCAACATCCGGACGCCTGCAACGACAACGTCTAATCGTAATTAACAACCAATTATAGAGCGCTGTCGATAGCAAGCTACTGTTACGGTGCGTTGTAAGACAGTTCACTGTCAGTACATATGAAAAACTAATGCTCGGGATTGCGTAGTTCTAAAGAACAGTTTCGACTGGTTTTGAAAATAAGAAGGGCTTTAATTTCCTAAACGGTTGCAGGGACACTGTCCCATGCATGCGGGCCAGCAATCCAAAAAGCCTGATAACCCATTTTGGTCTTGGTTACTCGTACGAAAACATCAGACGATGTTGATGTCTGATGTTGATAATTGCAGCCATGACCTGTTGGGCTCATTGTCAATTGCCTGATGCGGGGATGCAGAGTCTGAGTTTGATGCACTCATATATTCTAAGCCGCTGAAGCTTGCCTTGAATCGATATTGAAATGTGATCAAGCATTTTAAACCGCAACACCAGACAAGCAGCGGCATTGATAATGAATTATACTGCGCTGCGGAGTGCCAGCAAAGGCAACATTGCAGTAATCGATTCAGCTCAGGAAAAAGCTTTGCAAAGGATGGTTATTCACATCCTGTGTGAGGGACCAAGACACAGATCTCAGCTGTCTTAGGATTGCAAAGCTGGTCCTCACAAATCTCATTATGTGTGATGTCATCGATAGGTCTGAGGCACAGGACAGACCGAGATCATGAACATCCTTCTTAGACTTGAAAGCATCCACACCAACGATGAAAGGGCTGTGATCTAGCATTACCGCCCTGCATGAGGACGAGCAAAAGAAGAATTCTGTCTTGTTTGAACTGAGCTGCAGTCGATTACATATCATCCAGTCAGCAATGTCACTGATGCAGCTCATTGAGGATGACAGAAGACAAACTAGAAGACCAGTGAGCCATCTATGTACAGATGGCATGTTTGAATATTATGGTTAATATGATGACAGTGTAAAGGAGGAAAGGAATGTGCTCTAGGACTGACTTTTGAGGGATGCCACAAGCAAGGGTAATTATCGTAGAAGGTAAGGTGGCTTGGCGTACACATTGCTATCTGCTACATGGTGAGCCTCAACATCAGGTGGCAAAAAAAATAAAAGTTCAAAAAATAAAAGTTTTATGAACGGCAGTGAAAATCTCAAGCTTAGCAAATGGAAAATGAAAAGAAGCTCCTATCAAAATAAACAAGCTTAGTGAATGGGAAATGAAAATATCAACTCAACAAATATATGTATTGAAGATGGAAAATGAAAATCTAATTGGTAAACATACAGGCAATCTAACTGGCAACTTAAATTTCAACACAAAAGAAGAAAGAAGCTTCATAAACTTCATCAGAAAGCTGTGATTCAAGATGCTCAATATTCAGGCCAAGACAGCAACCACCTGCATGAAAAACCAGCATCAGTGAGCAAATGACAACAACAGAATTTCCCAACAGACATTAGCAACCTGAAGACAACATCGTTAAATTCAACACAACAACTGTAATGAAAATCAGCAAACCGTTAAATCTGCCTCATTTACAAAACATCAGTAAGTCCATCTATCAATTACCAGTTAATCGATTAGCTTAGACTATAATTATTTTTATGCAAATTCTCATGGATTAATTGTAATATGAAAAGTTTACACTAAAAACACATAGAGGCTCCACAGAAATTAATGAGAGGAGCAGCAAACCATTGTGAGGCACAGGAAATTAAGGATGATGATGAGGAGGAGAAGGAGGAGGAGGAGGATGACAAACATATCACTGGTAGCACATCACAAGCGTCTTGTGCATTCAAAGACTTACCACCAATTTTAGCATTGAATGCTATTCCGACACTACAGAAGTTGTTGTTCGCCTGTGCGGCCACTTCTCCAGCACAACGTGTTCCATGTCTGCATTGAGACAAATCACAGGCACATGTGATATGTAACTTATTTTATATACATAATTTCATATTAGGGATGCTAAATGATAACCGGAAATAACAGGATGACAAACATAATCCGGTTATCGGTCTTGAAACCGATAATCGATCTCTGTTATTTACAAAACAATAATTGAATTTATTTGCGTGAGTAAAAGGCATGGGCAACTATGGCTTTCTTAATGAGGGCTAACGGCTTGTGCAACGATGTGCGTGGCAGCTCCACAATCCATAAGACATTATTTTCCCACAGTTCAATGATGGGCGTGCTTGTGAACCAGCCCATAGTACAAAACCTTCAGCCGAATCGGGCTGATGAGTCGTACCGAAGCCCTTGTCGCCGACAAAAAACGTCTATGGGCTCGTGTGATGAGGCAGAAGTCAGAGGTCGGTCGGCCGAGGGGGGAGGCGAGGAAAAGTATTTTTATTCATGACTGATGAGCTGGGTGAATGTCCCCTGAAGCGAAAAGCCTAATATGTCCCACCTATAACAGGATAGTTAAGATCAGTAGAGTCGCTTCAGTACGCTTCGGTACTAGATCTACAGTGGCAGAACATAGATAGGGCAGCGGGATCTCGATGGTGGGACAGACAAGCTTAGTAGTCGAGGTGGCAAGGTTTACCCAAACTCCCAAGCCTGGGTGATGCAGCACCCCAGCTTGGTCATGACCGAATGTCTCTAACACACCAGTATAATTGGCCTAATATCGGTTTTTTTATTCGGTTTACCCCAAAAACCGATATTAACAACGCTATTTCATGTGCATACATGATTCATAGCAACTTCTGTATATCCCTATTTAAGTATATATTACATATATATAAATGGCATGGAAACTTCACAGATGTACAAAGCACATTATTTTCACATAATAAGAGGCACCTTCTGTGCAAAAGCCAAAGTGAAAGATAAATGCCTTGAGAGAGCAAGAGGATGTGCGGATACGATACTGAGCAATGAACATAAAAAGTGTTTTGCTCTGTTTGTTTTCAATTAACTAGGACCCCAAGTTAATATTTAAACAATACAAACACCGATCACACAGACCTGTTTTCATTTCTGTCATCATAGCGTGGCTGGGGATCTGGGTCATGACCATTAACATCGTAGCTTGCTTTTGGATCCTAACGAAACGAAGAACAACGTATCAGATATTATTTATCAAACTTATTAACACATTCAACTACAAGAGTCTTCCTAAAGCAACTTGAAAAGCAATGCAGTTTAAATAAAGCGTTAGGGTTGATTCTGTAAGTATCCGAACCCATGCAAACGCATGTAGTTCCACAATAAACCAATCAATATTTATAACCATTCATATATTGAAGTATGAGTCACATTTCATGCTCGTCAAGATATTTATGGCAAAAACCTATTCAAATGTAATACTTGAGCATAGCATAAAACTGTGCTTGGTGTACTACCCAACTACGAGATGAGTACTCAGCCAGTATGGCAAGGCACTCAAGGTAGGGAGAACGTGCATAAAGCATAGATGGCCTGTTTTTTAAAAGTGGTCCTCAGAGGCATGGTCCCAGGAAGCCAAATATCCTGGCACAGAATGATTTCATCTTAGCAGAGATTGAATCATGTGATGTTAGAATGACTAAAAACTGAAGAAACTCTGACACTGATGTGCTGAATAAATGCCTTGTAATAATCATAACACATTGGGTTACTTATATACAGAATTTTCATAACCTCTCAAGCACCAACTTCTATTACACTGTAAATTTTGCATAGCTGTAATCAAGAGTCTTGCATGGGAGTATTTACATACGCAAAAGTTCAGCAGTACGTGCATTACGCAGTATGACTTATGAACTGGAAGTGCAATTTTACGCCCCTCTGTCACACTGAGAGACAAAAACCACATGATGATTCGTCACTGTACTCTATACAATCAATTGTACATCTAACAGAAGATGGAAACTGAAGTGAGCACTGCATCCTCTATTGGGACAGGCAGAAGTAACTATTTCCTTTACAAACTGAAGTTGTAATACTAGCACAAAAATATTCACTGACATAGTTTAATTGCAAGTCTGGGTGATCTTTTTCGATTCCGTCATCAAGTATGGAAACAACGACATCCTTTCCAGTGACTCGCCATTTTTCATAGGCTGGCAATAAATTTAGGTCTAGGTCGGAACCACGATTCTGAAACGAATCATGCAAACATAATCCATATTTTAAAGTCTTCATTAATATAGTTAACATTCTGTTTATTTTTTTTATGCATCATAACATTAGATCAAAGCAATTTAATGATTTCCATAGAGCAGTCTGGCTGTTCTAACCTAGCAGCACACCTCCCTACCATCAATCACTACTAATTACTTACATCCCTCACTATCTGCAGATCAGATTCACATTTCGGTGTGACAGTGTGTGCGTACAAATTTGATTAATAATAATGATAATAATAGTATTAATCATAAAGCACAAGGCAATAACTGATAGTTGCTCAAACAAAAAGCCACATTCTGAAATGACAATCGATTGGATATAATGAGACACCACAGAGAATGGAAGGGAAAGCAAACGAAATCAGATCTTTAGCACAATGATAACTGCTGTTAATACAGAGATTATACTAAATAGCCAATCCTCTAAAAATTTACATATCATTGGTAAAAGAAATATTTTTCTTACCATATACCACTGCTTTGGCCACTCTGGGTCATGGAAATACTGTTCGTAACCTCGTTTTACTCGTCGCTTGGCTACTTGCTGTTCTAACCACCTCACCTGCCAACCACACACAAGCGTACACTTAACACAATATAACACAACAGAGACTCGGAATCCAAAAAAGACAGTGCTGATACAAAATGCCATTTGTGAGCATGCTTACAAGTGTGCATTTTGCATGGTGTGTGTGTCTGTATACATGTTGTATTGTATCGTATATGAGGATATATTTAGCACTTCTAACAGTACCAGCTATTCAGAAGCGCTCTCAGCGTGACAGACCGAGGTGTTATCTTTCTTATTTCTTAACAGGTGTGATCCTGGGTGGGTTTATACATAAGCTTTTAGTCTGGCTCCCACCTTCACACCCTCTTTGCCTGAAGACACCTGTAAGAAATAAGGAAGTCTTCTACTAATGAGGACTGCATGGTGGCAGCATCATTTTGTCCTTATTAATGAAATGATGCAACATAAATGTTCAACTACAATTTATGTACACAGTATGGTGGCTACATAAATGTTCAACTACAATTTATGTACGTAGCATGGTGGTCTGCTTGTTAATTTTCTTGTTCTGCAATCCAATGTCTACGGGTTTACTCTTTTGAGTGACCACAGCTGCTGGTCTCTGGTTGCAGAGCAAACTCTGTGTAATGACCATAGACAAGCACTTTGCACTTTGTGCACACATTAACAAAAGCCCAGATTCGTATTTAGTCTCGTGCGTGTAAACAGAGCAATTAAGAAATAGGTAAATAAAAACGCTTCAATGTCAGTCACTTCATTTGAATTTTTGCCGATAGTATTGCCGAAAGAGAAAGTAAATACATGCCAAGAACTTGTGGTAACCACTCAAACATTGAGTGAATGGTTATGCCTCTATATTTGTAAGTTGCAGCAGGGCAGCATTAACTAATTATCTCTTAACAAATGCAGCATTTCCTCATTTGAATCAGTCATCAATCAGGATCACATTCAGTTCTTCAAAGAAAATAACAAAAGTAAGTCCTGATCATTTACAGACCTCCGACTCTTGTTTCAGTTGTTCATGGTAGCTGTCAGTTGGTATCAAAGATCTTCGGGAAACTTTTCTGTGTTGGAAGTGATAATAGTCAGGTAAAATCTTAAAAGAATGGACATAAAAGACAATAAGTTTCACATCATGGAAGAAACCTAGAAAATATTCTCAAAGAAAATTTAAATCACAATCTTGTGAACAGTATGCCGTGAAATAAAATTTGAACGAACATCCGAAAAGTTCATTAAAATCACTTAATGTGAAAGTAAATAAATTTTGACATAAACTGATCAACAGTGCTCAACTTTTCCTGCTAGAAAGCATTCATCAATGTCATAATTATTACACGTCAAGGCGCAAAAAATGAAAATTCAATCAGTAAATATTACAGAAAAATACAATTCGGAGGCAAGTCATGTTAGTTGTAAAAATTAATAAGGTTACGTAAGAATTTCTTTCACCATTGCATTATTAACATTATTACTATTATTAATAATTTTTTCCCGAGGTAGTTCTGACATTAAAGATAATAATAATAATTATTATTATTACTATTATTAGTACTAATTAGCAACTTCTAGCAAGTCGGTATCTGCACCAGAAATCAACTGATGGAACATCAAAACCAATCCAAAATTAGGTTAACATCCAGAAGTTACGTCCACCAGACAGAGAAGCAGCCTATGGTGGATATATTCAATTTAAAAGAGGTCAGTCTTTAAGTTGAGAATTAAATTGCAAGCCCCCTATTGCATAATTTTTTCTGAGGTGCGCTCAGAGTGACAGCCCTGAAGGGAATAAAAAAGTCATCAAGTAGTGGGTAGAAAATGGAGAGTCCCAGAAGAAACATTAGAGTGAAAAAAGAAGAAAATGTAATTCATACGTTGAAATGACATGAGTGATCGAGCAGAATGTCTACTGGTTTAAAAAACTACTTTAAGCAATTGTAAAAGCTTCACCAAGAACAGTTCTTGCTTTAGGTATGAACAGAGAAAGAAAATTAGATGACCTTGCTGAATAATAATAAATCTGAGAATGACGACTGATTTAACACATTGTGACTGGAGAGAGTTCAGAGGGTTTAAAGACTATGAGCTCCATAGGTACAATTTAAAACAAATCCTATGCTGAAGCCAATGCAAAGCTGTAAACATTACATTAATTAGCCTGGTCCAACTCTTACTTAAAATACACATATCAAACCAAAACACAGGTCGATTCAGTGAAAATATGAACAAGATGAACATCTGGCAGTTGATACTGAAGATAAGCATAATAGAATGTGTGTACAATGTACCTGGTCTATATAGACAAAGCCATGTTTCTCGGCCAGTCGCTTCGCCGTATGTACACCGCCTTCAATGTGTACTGCCCATGCATTCGTGTAATAATCTCCAAAGCAAGTTGAAATGGTAACCATAAAATGTAGTAACACAAACAACCACTTCATTCTGTTTGTCGGTGTCTAACTCTTGTCAAATCTCGGCCGCGTCGCTTGTAGAAATCGCGTTCGATGCCTCATAAACATGACACTCGCTGCGTATTCGTGAACTGCAATCACAAGTATGGTGACACTCGTTTGTTTAAGCATGTGACAATATATCATATAAATAAACGTTTATTGAAACCTGGCATGTCTCGGCGATTGTAAACAATGTTTATTTTGTTAAGTCCTGTTCTCGCTATGTTGACACTTATCGTACAATAGTAAATTCCTAAATGCTGTGAATCATTACTACTATAAAACAAATAATCACATGTAAAATACCTCTGAGTTAAAAAAGTTTACACTGACGTTGAATCAGGAAGTGGATAGAAAGGGAACCAATTTACTTTAAACGCGCTGACGAAACGTCCATTCGGATCTAACAGTTTTAGCGGTGACAGAAACCCTCCTGTTTTAGATGATAATTAAGTTTTTCTTGTTTAAAATTTTGATCTCAAGAGTGCACAGGAGAAAACACATGGACAAACGGGGTTCAGAGCTCGATGTCAACATAGCGGACGAACACGTCATTTCTCTGACACAAACAATTCTCACAGGTTAAAAGTCAATCGCACATGATCAACTGCGTTTCGATCCAAGTTATAATGGATAAATAAGTAAGTAAGTATGTACCTTTTTGAACAGCTGGCAAACATAGCATTCTGACCGTAAGACGACATACAATACAACCAAACATTTATAACGCGTTTTAACAAAACAAGTCTTGCGCGAAAGCGCGTTGCGCTGCATTCCTAGTCATAATAGCTCCAGGAGAATAGATACGTCTTTAATTTTGATTTAAATTGTGCAGCAGACGTGGTCTGGCGGACTGTGATTGGAAGGCTGGTCTTGGATTGAATCCAGAGTTCAGTTTGATGAAAGCTTTTGACAAAAGCACAAATTTGCATGGCATCCTAAAAGCATTTGTCATTTAATATGACGGGTAGTAATAGCAAAGATGGTAATAGAGGGCTCTGGGGTAGTATAATTATATAGAAGGCCGAACCTTCACTGCTCGCACTCTAGCAGCGTCAGTCCCAAACCTGGGTAATAAAGGAGTACGACCACGCTATAATGATGCTTGTCATCACAGTGTTGTTAAACTGAACTACCACTAGTACACAGAAAATATTACCTAACTTAATGCAATTTATATGCTGTATGTATGACCAATGATGCTATATTTATGTACAAACAGCTAGCCTTCTACTACCAGTTTGTAGAACTTATAGCTCTGAGCAGCGGCAGCTAGACTCATTAGGCTAGACTTATTAGTCTATAATGAGTGGAGACTTTTCCACCGTTCGCACTCTGACACTGACAGTCCCAAGCCATGATAAAGGAGGAGAGCGACGCTAATTATCTGTTATCCCCCAGTGTCGTTAACCTGAAACACGGTGTAACCTGAAACAACTTGAAACAAAGATGTTAGAACCATAAGGAAATCATTTTACTTTTGCTAAAGAATAATGTCGTAACCAGCAGTTATCGTTTAGAAGAATCACACTGCTAGAGAGAAAATGAGCTTAGGAACTACTTAAGGGACGTCCAATGACAGAAAAGTCAGACGTGTTTCATGTTGTTGACTCTGTGGAAGAATCCACAATCTGTGTCGCACGCAATTAGTACTAGCCTAAGCGCATAATAGTAATATAATATTTTGATGTATATGCCTTGGCGTTGTTAATGAAGTGTTCATGAGTTTCACAAGTTTTAGTTTCAGAATCTATCTGTAAAGAATCAATTTTATTATTTTAATAATGTTACGCTAATCTTTGTGTTTAACTATACTTTGTGGATAGATGCTTCTTAATTGAAATAATAATTGTTGTAACGTTGAAGACGCCAAATGAGAAATTAAAGCGCTACACTATTCATAGAGGGCGCCAGCGATTGTAGCTAAGCAACATGATGCCAACTAAACCTACTTCGTGAAAATCAGAGATTCCTTGCTTTGATTCTTATCTAAGCGTGACGGTCCGGCCAAAAATCGTTGGGTTTAAGTCGAAACCTAGAATTACTTTTTGGAACAATATGGTTTAGGTATTACCAAGCGTGCTGTCACAAAGTTGCAATCATAGCTAAGACTATGCATGGTCTGTAGAATGAACTTGTCAAGCAAAGGTTTGTACGCCGGGACCATGTGGTATATATTTATAAGTAGAATTACTGGAAATTTCTTAATAATTGTAATTTATCATACACAGATACATAACCGTGTTATGATGTGAAACTCGGCATGCAGCATGATGACAAAAAAACACCTAGACTAGCTATAGAGAATTAAAGCAGTTATAGGAGACAGTGCAAGTGGTTGTCTAAACAGTTCCACAGAGGCGATATATATGTCTCTTAATTTTATTCTATCCAACCTGAAAGTATTTCAATGCAATTTTAATTGTACTTTAATGTCTGGAGACATTTTATTACTAAGTATGAAAATGCTAATATAAAGAATGAGTAATAGGCTAAATACAAATAAATAAGTAATTGCAAACACATTATAAATTCAAATTTTAGTTAAAAGTAAAAAAAACAATGTAAGAAATAATGCCTTGAGCATTACATGATAATTGTGTCACATGTGTCTGAATAGCTTGGAGTATAAATCTTTAATCAGGGTGACATCATGCTTAACACAAGTTTGCATCTGCTAAAAGAAGTAATTTTGTTGCTATTTGATTCAAAAAGGATATAATTATTACTATATAAAGTTGCCAATGGTTTTCAGATATCCTGGTGACTGCATTCAAGTAATTCTTGCTACATATAATGATTACTTGGAGGTGATGGTTCTTAGTCTTCTAATACAGTAGAATACACACATTATCACTGTACAGAAAACCTCATCACTCAGGTAATATTGTGCTAACCAAAGGAACTAGCTGCATGATGTCCAGGGCCATTTTCCAAGCAGAGTCCCACGAAAAAGACGCATTCTATGGCAAAAATGGATCGGCAAGAAGCATCCGTAGTCTTGACACTGCTGTGCTCATGGCTGAGAAGGACTGGAGGCCAGAATCTCGGATAGCCTGTGACCCTTGGCAAAGCGAGGCAACGGTAGATACAGGTCTTCTGCATAAGGACCCGGAAACATTTGTCTCCATTGGTCATGGTCTTACTAAGCCCAGATATGCAGACGCTAATAAAAAGGAAACAATTTTTGGCAGAAGTCCTACTGCGACAGCAGAATCTCAAAGAGTCCTTCTTTATGAGGAAAGAGACTACTTTCAAACTCCAGTATCATCTTACCTGACACCAATTTTTGGTGAAAGGGTTGATATAAATAGAACTGACAGATCGGATGTCAGCGAGCGTGATACTCGAATTGAAAGAAGATCAATGGCTTTTGATATGGATGACTTTGTTAACAGTTCTGGAAGCACTACGCTAAGAACTCTATCACCAAGCACCAATGCCAGTTTGGACACAAGAGTCCTCCTACGTGAACCAGATGAGAATTTGGATTACAGAACTCATAATGGTCATCGTGAATTTGATTCTGATCGGCACTTTTCTAGTTGCAGCAGTGAGTTGGATGGTGATGATTCATCCGTGGATCCTCTGGATGATCTAGTCTCTGCAAGGACTGTCGCTAGTCTCACAACGGAAGTGCTGCTAAAGCCTACGGAAGAGTTGGCTCATGTGCTTGGCAGCCGCAAAGCACAAAAGACAGGGAGACCTTCTAAAGAAACACATCAAGTTATGCCCGCTTTCAAAGAAACATCCAACCCAGCAGAATTGGAGATGTCGAGTTCACGTGCAATGATTCTAGAGACTGAACCCATACCTTCATATCACAGAATAAAGTCAGAAACTAGTTTAACCTTCAGTGATAAACTGACTCCTTCTCAACATTCAAAGACAAAACTTGAAGCTTCAAACTCTGTATCCAGGAACTATGACATTCACAGCAGCCGATTATCATCGCAAAAATGTTTTTCTGACCTAGTCCTTGATGATTGCGATGAAGTCCGTCCTGAAACTGCCAGCAGCCTTGTTTCCAACGGAGAAGGACGGAGTGGAAGAGGAACAAGGTCCAGTGCCGAGCATGCTCGAAGATTTGCTCGACATGACAACACACCACGATCAGACAATATACGACAAAGATCCCATTTCAACCAGGTACAGCAATCCAAATCTACGACAAGGTCAGGAATTACCAGTCCAAGTTCGGTACTTGAATCGCCATGCTCAGTTGAAACAGGTTTTAGCCTTGGACAGCGGATTGTGAGGAAAAGCCAAGAGAATGAGAAGAAAATGCGGCAGAGACGAACATCTGCTGGCAATGCATCGTCACAGTCTTTCATGCATGACGACGGATCAAGCTTCATTTCTTTACAGACGTCAGTCCATGACCAACCGGCGAAACGTTCAATGAAGAAAAAGAAGAGAAACCACACTTTGAACAGTGCTCAGGAGGACATGCTAGATGACGCTTTAGGACTGGCAGTCAAGGGTAAGCCAGTTCAGTCACGCCCTCTGAGCAGCTCTTCGTCTCTGCAAGAAGTGGCTGCAAACGAATGGATTCGCAGGAAGAAGTACAATCCTAGACAGTCACTGCAAACAGAAGCATTTTTAAAGAGGACTGGTAAGCCAGAAAAGAAACTGGCTCAAAGGAGTGGTGCTGTCAAGGAATCAGGGCAAGGACAGCAAAACAACAATTATCGTGGGGGTTCTATTGCCAAGAATGGACCATCTACTTCCTCTGACTGGTCGGATGATGAAGAACAGGTGATCATTTTTATTCTTAATAACTTAACCGTAGAGTTTATTCATTGTGAAAATTTATATAGCGCCCCTTCAAGGCTACTACTCAGGAGCACTCTCGACCCCAATCTGGTAGATGGCGCAATCCATCCATTTCCTTAAGAGATCATTTATGATGTAAACTTGCCGGAGTGAAGCTTATCAAGGAGGATTCGTTTGAGTGGTTATACGATATTTAGTTTTTTGCATTTTTTCTCAATTTTTGAGTTATGTCTGTAAAAGTTTGATACATTGCATTGTCATGCTAGTGTGACTTGTGTGCAAAATTCAGTTCTGTATGTCTACGGGAACATACAGAAAAAAAAGTTGAAAGAACTCCGACAAACTGTCCTTGACAAACTTTACACTGCACATCCATGACAAACTTTACGCATGCGAAGTTGAAGAAAAGAGAGTAAAAAGAGTCAGAGTGGACCCTGTGGAACAAGCTCAGCGCCAATTGGAGCGTGTTTGAGAGCAATGGGAAAACCATTGTGGACGCACAATTTTTTTTAGTGGTTGTGCAGGTAAATGGGGTGATAAATGGGCCTTGCTCAATAGAGTGACGGTCCCGATGCACTCATGTTTGAGCAGCAGAGGCCACGAAGATGGTCAGCAAGGACCGCCAGACATAGGCGATGATACTGAGATTCACTGCTGGAGGGGAGCCTGTGGAGGACAGCCAGCATATTGCTGGAGACTTTGTCCAATTTTGGAATGTGCCTGACAAGACGTGCGGCAGATTAATTTTTGAAAGTTTTCGGACAAGTTTTCATTTAAAATTCTCTGGAATTTTTATTTGTACTAAGAGAAATAGGGTACTGGAGTAGAAAGCATTGCCATTATTGTATTTCTGAATTTCTGTTAATTTGCTTAAGGAATAGGACTTTACAGTTTAAAATTATACATTATTAATCAGCTGGAAAGAAAGATTTAGCACTTTGTAGGGTGCACTGCGTTAATGGTGCTATATGGATATAGTTGGTTGAATAAACTGTGACATGTTGCAAATAATATTTTTTAAATTTTGTGTTTTGAGTTAATTGTTGTCCCTGTAATGTTTTAGCAGCTGATTCCTTGTGGGAGAGATTTATCCGCTGTGTGCCAGGTGTCAGCTAGAGTGAAACGACTTTCTGGCCAAGTACTGCAGGTCCTAAGGTTGTTTATTTTGTTTATTATGCTGATGAAACTGCTAATATCTTTTGTAGCAGTCTGATCATCTGGATGTATGAATGGCAGATTGTGTTATAAACAAGATTTTAAATCTAGGAATATGAGAGAAATTGCAGAGTAGGCAGTTAGGCGAGTGGCGTGGGTGGAGATAGGACTCGGACCACATTAAAAAACCACTTAGAACATTGGTGACATTATATGATTCGGTATGTTACACTGCCTTGTTGATTTTAGATGCAGAGGAAGTATACTAACAGATTGTTGTAATGCAAGAATCATTGTTTTATATGTGGAGTCATAAGTTATGATTCCAGAAAGAATTAGGAAAATTACTCATCTTGAAGGTTGTTTCTTTCCAAATGTGTCAATCTTACTCTGTTTATTGATTTCCAGAAAGAGACCAGAATTTGGTGTGAATGAAACGATTCTTACGAATTTAAAACAGAAGTCATCGGATACAGATTCCTTAGAAAATTCGTCGCCTGAGTTTCTTTACATCATTCGCAACTTAGAGGCAGCTGAACGGCAATTGGCAGGTGAGACGGTTTTCTGGTCTCAATGGACTGCATAATTATTGGTCTATCACTGGATGTATCAGTAGGTTGTCATGCTCTTTTAAACTGAGTGAGAACAACACTAGCACTTCTTGGACTACAAGGTAAAAGGCAGTTCTTAAGGAACTCAGAGCCTTTTAGCAGCATATCTGATTAGCTTAACATATATATATATATATATATCTCATTGTGCGCAGAGTTCAACCCTCATCCGAGTCGTCACTATGTGTAGGGATATTGAGCAAGTCATTCGCATACTATTGCTCTGCAGTACAACTGGAATTGTGCCGTCGAGGCGTGTGCACTTCTCAGCCAAGAATGTTGGAAGAAGGGCGATATCAAATTTCAGAAAGAAAATAATATTGTATATGGGTGTGTGCACTTTGCATTACAATCCGTTCAGTTAGGATGCGAGCATTGCTCAAAACTGTGAGGAATTAAAGGAAGATTTGATTTAGTAGACATTCTTAAATATTCAGTATACGAACTAACTTTACATCGGTGGTATAACAATCTAGCCGACAAGTGATAGGTTTTGACCTTACTCCTCACAATTGGGAAGAGTACTTAAAGTACATGAATTTTGCATTGGTCAACCTCAGGGACCACCCTCGTTGTACATCTGTTACGCCACTGTTTCACATGTCAAAATCAGAATAAAAATTATTTGAAACTTAAAAACAGTAGCTATTACGAACTAAAAATGTATGAAAATGATTTTTATGAATTATGAATTGTTTATTCTGTCTGAGATTCAAATGAAAAATAACTAATCATAGATGTTTTTCAGCTGTTTTTGAATCGCTTTCCTCAGAAAGATAGAAATGGACAAGTTGCTGATGTCTCCTACTGTTCCTCCTTTGAGGAATGTCTACTTTCTTTGAGGAATGCCTTTAGATGAATGCCCAGTCCTTAATAAGAATTTTCTTACAAGAATTGCTAGCGCTTATGATGAATACCTTGCAAGGAAGATTTGGCCACAAGGAAGTTTTCAATCAATATAGACACAAGGATTGTCTGATGAAGGTCTTACAAGGGAATTCCTCAGCAAAGAAGTCGTGTCATTACTACGTTTATGTGAGGATCGATATAAATCTCTTATTATAGGATGTTTCTTTTAAGAGGAATTTATGGCAGAAATTACTTTGCGTGTAATTCTATGTGAACCAACATCTGACTTACAAGCACACTGTAATGTAGTCAGATTCAATTTGATATTTTCAAAGTTGTGGGTGTATTTGAAAACATTTCCAATGGTTGTCAGAATAGCTTTAGGAAGACTATATGCACTCTGTGAAAACATGAATTACTTAATTTGTGTCAACTGAATACATTCTGACAGCATAAATAGTTAGTTCTCAAATATTTCAGGATGTCTGACTGTTGCTTCATAAATACATGTAATAACAATTTTTACCTACTAAACTATTTGTATGTATAAGTAAAAAAAAAGGGTTTGTATTTCTTAATCGTCATAGATGCCCAGAATTAATCATTATCTGGAAATAAGAATGAAAATATGAATTTGTAATATCATCATTTGATACATGCTAATTGTGCAAACAAATTACTTTTTAAATATTTCAGGGTGTCTGACTTTTGCAGGATAATGTATATGTAAAACAGTGACGAGTGGTCGAAACTTTCCAGTGCATGATCTTAAAGTGGCTATTTCATAAATGTGCTGTACAATGCATTATGCATGCGAGTTCTGAAGTTGATAGTGGCAGTGCACAGTATAATGAGTGATTACCTAATTTACCTTACTTCATGTAATTATGCTAACTAACATCCAGCGACTATATTGACCAATTGTGGACTGGTGTGATGATCACAGACCATGGACTGCTTGTTGTTAATTGTCGAAATGGAGGACATCACTCTGACAATCAAACCAAGTAACAACAACTGATTGTTAATTAAGTATATATTTGAAACATAGTCAACAATTGTGCATTCATAGTCAACAGATCATTTCTTAATCATGTTCTTTATTTTGTAGTCAGTATATTGTTCAAGTGTAATGTTTGTTGAGCTACAATTGGAGTCATAATTGATGAGAACCATCTACTGTAATTATTCATGTTTTATGTTTAATACTCCATTATCTGCATTAAAGAAATTCATACAGCAATGTGAGAATTATACATCAATCAATCAATCAATCAATCAATCCAAAAGACTTGGCAGAGTAGCTGTGGCATTGGGGTAAGAGAGCGTGATATTACTCGCAATTGGCACAGTTCATGAAAGCAGCTACGAGATATACATAATGTTCATACCACCTATATAATTTAATCAATACTAATCATTACTTTGACTTCCACCACAGGCTGCAGGAATTACTGTAGTAACATTTTCACCAATATTCTAAAGAGATTTACGACAATTGTTATAAATGCAGCTTATTTAGGACCATTCAGGAATCAAACTCAGTTCCTCAGCTCTGCATTTTATTCATTACTTCATGGTCTCCGATAAACTTTATAACTGAAAGAAATATTTACACTGAAAGAATTTAATCAATACTAATCATTACTTTGACTTCCACCACAGGCTGCAGGAATTACTGTAGTAACATTTTCACCAATATTCTAAAGAGATTTACGACAATTGTTATAAATGCAGCTTATTTAGGACCATTCAGGAATCAAACTCAGTTCCTCAGCTCTGCATTTTATTCATTACTTCATGGTCTCCGATAAACTTTATAACTGAAAGAAATATTTACACTGAAAGAATTTAATCAATACTAATCATTACTTTGACTTCCACCACAGGCTGCAGGAATTACTGTAGTAACATTTTCACCAATATTCTAAAGAGATTTACGACAATTGTTATAAATGCAGCTTATTTAGGACCATTCAGGAATCAAACTCAGTTCCTCAGCTCTGCATTTTATTCATTACTTCATGGTCTCCGATAAACTTTATAACTGAAAGAAATAATAAGAACAAAAGGACATCCATATGTCACATCTAAAACTTTGAAATTAGAAAGCAATATATTAACTGTTTTCCTTCATATCTTACACAATACACAAATAAAGCATTGTTCTTAAACAATACAGTATGCAAAAATGCACCAAATGTTGGCATTTCGAAGATATAAAAACTAAAAATTATGTATACCCAAAGTATTAATATATAATGAGTCTAAGAAGTAGACAAAACTATGTTTGAAAAGACAAAATCTCTATTCATATTATCACCAACATCCAATAACAGAGTAATTCGCATTACAAACAGGTAATTATCAGAGAAACAGGACCTGAATTCAAACAGTTTCTTGTAAAATAATGGTACAAATAACAAGCAATTAAACTAAATATAATATGCAGAACTAACCTTGAGAACTAATTAAAATAAAAGACATTGTCAAGTCAACCGAAACATAGGGAAATAACAAAGGAGCAACAAACATCTAAGAAAGCACTAGACTTTTAACACAAAGAGTATGAGCTCGACCTCCTGAGGTGGTACTGGACAAAGACCCTGAGCAAATCCCTCACTTGTGTTTTCACCATGCCATCCCTTTATCTTGGTCATTAAATCATTTACATAACAAATGCAGAAATTATAATTTCATATAAAACATACAATTGCTGGGGTGTAAACCGTTTGTCATTGTAAATCAACAACCTCGATCCCTTAACATATACCTAGTTAGTAGTAATGCTTCATCAAAATTCGTTACCTAAACCTGGACTGTAAACCGATATCAATGGCAAGAAAGAGCAGTAAAATTGCAATCTTAAACTAAAACATTCCCTATGCCATAATAATGCCTACTTCGTAATCTTCCAAAAATCAATCCAGTAAGAGCATGCAGAAACTTGGTCTAATGCAGTGTTTGAGTCATCCAGGAAGCTCCGGTATAATATTATTATTTCATAATTCAAACAAACATGTATGAAGCATGATTACAAGTCATAGAGTGAACAAACGATTCCATAAGGATACATTTCATACAGATCTGTTATGCCGTGGTTGAGAAACCCTCCTGTATATCTTCAAGAGATCGACCCTTAGTTTCCGGCAGAAATAACCAGACAAATATCACCCCAGTCAAACAAAATGCCCCAAAAAACCAGAATGCCCCATAGTTATGCATTTCTTGTGTCATGCTTTGAAATTCCTTAGTAACTACAAATGCAAGGACCCAGTTACAACACGTTGCTAAGCCATTCACAATGCCACGAGCCCTTGCTGGAATGATTTCTGAAGTGACAAGCCATGGAATCGGACCCCAGCCAAAAGAGAAAAAGACTACAAATACTATGACACTAATCAGCGACAGCCAACTCAGGTTCTCAATATGTTTAACTTCAGTTAGATAGTAGTAGACACCCAATAAAGTAATGCTGAGTGTCATAAAGATACCAGAAAGCAGCAGGAGCACTCTTCGTCCAGCTATGTCCATCATAAGACAGGACACACCTGTCGCTCCAACAAGAACGGCACCGATGATGATTGTTGGAATTGTGGGGTTCTCGGAAAATCCAGCTGTCTTAAAAATACTTGATGAGTAGAAGATGACAGCGTTTATTCCTGACATCTGCTGGAAGAACATCAGACCTAAGCAGATGAGCATTGGCTTGTAGATACCGGGTTCAGCTAAATCCCGGATTTTAATCCCTTCGTTCGACCCTAACGCCAAGTTTCCCTCAATCTCGTTGTATTGCTCGTCCAGGTTTGCATCACTCCCAAGGAACCACGCAAGTGACTGATATGCTTCGCCACGTTCTTTCTGCATGATGTACCAACGTGGTGTCTCAGGTGTGAGCAACAACAGCAGAACATTCAGGGTGGAAATGGCAAGACAGACAACCGCAAGCCAGTTCCAGTTGAGTGCCATTCCAAGAGCATAGACTCCTAGAATGCCAATGGTAACGAAGAGCTGGAAGCTGGCACCAAGAATTCCACGACGTTCTTTACTTGACACTTCAGCAACGTACAGAGGCACAGCAAGGGAGATCATTCCCATTGCAATTCCAGTAAGGATGCGCCCGCAGAATACTAAGATGTATTCTGAGCCATAGACAATCAGAAACCATCCTATGCCCATTGGAAGAGAACACAGCATCATCGTCGTCTTTCGGCCCAACTTCCCCACAAATACTGCAGCAATCGGCCCTCCGAAGATTGCCCCAATGTTAACCAAGGACCCAAACCAGGTCTGCTTCTCTTTATCATGGTTCAGTACACGAAGCAGATCGTCATCGAGTAAAGCAGGATTTGAGAAACCTAGTACTAGGCCCATGGACACGGCTCCAACACATGCGACTAGGGCCGCGAGGACGTCTTTGAAAGCGCCGAATCCACCACAGCGAACTGTTCTGGAACTCTGCACAAGTGGTCGATCCTCGCCAGTTGTACTCGGGCTGTTCTGATTGCCCGATTGAACAGTGACTTCCATCATAACTCTTGCCAAAAAGTAAGCCTCGCAAGGTATGTCTTTTGTGATAATTAGTGAAAATCTACTTTGCTAATTCCGTCATGAATACCAAAGCATCGTTCGAACAATCTCAAAATCTCATCACCATTTTGCGGAAGAAAACACGCAAATGTGATTTAATTGGACTAAGATGTTCATCATACCCAAGTAAATAAATTTTCAACAGTTCATGTGATTTATACACGTGTCAATGATCCACCTACATCACAACACTACACGGCTCGGCCTATTAAGTGGCTGAGTCCCATGATTTGGATTGGAACCACACTTTAACACTAGCTTTTGACAACATAGTACGTAGCCGTCAATCCCATGACTTTAACCATAGATATAAAAATGACTTTAACGCTGGAGTATATAAATAGATCCTTTGACACATGGATATTTAACGCACATCATCGTTGATATGGATTCGTCGTTAAATAAACTTATTACACACACACACACACACACACACACACACACACACACACACACACACACACGCCAGGGATATATATATATATATATATATATATAGAGAGAGAGAGAGAGAGAGATCTATGTTTGACCCTAATTCACATAATCTTGGATTCATAGTTAAAGGTCAATGAACGCATATAATTATATTGATCTTGGCTATAGATTTTTTATTGTAATAGACATCTAAGAGCGCAGAGGCCTGTACGCCATTTTAATCGTAATATCCAAACTTCCAAAGCGCCACTTAAGAGCCAAGCGCAGGGCATCAGCTGATTCACGAGCGCTGCATTGAATCAGAGGGGTTGTCCAAAGGGCAATCGAATCGTGGGAGGTCAATGAATTCAAAGTTCTGTTTACTTCATGGTGGTCAGCGGAGGCAGAATATCCGACATTATCTGTTAAGGAGGGTGCACATGTCGGTTTTTTAGAGAATTGAAAGGTGGACAAACAAGTATACGGAGTCTGAGTAAGAGTTCTTGAAAGTGAGACTTAAGCTTAGAATGGAAAGCCCGGGGGTGATTGAATAGGAGCTTGGAACAGATGATGTTGAATGACCGGCAGTGATGTTGGTATGGATGCTGGAGCCTAGTTGGGGGAATAGAAAAAGTACGGAATTCCCCATAATTCGCATACATATATTTTGCTGGTGAATATCTTTTCCATTCAACAAACTCACTAAAACCCAGGGTTGCAAACAAGGTTTTTTTGTGATTTTATTTTTCGGTTTTTACAGCAAACCAAAAGATACGAAAAATGGCGATTTTTGGTTTAATAAAATATTTTTTAGTCAATTTAATAATATTACTATATATTATATTACTAATTGTGTGTTATTCAGTCCGAAATCAAGCTAAATTAATTAATAAAACAAGTTGGCGCTCTTTTGCATGCTATGCATGTTTGATGCTTTTTTTATAGCAATACTGTTGTGACAAAATCCAAAGGAAAACAAAAAACAAAAAAACAAAAAAAACAACCTTTGATTTTTTTAAATCTTGGTTTTTGCACCTCTGCCATAACCTCACCTCTTGCCAATTAACTCTTTACAGTTATCTAACAAAACTGAAAACACTGTTGTTTCACAAAATTACAATAAAAAAGTTATGGACTAACTGAGTAAAATCCATTTCCCATTATACCCTCGCCATTTAAACTCTATAAACACAGTACCATTCACCAAGGCCGTCTAAGTTGCCATGGCAGACCTTTAGTGTGGAGAAGATATTGAGTCATTATTGACCCTGTGCCTAATAGTGCATATCGATCTTTTTTTGACTGAGTGCCTGTGAATAAGCTGGTTTCCGCGTGACTTGACTTATTGGGCTCAGCAAAAACCTCGAGGTTACGCGATTATCAAAAATCAGAAATGTTAACGTTTCGCGATTGTGTAACCAACGATGGTAGCTCGAGTCGTACCATCTTTGGTATAACTCAGTCACTGATATGCATTAAGTAACTTACCTATTAATACAAATCAGTGAGCTCAATGCTATAAATATTGAAACAAACCGGAAATATTAGAGGAATGAGCGATATTAAATGTAGGTAGAATAATAACACACGTGGAATTTTAGCTGAATTCGCTAAGATTCTATTTTTAATTAATTGATTTAGAGGTGATTCTGAATTTTCAGCCTGCTTGATTACTTATTATCATCCGCAATCTGACATCGCCGTATTAGAATCAGGTTGGACTGATTTGTTACTCAGCTGTCCACATTTTACGATAATGGCTGTTCTGTATTCGATCTAAGTATTTGCAGAGTACAGCCATGTTTCTGGCTCAACAGATTATGTGATGCTTCATTGTATCATTCAAGAGAATATTGACATCTTTAAATATTTATAAAATTTAGTTTCAGCATCACGAAGTAGATTAAATATTTAGACGTTGATATGTATGTTTGGGATCAATCCGAATCATCGAAAACCGAAAACGCTGAAAAGCCCAAAAGACCCGAATCCCCGACAACAGCAATGTACTATTTTAAAACGCTGAACTATCTCAAAGCAGCGCGATTCATTCATCAATCCAGCTTCTGCATGAATTCTTATCATTGATCCAACTTCCATTTCAGCAGAATCCTTTTAATCAATCCAGTTTCGTTTTCGAGGAGACGGCGGAAATCAGATTCGGGTTTCGGGGGCACGGGTAAAATGCTGATTTGCTGATCTGCTGATCGGGGCAGGTAAAATGCTGATCGGAAATTGCTGATTGGTCATGCTGATTGGTGGGTAAAATGCTGATTCGCTGATTGCTGATTTTCGTTTTTATAAACAACAATATGAAGAAACTTTTGAACAACTTTTATTTGCACATATCATGAATGTAGGCCTATATATTGTTTTCTGTTAATGATGTTTTCTGTTAACACTACTAAACATCAACAATATACAGAAATTAATGAGCAATTTTTGCTTGCACACTTCACAAATGTATATGGACGCTTGGTTATGGTGTCAGTTACGCCGATTGCCATTCTTGCTGCAACACTGTGATAGTAATGTGACTTTGCTGGATAGGAACAAGTGGTTGTTGGAAAGAGTCGGTTCCTGAGTGCCCATGATAGTGGAGATAGAGAGTTGTGGATTTAGTGTGAGTTTGTTTGCTTGGATGATCCTGGATGCTCTAGAGGTGTCTTCACGCAAACAGAGCCAAGGTTTATTTTTAAATAATCTAATATTTGGCTGGTGTTGAATATGTTGGGAGAAGATTCCATAAATGGGATCCAGTACATTGAATGGATAACAATCGAGTATTTGTGTGTGCATAAGAAGTGTCATAAGCTGTTGAGTTTGATTAAAAGAATCATGCTTAAATGGAAGCTAGACTAATAAAAAGAATTATGTTACGGGTAATTTACTACGCTAAATTAAGGTTTTGCCTGGAAATACATTCTGTCACATAGATCACTGCCACATTTTCTTACTTTGCTGATCCACAGTAACCCCAACCATATTTATAAACTTTTCAGTCATCTTTCTGAACATCTTCTCACCATGAATAATGAATAATTGGTCCACTTGTCGGTCGATTCTCAATTGCATTTACTGCTTGAGTAGTAAATAACTCATAGATATCACTCATGTTTTCACAATATATCAAATGAAATGTATCGTAACTTTCCAAATTTCAACATTTCATTGGGTAGGTTTATATATATAGGTTATAATGTCTAGGGTCAGTCAACTATTTCTGATTGACTTTACTGATAAACAGTGCTGTCTGTTTGTTAATGCTTTATGAACTAAGTCTGTTATTATTATTTAAACCAATACTGAAGACAATATTGAAGACAACAAAGTTCTAATTAACTATGACTAATACATTAGTAGGCCTATAATGATCAATGCTTCATAAACAGTGCTGTCTATTTGTTGATTTTGACTATATTGAAGACAACAAAGTTCTAATTAACTGTCATTAATTCAATTAGTACATTGATCAATGCTTCATGAACTATGTTTGTTGTTATTTAAAACAATAAGGCTTACAGGCTTCATAAACACTCTGTTTGTTAATATTACAAATCAGCATTTTACCCGTGCCCTCGTTTCGGCGATTCGCTACGCTTCCGTATATTTTACAGGCATCATACTATAAGCTTGTTAAATAAACAATTCATCCAGCAACTGTATTCAGAAGAAACGTTAATAAATGGGAATCAATTGGAGAGATTTGGAGTTCTTTTTTTGGTTTTTTGACTTTGTGAATGGTTATATGTTGCGATTAACCAATTCTAATTAGAGTTGGCAACTCTTAGCAAACCCATTCCGGGACATTTCCAAGTTCCCTATGTGAAAAAAACCCCGCAACATAACAAACTGTTGAAACGGACATTCCGCCAAACCCCTAACCCACAAAGTTTTCCGCATTCCACTAGGCTTATGAAGTAGTGAATTTCGAATGATGTTCGTTGCTTTGAGTCTTTAATGGAAAGTCAATTAGCTGAAAAACTTCTGATTAAATTATGACTATGAACATTGAGACTTGAGATGTTGTATTACAGTGTTGCTCATGTTTGTTGGATTTGGATGATGTCATTGGATCTCATGATCTTAATTCACAGTGAATGAACATTCTGCTACATTTTTTGAATGAGCTTTTCTTTTTCTGACTTTGTTATACTGTATTATTATTTTTTAAGATTGCTTATAAAATTCATAAATAAATTAACTTATTTCTGCCTTTATTTGTATTTGTTTGCTTTTTCTGTAAATTACTTACCTATTCGTGGATTCCAGAACAAAATAAGCATTGCCTGGGACACGGGATGCTTTCTGGTATCTTTATGACACTCAGCATTTAGGGCATAACCGAGTAGACAATTTCCACCGAGTACAGAATCCGAGTATTTGGATGCCCTATTTACCAGATCTGGGTACGAACCAAATAGTAGTGGCAAATCTGGCAGTACCATTCGTAAGCAAATCGTAGTTAACTTGCCTCGTGCACAGCAACGGAGAACTATCTATAGTCAATGAGAGTCTATAGCAATATCCTACATATAGCATATCGTCGCACACTAGACTATAACAATATATTTATTATTTAATAACTTTACTTGTGAAAAAATTTAAAACCTTGTTATAAAATTTGAAATATGAAGTTATCAATGACGTCTTTACTCTCTAATGTTTACCGAAAAGTGGGTGGAGCCAATTCAAGCTGGAAAATTACTGATTTGGTTGCACTGGGGAATGCAACCAAAGGAAATTAAAATATATAAATTAACATCATTATGTTAAAGAAAATTCAATGGAATGTTAAGTTCTTGTTTAATTAATCAATAACTTATAAGTAAGTCCGTTTTCCTAAATTTATTTGATGAAAAAATATTATTTTATCCCAAAGAATTATTTGATCAAAAAAGTAATTTTTAGCTATTTGCGGGTGTAGGCCTAATACTTCCGAATAGTCCAATATTCGGCCGAGGCGAATGTCTGAGGTGATTTACGGTTATGCCCTATCAGCATTACTTTATTGAGTGTCGAAGAAATAATATTGGCCTTGGCCAATTCCGGGACTGTCCCAGCCAGTGGCAACCCTAATATTTATTTTTAACAATTTATTTTTGTGATGTAGTTTTTTAAATGCATTTTTTAATTAAAGAGCATCTGTATTTCACATTTATTACAAAGAAATTAATGGCCATAATGGTAGAATAATTGTGTGCATTAACGCTATAAATAACCAAACTGTTTCCCATGTGTTATGGATATTATAATCATTCCACAGTTCCAATTATTTGTTAAAGGTTTGCACTGGTCAGATGCTGACCCACCACCATAATGAACCGACTCAGAACTCAGCTTGGCTGAGTAGTGTAGTACACAGCATTATTTACTCGGACTCGGGACAAACAATGGGTTCGAGTTCTAATAAAAATCTGCTTGCATTACAGTACTAATCCAGCCTTATTTCTTTTATGATTTCAGGCAAATTTCTGAAAGATGCGTAATCTGAAGCTGCTTAGTGTGGTCAACTTTTCAAGTTTGACATCACTAAAGGGCTGTTCGTTTCTTAGCATCGACTATGACACAAACTTTGTCTATGGAGCAACTTCTAGCGGAATGGTTGTGCTGTTTGATCCAAATCACAGGACGGCACGTGCTCGTACTTACTTGTTTATATGAGATTATGTTTCCATTTCTAATCTTACTATTACTAAAGCATAATGTCTTGAATGTACAATCTAAACTTGTATTTGCTTTTTGATGAAGAACTATTGCACATTAAGTATATTAATCTGAATGTAAGCACATTAGGTATATTAATTCCAAGTGCAGATCTGGTTTATATGTGCGATGTAGTGCACTGGTTATCCTTCCCCAGCACATTGCATTCTGGGTCTCTGTCCATTTTTACCGATGCCTTTGTAGCAGTTGTGAGTGAGTAGACCGTACGACGGGTTTTGTACAGATGTGTCACATATGGTGAACAATGTATAAAGATGTGATGGATGCAAGTGTTCTGGGATTTTGAATAGTGATATTGATGTTGTTGTACTTTTTCAGATTCTAGCCGAGTCATCTGTTTGTGATGAGCCAGAGTCTCGAGTAGTGGGCGTGCATCATTTGCCAGATCATATGGCTCTCTGTTTAGCTACATCTAGTGGTGACATCCTGTTGTGGAATGCTAATTTGAACAATGTAATTATTCAATATTCAGATTTGTTTTATTTCATAGGCTCATGGGTGGAGAAATTGATTTGAGAATGGTAGATGGCAACTTCAGCTGGAACCATTTGTTTGATTTAATGACTAACTAATTAGTTGATCAACTGATTGTCTGATTGATTGATTCAATCCTTACTTCTGTGACTAATTCAGTTGTTGTTTAACTTGCTCGGTTGATGAACTGAGAGATTGATTGACAGATTGATTGGTTGACTTTCGTTCATTGATAACAAGGCCAGGTCAGTCTGACAAATAGCCCTCTTAATCAAACAGACTGAAGGCATAAACATTATCTCTGTTCCATCATCACCATACCATAGACAGTGGGTTCAAATAAAGCATCTCCTCGTAAAGAGGTATATGACAACTATTGTTTAGCTTTTAAAAAAATTCTAATAAAATATCTCATATTAGTATTTAACTAGCACTAACTTGTTGTCATTCACACAGGGGATGAACATTCTGCTGCATTTATTCAATGAACATTTCTTTTTCTCACTTTGCTATACAGTATTATTTTTATTTGTTAAAATTGTATATAAAATTCATAAATAAATTGACATATTTCTGCGTTTATTTGTATTTGTTTGCTTTTTCTGTAAATTTAAGTTGGAGTGTGTTGGTACCATTGATGGCGGCATCAACGGGATGAGTTGGAGTCCTGACATGGAATTGGTTGCCTTCACTACTGGTAACACTGTTCTAAAAATTATTTCATTAGAATCACTTAGTGATAATTTCAGTTTCATTTTATTGTAGTTCTCTTTGTTAAGGAAATTTTCAGAAATGTTCCTATATGTTTAGGTGGTAGATTTCTTGAAGGGGCGCTATATTAAGTTTCATTGATTGATTGATTAATTGAAACATTTGTCAGATGCACTGAGAGGAGTTAAGCCAGGTGGTCTGATTTATGCAGGTAGATTAAATCTTCTACAAGTTCAGATTAATTGTTGAAAATTAAAATTCGTGTAATGTACTGTGCAAAAGCATTGCAATAATAGGAATATTGGATTATCGGTAAAAGAGTTGAGAATGTTAATAGAATACTTATAAGTCATAGTTGAAAACATTTAATAACTTTTATTTCAGGTTTGAATAAACTGATTTTGATGACACGTGATTTTGATCCTGTCGTGGAGACTTGTCTGACAGAAGAAGGCTTTGGTGAAGGTTCGTTTTCAAGTTGCAATTCAAGTCCATAAAGATTTTGTAAGAAATTTGCTGTTTTAGCGCTCATTGAAAAAATCTGAATACCAGTTTACATGTGCACGTTTAACAGTTTATAGATTTTTATAAACGTTACCATTTCAGAGCATAAGTAGCAGTTTCTTTTACATGGGCTTATGGCAATGTATCCTACAAAAGGGGTAAGGTGGGGTGACTTATGTATGAACTTTTTAATTTTTTGGGACACCTTAGTTCATTTCCTGCATGACTAAAAGTTATAAAAAGATATAAAAATGTGTTGTCCCCACTTAGGTTGACCTATTTGATTATTGTTCTATTAAATATTTGATTATAAATGCTATGTATGTAAGTTTTAATTAAGGCTGTCAGAAATGTTCCGTTGGTCATATTGGCTGACTGCCCAGGCAATTGAATTGGTTTTCAAGTACCCGACATTCTGTAAAAATGTGCAATTTTACCTGAACATATACCACAAAATGTTCCATTATCTTATTAGCTGACTGCCCAGGCTATGGTATTGGTTCTCGGGTGCCCGGCATTCCGTAAAAATGCACATTTCCCTACATTTCCTACAAAATGTCCGCACGGTCGAGTACCCAAGTACCTGCTCCTCGAGTCGACGGATACCCAGGTCGTGATTTCAACATTTTTTGACAGGCTTAGTTTTTATGTTGCCAAAAGGCTCACAGCAATGCTTATCTGATAACTAATCACTTGTCCTGTAAAAAGTTTTGTCTGATGATGGTATGCAGTTACTTTAAAGGTGTAGTTAAGGGACTGAAATATTATTATTTAATATGAGACAATTTATGTTTCTCGCTGCATAAATATCTCCTGTCTTGCAGACATTGCTTTTGACTATAAACACTTTGTAGAAATTGTCACAAGATACAAGCTACCACTGCTGTCATAGCTGCTGGCAATTATAATAAAAGATTACTGACTACTGACTATTATTCCTTGTCATAAGTTGGAATTAATTTGCAGCTCAACCTGTCACTGTTGGTTGGGGCAAAAAAGAAACCCAGTTTCACGGGTCTGAGGGAAAGAAAGCCGCAATTAAATCGAATAAGGTCAGATTTGAAAATGAATGTTTATGACTAACAATATCTTGTAACACAATTGTCTCTTTTTAAATGTAATTGAAAAAAATGTCATTTTAGTTGCTTTAACCATGACCATAAAACCAAGTTTTTTTTATTGGTCCGTAAGTAGATGAACATAGTGATTACATTACAAACAAGAAAACGAAGTGCAATATAATAAAACATAATAACTTAACAGAGCTATGTAAGAGACGGATCAATAAGGAAACAGAAAGAAGAACCTTAACACTCCACCCTTTTTGGTAACAGCAATTTAAGATAATAAGTAGCCTTAGCAGTAGTTATGTAATGTAATGGTAAAATGTATATACCACCAGCCATGGCATACAGCATGATCATGATTCTGAAGCACTGAGGATTTCTTTATTTGAACTGTTTTTCAAGTTATGGACTAAGGCTGTTAATGTGTTGACTTTTTTCTGAATCTGATTGGTCTTGTGTGTCAGTTTCTAATGGAAAGATAGCAGAAGCAGAAACTAACTGCATTTAATTCTTTTTTATCATAGGAGCTGAACCCGGCTCTATCATGGGATGACCTTCAGCCAAGAATATCCTGGAGAGAAGATGGTCAGTTCTTTGCGGTCACCCTTGTTCACACAGCAACCGGTTTGTTTAATTTTCTTTAGTATTTTATAATTCAGATCTGTTGCAATAATCGCCTAAATGCAATGCTTAAACAATGCTTAAATATTTGTGTAACATTAGGAATTAGTGCTGGATGAATTTAATACATCATGATTTTGGCTTCGGAGTTACGTCACCATAATTCATGGGAATCAACTATTTATCTTTCCATTAGAGAATATAGAATTTGCTTATATGTTGTTAATATTTAGAAAATTTGCACTATGATATTTTCGGTATGACATAAGTTAGCTGTGCACTTTGTGCTAATGAATGGCATCTTCTGCCACAGGAGCATCTTCTTTCATCTCCTTCTTCTCTTTCTTCTCCTTCTTTTTCTTAACCTTTGCCTGAGAGCAAATAAGAAAAACTTCAATTGAATCCATTGTTTATTCTACAGCACTAGTTTTAAAGCACAATTTTTATGTATATACGCATATATCGCATTTGAAAAATGTGAAATAGCAACAGCATATTCTGGTAAAAGTGCAAAAAAACCAGATAATATACCACTAATATTAGGAAAGACTGGAGAGTTTTCTCTGCCATTTAATGCAATAGACATCTAAGTCAGTTTCACTCCATCACTTAGGGTTAAACTAATAATGACTAGCTTCTCTTCATTGGCTTCTTGCTCTTTAATGGTGTTTATTTTTCCCTGGTGTTTCCGTGCTGAGCACCTCTGAGTAGTTATTCTGTGAGAGGTGCTATATAAATCTATAGATACGATACAATTAGTAACCATATGAGTTTGTTTGTTGATTATCAATGGAATGAGATTTAATTTCTTTGCTTTGCTGTTTTCCAATTTGGTTCAGGTGCTCGCCAGATTCGTGTCTGGACACGTGAGGGAGTCCTTCATTCAACTAGTGAAGGCGTCAGTGGTCTCGGACAAAGCATCAGCTACAAGTACAAATACCGGCTGTTACTTTTATTATTTCATTCATGTACCTGGTTTTCATTCATTTTGAATTCATCTGTTTTTATGCTCCTAAAATTTGTCAAAGATCCAAAATTAACATTAGTTATGTTATGAGATACTTTGGACTTATGCTGAGAAAAGAATGGAGCTGTATGGAGAAGGAACTGATCCAAGGAACAGTCAAATGGGTGAGGGACAGACCAAGAATGGCATGGATGGACAACATTCGAACAAGGACTGGAATGACAGTGGAGCAGCTCTGAAGAAAGGCGGAGGACAGGCGTGATTGGAGAAAGACAGTTCACGCTTTGGCTAACCCTCGCTATGAGGATGGTTGAAGACAAGACAAATTATGATTTACTATTGTGCATATGGCAGATCCAGAATGGACAATAGCTTGATTATAAACGTCTCTTAATTAAGAATTGATACAGATGATGATTATAATGAATATTTGTTGTTGTTTGTGGCTATGGTGAGCACAAATAATTGCTTTGCACTAAAATCTATCTGCGCATGTGCCTATTATTGTGCTTGAAAATTTATGCGCATACACTTATAAAATTTGAATTCAGGCATTATTTGCTATTGGGAGTTTCTATTTTGTTACATGCAGATACTATTTATTTGAATGCTTAGATCTCTAAACATGCTTGCATAGTTTTAAAGAAAACTTGCACTTTTTAATTTTTAGTTTCTATGCTTTTTTCCAGGCCATCGGGAAGTTTGATTGCGTCTTCTGCGATGAGTCACGACAAACATCTCGTTGTTTTCTTCGAGAAGAACGGATTGCGTCATGGAGAGTTTTCTCTTCCATTCAATGCATCAGACATCAAAGTCAGTTTTACTGCTTCCATTTGAGTCTACATTTTCACAATTATGGTCAATGGCAGTGAATTAAAGCCTATTGGATTTTGGTAATAAATTACGGTTAATGTTATATATCAGCAACAGAAGCCAACAATATATATCAATATATAACAATATATATCAGCAACAGAAGCCAAGTAAAGATAAACACTTTTACTTCTTGATTACTTCATACATGTGGTTGTTACTTGTTCATTAATGAAACAAACTTTTACTGTAAATCAGAGAAAAGCAATTCATTTTGATTCTTAATGGATAAGTTTCAAGAATTGTATTGTTTTGAATTTGGTATGAATTGTTTTAGCAAGTTTTTGTTTGATTTTTAGGTTTTTGAATTGAGATGGAACTTGGATTCAACAGTTCTTGCTGTTTGGTGTGAAGATTTACCAAAGAACGACTTAATCAAACCAAAGTCTTACCGTGAGCCGTCCTAATCTGCTCTAAGCTAAATGCGCAGTTTACTGTATTGCATGTATTGTATGCATATATCTTAATATAGTGACTTTAATACAATACAACTGAAATTTGATATTGCCCTTTTTCAAACATTTTTTGCTCAGAAGTGCACACATGCCTCGACGACGCAGCTACAATTGTAATGCAGAGCAATTGTGCACGAAGGACTTGCTCAGGGTTCCTACACAGTGACTCCTCGGACGAGGTCGAACCTGCACACTGAGCGGGTCGACCGCTCTAACCAATCGTCCACCGTTCTGGACTTTAAGTATGTTGCAAGAGCATAACACGCAAACCCAATGAGAATGGTTGAAACTAATGTGAGTGATCAAAACGTCAGTGTATCATTTCTATGCGATAGATTGTTGACTGGCCAATGTCTCACCACCACTCCTTGCAGCCATTCGGTGCTTAGTTGTAAGGACATGCCCAACAGTTCAAGGCATTTGAACTCTGCACATTAGCAAGGCACAGCAGCCACAAGCGCATGATCAACAAATAACATGAAGATATCAACAGTCTTGTTTATGTGTGGGTGCGTGCGTGCATCCGTGTATTCACTAACATGCTTACATTTCAAAAATTTAGATGATTACAGACTACCTCATGCATAGATATTGTGTAGACTTAACTTCCACAAATTCAGCCGACCCTGGAGGCAATAATATCTTTAGATGTCATTTGCATATGGGCACCAAGTTTAACTAGCTGATGATTTATGAAGTTTAAACATTTGTTTGATAGTTAACGTTTAGTTTACAATGATTTCAGTTCAGCTTTGGACGTGTGGCAACTATCACTGGTACTTAAAGCAGTCTTTAGAGTTTTCTGGCAAAGCAGATGAAAGAGTGGCTTGCTTTACCTGGGATACAGAGGCCGCATATCGCCTTCACATTATTCTTGGCAACGGACAATACCAGCAGTACACGTGGTCATGGCAGACGAATCACAGCTCAGGTGGAAATGTCAACGATCTGGCCTGTGTTGCAGTCATCGATGGGGGTAAGTCTCTTTTACAATATATTGCATTTATGGATTTTTTTTACGTATCCGATATGAGTTTTATCAGGAAAGAGATAGTTGAGTGGTGATAAGATAAAGGGTAAATTATTGTGTCATAAATAATGACTGTGTTTTTTGCTGTTGTAGAACGTGTTTTGGTTACGCCATTTCGTCTGATGGTGGTTCCACCACCACTTTGTGCTTACCACCTGCGACTGCCGATGGCCGTGTCCCAGGTGACATTTGGAACGTCATCGCAAACGAATGATGTCATCGTCCTTACAAATGATAATCAACTGATGCTTTTTGCACATTTGGATGAAAAAGGTACTTTCATTCATTTTGTTAAATTGTTTATTAAGTTTTTTGTTGTCTTGTATTTTCATTCATTCATTTAATAAATTCCGTTGTACCCCTGTCTAATGCTGCTGTTTTGATGTGGTGTCTTTATGGCTGTATGCGCATGAGATGCATGCAGTTGCATTGCATTGCGGTATGTAGTGTGTTTTGTCCATTGTTTTGTGAAGGGTACAATATGTTTGTAATAGAAATGACTGCGTATCTGTCACTCACAACTTAACGTTAGTCATTGCGCTCTTTCATCAGATGATAATTCACGGACAGGGTGGTGGCATTGCTATTGGGTTGGAGTCTGATGTATGGTATAGTATTTCACTATTATTATTTACTAGCTGGAGCACCCGACGTTCGCCTGGGTTGAAACAGGTTTTTGGCCCTGGAGAGGAGGAAGACGGCGGTCGCAGGCTTCACCAACCCATCTACTGGGTGTCTGAGGTGTTCCCGAGCGAACGGTGAAGGTTTAGAGTCAATAGCTGAAAAAGTGTGCAAATGCGTACAAAGTACAAACCCACCTGACCGACTGTGCAAATGTATATCTCCCGAACAAAAGGTGTGACAGAGAGATATCACATGCATGTGTTTCGGCAAGACGCCCGTGGCGACTGAAAAGGAAACTTTCCTTGGGAAGGTTCTGAGACAGGTTTTTGTCCCTGGAGAGCAGGAAGAGGGCGGCCGCAGGTTTCAGGAACCCCTTTGACTGCGTGTGTCAGGTGTTCCCAAGCCAACAGTGAAGGTTTCGAGTGAATAGCTCTAAATAGAAGTGAGTGAATAGCTGAGTGAGTGAAAAGCGAGTGAATAGCTCTGAATAGCTCTAAAACTGCAAATGCATCGCCAGACAGAGATACACAGACAAATAGAATCCTCTCTTTATTTATATAGATGTACTTTCATATGGGTTCTGTGATTTGTAATGGGCAAGGTTTATAATTACATGATTGGATGTTTTTGTTTTATGGATAGATGGTGGAGTGGGTGGAGCTGTTGGTTCAGTGGAGTGTCAGGCAGCTGGTGGCAATGGTTTTTCCATTCGCTGTCCTCTTCCACGACTCCAGGCCGCTGTCGGGTAAACTGACTGAACTGCAGCAGTTTGATTACTTAAAGATTGGATGATAGACTTTGTGATAAATAGATTAATTGATTTGATATTATTCTTGGGTGAATTTTTTCAAAGACAGAACTTCCAAAAATGAATGTTAGGATTAACTTTTATTTTGAAAGGTAATCGATTGAATTTGATTTTGGAAAAGTAATTATTTGAATGATATCAATGTAATCTGAATTTGTGTTACACTAAGCTCTTTTTGTTGATTTTTTCAGCCTTGGGCAACTATTCGACAACACAGCTTTCACATACACTACTTCACACTTGACTTGTGTGGCAGACAACAGTTCATTTGCTTTCTGCTGGACTGAATCATCCGTGTCAGTTTTCATGCATATCACAGTTGACTGGATCCTTGGCAAGATCTCTGTAATGTAAGTTTTTGTATTCTTTGTAGTGTTTTGTATGTAATTATTTATGTAATTGGCTAGGAGACGCGCCATCTGTGGCAGCGGTCAGTCACATTTGTGGAGCTCTTATTTATATATTTGCGCTGACACTGAACTGTTATGTAAAGCACCCTAGAAGTAGCTTGCTACTGACGGTGCTATAGAAATTGTCGTACTTACATTACATTACATTAATCATATTACATCGACGAGTTATGGGTCTGTCGGCCTGTAAGAAACATCTCATCATGCAACCATCACTGAAGAAATGGTATGGATTCTGGTGGCAGCCACAATAACCACAGGTTACATTCTCTTCTTTTGTATAGATGTGCCTTTGAAAGGTTCTTAAAATACACTCGACAGAGCGCTTATACAATATACATGTATACTTATATATGTATGATTTATGTAAAAACATATACAGAACCATTTTCATTGCTTGATACCAACTTCGACAAGTTGTTAATGTGTGAGCAGTTAGCGTACTTGCAGTTGCCATTACTGACTGTAGGCAGCTTGTTTTGTCAGTGTACAAGCATTTCTTTCATGATGAATTTCTAGATCTCGAATACCTGTCGATACATCCGTGATGGCCATTTCTGTGAGTCAGGAATCTGGTGCTGTTGCTGTCCAGATGGTCAATGGTGCAATCTTCCGATATGACTCAGGTAACTAAAATAATCTCTGCAATTTCGTTAATGTGGTTTGCTCCTGATGTGACAGTCAGCACATGTACTTAAGCAGAGACTTAAATTGGTCACTGAATATCAAGTTTGTCCGCTTTGTGTTATGAACAGCTGCATTTTATGACAGAAATTCCTATCTAGAATAATAATAATAGTAATGACAACTTATATGGTGCCGTAATGTGGCGATACTGCTACAGGGGTGCCTAGATGAACAGAATCGAGAAAGTTGAATTTGTTCTGCTGGTGTGTGAAGTCCAAAATGGAGTAACTCAATCTTGGATTGGTTTAAACGCAGTCCATTTAATGCCAAACTTGATTAAAGACATCGTACACTTGCATACATTGACTAGAGGAAGTTGGGCTTTCTCACAGAGGAAATTCTACTCCAAAATAATAAATGTGTTGATAGTCATACTCTTGAAATGTAGAAATGTTTTTTAGATGTTCCTGAAAGGCTATATAAATAATCAGATGCAAGTTATATTCATAATTTCCATCTTTTTAGCTCTTGGTGTTTTAACTGAATGGACTTGTCAGCAAAACCGGGAAGTTAAATTTCCATATTCCTGTCCACAGATGGCCATTGGTACAATTGGAGGACAGGTAATGTACCTTATATCAGTGTCCATGATGAGTAGTTTTGTTTAATAGACTTCAGGTTATTGCCATAGGAAGTTGCAGTAAGCACATTTTTAAAGTTTAAATTTATGTTTAGCACATTTTTTTTATGTTGAAGCTGTGAACTTTATGTTTAGCACATTTTTAAAGCAAAGATTTTTGTCCAACTGTTAATTCCTATGATTTATTTGTATAAATCGTTATTAGAATTCTTAACTTCACTCTAATTCAGTTATTTTATTATCTAATGGCCTATTTGCCTATTTGTTAGTGCAATGAACTTTACTTGTTTGTCTTTTATATTTGCAGGAAGTTCTTTTGGGTCTCACTGACAGGTTTCGATTCTTTGTGAATGATATTGAGGTATGTACACATTTCTAAGACTTCTCAGTATGGTAAAGTAAGGAAATTTGTCCATTAACTTTTTATTGTATTTGTGTAGCACTTTATATAGCATCTTCTAGAACCTCAAAATGGTGTATAATCTATAGTGTCATCAACACATGGAGTAGCACACTTCTATCACCTACAGTTAAAGGCATGAACATGATACAAAACAAATTGTCTTTATACTCACCGAGTTCCACAAGTGTTCCCTATAGCGAGTCATGTTCCTAATAGTGTAATAAGTGGTAATAACCAGTGTTAATGTTCATTTGATAAATTTATGTTTTAAAGCTTGCGAGTGATTGTTCGTCATTTGCTCTTCATGATGAGTTCTTACTTCTAGCGACACATGCTCATACAGTTCGCTGCATCTGTCGAAAGACACCCATTGAAGGTCTGTTCTTCTCTATTTCATATGTATGTATGTATGTATGTATCTGGCTATTTATATAGCGCGTTATAGGAACCTCTCGAAGGCACTAAATATGTTGTAAATGCAGCTACAGCAATTGCACAGAGATTATGAAAAAGCATGGTTGGAGATATGGTGGTTTATGTAGCTCCTAAACACATGCTGCTAAAGTAGATTTGGATGCACCTATGCAAAATTATTATTACAAACATTATTTAATGAGCACAAAAGAATCTCACGGAAATGCAAATCTGATAAGTGTAAATCATTGACCAGGTGAAGGGTAGGTGGATATCCAGATGCTTGAATTGCCTTTATACCCGGAAAGAGTGAAATGTGAAGCAGTGAGTTTTGGGTATTTCCTGTAGGTAGATATTAAGTTTTAGCATAGAAAATACATTGGTTGGTGATTCCATTCCTTATGGGCAGCTACGTGGAATGTCCAAGTGGCTCAACCACAAGACTCGGACCCTAAGATCACAGACTGTGGAATGTAAGGAGAGAGTAGTGGTTGATGGTAGAAGTCTCTTAAGGCTACGTTACAAAAGACACGTGAGTTTGAACCTTATTCTGAATTCATAAAAAATTTACAAATCTATTTATTTGAAAAGAAATTTAAAATGATGCTACTATAGCAAAAACAAGTGTAAAACATATTTTGTGATTTTTCTTTATATCAGCTTTATCAACCATGCAAGCAAGTAAAGCTCATATTTTTGACGAAACGATCCGAAGAATCGAGAGAGGTTCTCGAATTGTTTCTGCCGTTTCCGAAGATACGAAGCTGATTCTGCAGATGCCTCGCGGCAACCTGGAATTGATTCACCCTCGAGCACTGATTCTGTCTGTGATTCGCAAGAACCTGGACAGGTGACATTTTTTCCTTTACACGAATTCTGAATAAATAAAGTACTTTGCTTCTACTCATCGCTAAAGTTATCCAGTTAGCGAGAGTTCAAGCTTCAAAATATGAGAGAATGCCAGTATGGACACTCATCTTCACCAGTTACTGATGCTAGCTATTCGGCGGCGAATGGTATGAATAGATGATCTCCGTTGTCTATGGTCATTTGTCTAGTACTTTGCTTCTCTTAGTGTTAGTCCAAGTGATACTATGTCTTTATTCATATTGTCTATCCAGCATAGTCTTGGTATGTCTCTGTTTTTTTGTGCTTGTGTTGTGTGGAATTCAGTCAACTGGCATTCACTTTACATGTAAAGACAAAAGTCACTAAGTTAAATGGGGCTAACAGAGGTCATCAGGCATTCACCATTATTATACCTATATGTGCAGATTGAATTTCATACAACATCACTTATGGATTTCTCTGGACTTTTTATTTGTTTAATTTATTATTTAGTGGCATTTTTGTAAAAGAAATTGCAATTGGTGGTCATAATGCCAAAAGGTTTGGAATGTTTCTTGATGTGGCTTGAAATTGTTATAAAATTTTTTAAATATCTGTGCAGGTTGGAGTTTGGAGAAGCCTTTAATCTGGCTAAGAAACATCGCATCAGCATGAACCTTCTCTATGACCATAAACCAAATGCATTCATTGCAAATGTTGAAACCTTTGTTACTCAGCTGAATACTGCTGGCAACATCAATCTTTTCTTAACGGATCTAATGTAAGAATTGTTTAGTTGTCTTTGCTCCTATGTGCACAGTTGTTTCCTGTCTTACGACTTATGCGAACACCTGAATTACAAATCTTAGATAATCTTTGATATGATGTGAAAACCCATGTTTATCTAGTCACCCTGTTTATGGTGATGTATTGTATGCTCATAATATAAATAAACCCTCTTAAATTAAGCGGTCGAACCATCTGTAACTTTGCCAACCTGCTAGTGGATGATGTCACAAACATTCCATGCAATGAAATCAATTGTTTAGTAATGAACCACATGTACCTTACATTTCAGACAGATTAACAAAATGTTATGGCTGCCAAGGCAATGACGTTGATTTACCTTACAGTATTAATGGAGAACTTTCATCAGTAGTAGTTAATGTTCTCATAACACATCTGTTAAATGCTGCACAGATAAATTGTTATTAGAAATGTACCCCTATAAACATAGTACATTTCTGGTATTAGTTTATATATGTTTATTTAGCTAACTCACTAACAAACTAGATTTCTACATATATTCTGATGCAGTGGCATAAAAGCTGCATACAGAAATATAGAGACACACAAAGGAGCAGTGCTACAAATACTAAGAGGATGACATTATTTAGTGACAGTTTTGGTCGATAGTTACATTGCTGCAGATGCAGTTGAGTAAAGCAGCATGATCTTGGTTAGGGTAAAACTGTGTATGGATGATTCACTATGGTATAAACTTATCCTACTTCCTATGGCACGGAAATATTTATTTTGCTTTCAGAGAGGAGGATGTTACCGTAACAATGTATACGTTTGCCTATGGTGAGAAGAAGTCTGTTGTTGATTCGTCCGTTGCTTCAGAACGGTCTGCTTCCAAACTCGACTCGGTCTCCAGCATATTGTGTGCGGCGTTGGAGAAAATCAATGAAGAGAAGTTTGTATTTACTACCATTTAGGAGTCCCTTATCAATATCTTGCTTGATTTCTTACTGAAGTTTGTCCAATTAGAGCTGGAATATGTATCTCATTAGTATAGCATTGCAATCATTGGAGATTGTCATTATCATAGTCATCTTAATCAAATCTGTTTACATTCAAATGAAGCATGCACAAGTTCTGTGTTTGAGCAAAGAGAGTCAATAGCCATTCTAATTTCTCTTTGTCCAGGCTGATTGTTGTGTTACCAGTTGATTGAAAGAGCATCTCTTTTATTTTAGCTTTACATATTTAATTTCAGCTTGTCACCTTTCTGCATATACATAAAACTTCATCTGTTCATGTCTGCTTTTACGACAGGTTCTCTAATTGTCTCTGGTTCCCTGCTATACTAAAGCATCTTTTATGACCTTTTCTGATTGTCACACTAAGCAGTACTCTTTGCAAATGAATTTCAGATCCATTGAATGCTGGTCTCAGGTGGTAATATCAGAGTATAGTCTGACTTGTATTCCAGTCTCGAAAAATGATTCTATTTGCATTTAGAGGTTAATATTTGTTTGGCCTTTTGAGAGCCTCTGTGTAATCACGGTTTATCAGATTATATCAGAGTATAAGGAGGGGGAGTTATTTCCTGAGATTTGATACTATTTATGATGAAGGAACTTCGATTAGGATAGGATGATTTGTTGTGTTGATAGGTACTTTCTGTCTATTTTGACAACCTTTGTCAAGAGATCAATTCCTGATTTGGAGTCAGCATTGAAAAAAATTCAGTCCATTAAAGGCAGGTTTTTGAAAATCATTGAAGATTATTTAAAACTCTATTAGCAATCTAATTCATTATTTCTTATTTTGAATATATATGTGTATATATATATATATATATCATAAAAGGTATATATATATATATATATGTATAATATCTCTGGAATATTCTCTGCTATTTCAGGAGAGTGGCCGCTTGGGCATGTCGATTTCTTTGTATTTATTGGATGCTCACATAGCAATTGTTTACAGAAACACCTTAGCAGTTGTTGTGACCTGCTTTCACTAGAGTCCTGTCCTGTCAACTGACAATTTCTCCTCCAATTGTCAATGATAAACAGACTTAAACTTTTTTCTCATCAATTTCTTTTTTAATGAATCGTTGGCTGATCACAATAAAACTTTTAGGTTGCTTACCCTTGTATTTTCCATGTACAGTTTGCACTTAGGTGACAACAGTCTACAGTGTGATTCGGGGTTTCAACTGAGTTTTAAGAGCAATTGCATCAAAAGTCCAAAATGAGCACAGTTTGAAGAGACAGACAGACGGGGTTATGAGAAGATATATTTTACAGAAACTCAGAAATTTGATGCCTGAATTATTATTGTTGTCATGTTAGATTGTTTAGCTGCAGAAGGCTTCAACAGTAGGCAGATGTGAGGAAGAATTGTCGTAGAAATCTATGACAAGGGAGATAGTTTTATTACTTTGATTAATATAGTGTTGTTGATTTTGTTTTCAGAGAGGAGTTCTATGTCCATTGGTTATGGTGATGCCCTAGAATATCTGTTATATCTTGTTGACGTGAATAAACTGTACGATGTTGCCCTTGGAATGTACGACTTTGACTTGGTGCTTATGGTTGCTGAGAAGTCACAGAAGGTTCAAACAAAGATTTCTTTATTTTATTATCTTTTTCAAGTAACAGACTTATGATTTTAAATGTGTTGATGCTTTTTTCTGGTGTTAAACTAAAGTTACACACACGAAAAATTATAAGTATTTCTAAAAAGTCAACAGCTGTCTAAACTGACAGTTTAAAAAAGCCTTAGTGATTAATTGCTTGTATAAAATGTTAGTGTATAGCTTATAGTTTCTCATTTTCACAGGAATGCTTAGTAATAGCTATGTGTTAATTTATGACACATCATTAAGAGAAACTCGCTACATGAAACTAATAACTATAAGCCATTCAGAGAAGTAGCCTGCCAAATAGCAAATTATAGCAAATAACATTTATAAAATACAAAAAATTTATCCAAAACATCATTTTGGTTTCTGTTCTTTTGTAGAAACCAAAATGATGTTTTGGATAAATTTGTTTTTGTCACTAAACAGTGGAATTCGGTACCCCCGAGCAAATGCTGAAAGTTAAAGACAAATCCTGTCATGTACTGACTTACTGAGTCTAAGGGTTTGGAATTCACTTGCTGCCAGCTTAAGAGTAGGGAATGGGTGTCTTCCATATCTTCTACTATGAAATGTGAAAGTTTTCCTTAGTTAACAAATGTGTGTTATTGAATTCTTTCTTTGGACAGGATCCCAAGGAGTATTTAGCCCACTTGAAAGGACTACAGCAGCTGGAGCCAAACTACCGATGCTATTCCATTGATCTCCAGCTCAAGAGATTCTCAAAAGCCCTGACACACATCAGCAAATGTGGTGCGTTTCAAGACATCCAAATTTCCAACGGTCTTACTTGTCAGGGCAATTGTACTTTAGGCAAAATTTGTGATTATGTTTCTGTGTGAATGTTTAATTGTGGGCTGTTGTAGCTTAAAAGGTAATGAAGTCTAGCTTTCATGCTTTGTGATAACTAATACTATATTTTATTGTGCAAATGGTTTTATAAAATGTTGATTCAGGTGAAGAGCATTTTGATGAGTGTCTGAAGTTGGTGGTTGAACACGGTCTATACAGGGAAGCGCTTGCACTGTTTCCTTCACAAAGTACAGAATATAAGGTCTGTTTAAATGAGATTTGAGTTTGTGTTTTTAGAAATGATACTGTTATCACATTGTAACATGTTTTAATGTTGTGGGCCATATCTAATTTGGTATATAAGTAATTTCATTGGATGATCTGTAATTTTGCATGTGCCTGAGTTTTTATGTGGCACATTTCATGTACTTCGCAAAGGTCTATAAAAAATTCTAATAAACAAGGCATGATTTAATTAAAGTTACAATAGATGCTGAAATCTGGAATGAATACCTGTGATATGACAGAATTTTATTCAGCAGAGAAAGCCAACAGAGAAAGTGGATGAGTTTCCAGTTTGGCCACTGCAGACTATTCTGTGATATTATGTACTGGGTCTAGCAGTGGAAAAGGAATGCCTTCCGAGGACAGTCTGTTGTAAGTCATGGTGACGGATTTAGATTTGGTCAGATAAGGATAAGCCTTATAAACCAGAATAGAATGCTGTTCAACACTTTGACACTTCTGGTGAAGTGAGTAATATATTTTTTAACTTGACTTATATACCATCAGCTGAGCAAGGAAACATGTAAAGTTGTAAAATACAATGAATGGGCTTGGCCATTTTAAACTATGCTTTTCTTTAAGTTCCTGGGTGACTGTGGATGTATTTTTGATAAATAATTGTCATATACCCGGTAGGTATATGCCGTTGGCCAACACTTTGAACGGTCTTCAAATAAATACTTTTAATGATGTTGGAGACATCATTATAAATTCAACTAATTATGATATTCAAAACGAATATCATAAATAGTTGAATTCATAATCAACGTTTGATCTTTCAGCTTTTTGGACTGTTTACCTTACATTTTTGTTTTACCCATACGATGTGTAGGTGATCATTCAGTGGATTTTTATTGGTTTTGTCCAGGAGGTTTCCACTGCATTTGGGGAACATCTGAGTAAGACGAAAAAATTCCAGGAGGCAGGCATTGTGTTCTGCTGGGCAGGAGACATTGCTCGAGCTTTGGATATGTTTGAGGGATGCAGTGACTGGAGATCAGCAATGTGCATGGCAAGTCAACTCAACTATTCTGCCAAGGAAGTTGACGATCTTAGTCGGCGAATGGCACGTAAGTGTTGCTTCTGTGGACTGTGATTTATGTACCTTGCTAACAGCCAAAACTACAAATGGTGTATTGTTATATAGCGCATTGTTGTGATAATAAAGAATGGTGTGTTGCGTTGCATGAGTAGTCACTCATCATGTGACTTGTTGTCAATCAAAAACTCTGTCTTGCTAACTGGATGGACTGACTGAAGGCAATTCGTCTCCAACATCATTAAAAGTATTTATTTGAAGACCGTTTAAAATGTTGGCCATTTGAGCCTCCTCTTCTGAGATGGTTAATGTATAGGGGGGAATTTGAGCAAAGTCCTTCACAAATATAATCCAGAGCTGTGTGTCATAGCTTTGCAGATTGTAGTCACTAGATTTTTACTGCTTGTACAATGCTTACTCTCAATACTGATAACTTTTACACAGGAAACTTGCTTTTATCACGCGGAGCAAAACGAAGAATTCATTTGCGATAGAGAAGTTTGTCGGTGATTTAACTCATCATAGTAGAAATTCATGTATTTTGTAACAGTTATATCAGATTGTGTTTAGTACAGGTCATTTAGTGCAGGTCATTATTTGAAGTATGGCATGATTTTGTGACATAAGATCATTTTATAAATTAATGTATATTTTTATTTAATATAGGAAAACTCAAGGATAGCCATCGACACCCTGAGGCAGCCACTCTCCTGGAACAATATGCCGATGTTAGTTTTTAATGTTTCTAAAACATCATCAGTTTTGAAAATTTGTTTGGCTAAGTATGGAGTTTAATTTCATGAATGTATATGTTTGAGCATCTGCTTACTATAACATATCTTACATAAATGCAGACATGAATATATACTTGCACACGCATGGATTGCAAGCATGCGCACACACAAACACACACACACATAGGCTAGACTATGTGCTAATGAAGTGTGCTTTTTTGCTGGTGTTTAGGATTTTGAAGAAGCGATTGTCACTCTGATAGCAGGGAATCAGTGGACAGAAGCATTACGTCTGGTAATTTTTCCTTCATTAGTCATATTTTGATTCTAACTTTCTTCACTTCATATTTCATTATTTAGTAGTTGTTTGCCCATCCTAAGACACGTGCAAATGGAATTTGAAATCTAAACGTCAGTTCACTCGTCCATCCAATTGTCCTTCTGTTCTTCCGACCATCCATCCGTTTATCCGACCGTCTCTATATTATTAATACTAATGAAGGAAGGAGACAATTATGAGTAGAGCTGTACCGATATCACTCTTTGCCTGTTATGCAGATACCGACTATTGCTGATTATTCATTTGCCGAAACAAATTATTTAGCTGATTATTTTAGCCGATTATTTCATTTTGTTTCCCTAGATGTCCGGTTCCAAAAGATAGACCTACTGCTACCGTCTATTGTTGTGATATAAGCAAAACACTTGCTCCGTAGGGCTGGCTGGCGTGTGTGAAGGCTTTAAAAAAAACCGGTCGTAACTTTTGTCCAGCCTTGTGCCCAAAGACGGACTTCATAGGCTAGACCAATGGTAGTCAGAAAATAGCGTGCACGAATTGAATTTGAATATTGGACTAGTTGTTCTGAAGACTAAGGCGGACGACATCAAACTCTGATTGACGCGGTTAAACAAAAGACCTCATATATATTACTAGACAGATCTTCCTATGTTAAGCTGCCCAGTGACATTAAAACCACTTGAAAGAGCAAAAAACAAGAGTCCAACGCGTGAGGTCGTACTCTTACACCATGAACGCAAGCGGTGTACACAGACGGTTATATTCAAAACAATAATCGTTGATGATGCATAACATTAATTAAACGTAAATGATGGCATTGGGTGGACTAGCAACTTCTCGGTATTTAGAGAGCCTAGGCGTCTCCGTGTGTTGCTGTCGTCATTTTCTCCTCAAACATTGAAAATGATATTATAAAATTTAAAAAATATTTTTTAATATCGGCGCTGATATCTTTGTTGATATCCGATACCGCTGATATCTCTATAATCGGCAACGATTATGAGTGCTGCCAATGTATCGGTACAGCTCTAATTATGACAGCAAGCTAATAAATGTGACAATTCTTAACAGTGCCAATTTTAGATAAATATTTTTGTAATCTAGAAGTATAGAACAAAAACATGTCAGATTCGCATGCATTGTGTAAAATATTTTCCAACCCTAACAAAACAATTGATACTCACCGGTTCATGTGTGTTTAAAATAAATTTTGAGCTTGCTTGAGCCAGCTTGCAAAGTGACTTAAGTTACTAATACTTCTTGCCCACAGCTGATTTATCATTTCAGTTATTGTAGGACAGAGTGCACCAAGTGGAACAGAAGCCTTGAAGCATCTTTTTGTCCTGCATGATTCAATCATCCTGACCTCTTACTATACAATGGCAATGGCAAGGAAGTGATAATAATGCTATGTGTTTGAATGCTCGATTTTTCAGATCTACAAGTATAGGCGATCTGACTTCATCGAGACTGACTTGAAGCCATCTCTTGTTGAAGCCCTTAGTCAACACAGAGCGCTGATGGAATCGCAGAGATCAGAGTTCAGTCGTCACTTTGAGCGACTGAAGGCAGTTCGAAATATGAAATTGGCTAAGTTGGAAACATTTGGTAATTGGATTCTTTGCAATTTCTAATAAACTTTTATCAGTTTTGTCTTCCTATTATATTTGAAATTTGTTGTGAGGCACTAAAAGGCATTATATAAAGTATCCATATCAGGTCACATTAAACCTGATCTTATGAAAGATATGTCACAGACCAGAGTCTGTTCACTTGTCCGCTCTCGCATCAAACTCCGTGCTTGGGGGTTTATTATATATGGAAGTCAATGGGCTTCAGTGCACACAAAATTCTGAGGCTCATGTGGTGCTATGTGATCTTGTTCAAGTTTTTAAATAAGCTTGGTCATTAGCTGCCCTTAAAATTCAGGATTTTAAAAACATGTCTGTCTTACACACCAAACCCTCAAAATGACTATCTGTGCCTGTGTGCCATTGCACATGTCCCATTCCATGACAGGACAGCGCCTTTCTGACGAAGTTATTATAATCATTGGCCAACTAGTCCCTGGCTAAATTTTCAGATTTTTTAAGAATTTGGGCTACTAATTGGTGTTCTATTTTGCATCTTATGCCACATGTGCAAGACTGTTTTTTGTTGGTTTATTCGAATAGCACCAGTTTTTGCCATGATGGATATTTTTACAAACTCACATGGTTGGCAATTTGCATGTGCTAAGTGATACATTTGAGATTCGTGTCTCTGTCACGTGATATACGGCATATATGCATGTCACCTGACTGTTATTGTATATGTGACATGCTTGAGCAATTGTTAGAAATATGAATGAGTGAGGTTCTCAAAATCCATACAGGTTTTAGATATTGCTATTATGGCCAATGCTGGCTAATGAGGCACAACAGGAATGATTATGTCCAGAAGGGGCATTTTGTCCAACTAGCATGCATATGCCCTGTGCTATAATGACTGGTTTTGATGAAACATCTAACTCTTGAGATTCATTATATGGAATCATTATATCTTTGTTGATGTAAGTATGTAATTTAAGGAGACGCTGTTATTAAAGTTGCTGGACTCTACAACCGTTGTACAGATTACGAGCTTAGAATCAAACCAGGTTTACAGGCACGTAACGCCAACGAGTCCACTGTTTAGCGACTTTGCTACTTCTCTTAGATGATGATGATGATGATGATGATGGTTGTTGCCTTTTCCAGATTTTGCTGATGGAATGAACCATCCAGATGGTGACCTTTACTCGGACACGAGCAGCGTAACTGGAGACAGCGTGGTCAGTGGTCGGTCATCCCAAGCAGACAGTCAGAAATCTGGCTACTCCAGAACAACAGGGTATTCTGACCTCAGATAAATACAAATGCAACTGTATTTGAATATTGTCCTTCTTCCAAGGTTCTGAAGCTCACATGTGACAACATGACAAGGCAGCAATGGTGCTGAACATTTGGACGCTGACAACAATCCTACATGGTTACTGTCTCACAAAAGCTTATTCCTGTACTTCACGTGTTATAAATCAAATGCTCCAATTGACATGCAATTTCTACTTATTGTTCTTTTCTGAGTTTAAAATGGATTCACTGATTCATTTGTCTATTCGTTAATTGAACCTATTTAGGTGTATCTATGAAAGTGCCCTCCTTGTTCTTCACATTGTTTTACATCTGGTTGTAACTACTTCAAGCATTCATTGAATGTATGATTGCTTTGCCTTACATTACACAGCATTTGATTATGATTTTTGCATGTCATTTTAAAATAATACTACCGCGTATTGTAAGGGATACTTACTAAGTCACCAGCTAACTTGAAATTCCCATATATTTGCTAAATTTTGTAAAGGCACAGTTTCAAGTTATTGTTAACTTTCTTAGTCGCACAGCGAAGAGTCGACAGAAGCAAGACAAGAAGAAGTGGAGTCTTCGAGAAGGAAGTCCCTACGAAGAGGAAGCTCTTGTCGAAGTGCTTCACAAGATGGCCAGCCAGGCGGAGAAATGGAAAGGTAAATTTCACTCTTACAGGCTCTTAAGTTGTGTCTGTAGTTAAACTGAGAGTACCATCAATTTTGAGAGGCTAGATATAAATTATTATTATTATTATTTTAAAGCAGTTCTATATATAAAAATTTGGTTGCCTTGCGTTTTAAGATTAGTTAAAGCTAATAATTCATTTTTCAGCTGGTGCTGAGCAGCATTGGTAAACTGGTGCAGTGGTACAGACTTACCTACCTAAGTTGTTGTGGCATATATTATAGGGCCTAGTAATCTGTATGCTGCAATTCAGATTCAGATTTAGAATCGGCAGCATGTGATTGAGATAATCAAATAAGCATATACTGAACGTCTCTTAGTGTGTTATACTTTAACAATAAGCCAGACGGCTTGCTGTGGTTTAGAGAGTCATTTAACTGTCTACTTTTTCAGAGGATGTTTTAAACCGAAACCTAATGATTTATATTTGCTTACGGAGAATGAGTAAAGTTGAAGCATAGAGATTTGCTGTTGTTTACAGACGATGTGTCTGGCCTCCTTCGGATGCTGGCGTTCTTCCAACGTGAAAACGAAGCGGCAGAGTTGCAGACGGACTTTGAGCAGCTGCTTTGGTTCATCGAAAAATGCATTCCTGACATTTGGACGTGGGACTTGACTAGTGGTTCATGCACACAAAAACCAGTGAGTGAAACTGAAAACTGACAATTTCCGGTCGTTCGTGAAATGCTGGAAGAATGAGCTTGTCGAGATATAGTAAGCTGACTGACTGCATTCGATTACAGTTGTACTATCCCCTCTACATCTTGCCATTGCTAAGCCAGGCACGGTAACCACAACGAGTAGCAGTCATTGATGTTTGCCCTACTCATGTGTGGCGATCCCGTGTGGGTCGAGTGGGACAAGTTCCCCACTTTTTACAGAGAGGAGCAAGTTATACGTTTGTCCCCCACATTTTTACCCCTCTCATTGGGTGTTCCCCACCTGTCAAACAAGATTGCCGCCTCTGGCACTACTTGATCTCCATTTTTTTTTCTTTTAATGTAATTTTATTGACAATTTTCGTTTAAAATAACAATCTTAGTATTACTGTCTTATTTGAACCCAAAGTAGAAATAGTGTTATTATAACCAAATGAAGTGCAGATAACTAGTATTACCTTTCTCTACTAGATTTCACGTTAGTTTTTTTATTACTCATCTACAACTTTTGTTTTGTTTTCTTCTTTAGGTTTTTGGTCCGAACAGCACAGTCAACTCCATTACTCAAGATCTAAATGACCGAAAATCTCAACCAACAACTGCGCTAAGGCTTGGTCAGTTTTTATTCTTAGACGATTCTTTTCTTAATGAATTCATGACAGTCAATTTTCTTAGATACTGCTGTACTGTGATAGGAAATACCATCAATTGTTAGCTGTATATAATGATGATGCCTTATGTTCAATTTGGTAGGAACAGTGTTTCAGCTTGACTTTTTGTATATGTCTAATTTTTTGTTTCTGTCTGCAACCTGTGTTGTCTTGCAGGTCCTGAGTTGCTCAATCCACCAACAATGGACAAAAGCATTGATTGGAAGATGACAATCCTGAACAGAAGCAGCTGAAAACTGACTGAATCAGTAGAAATGTCATCATAGTTGCTGTAATTCACCATCTGTGTTATGAAACTGTATAAAACCTCAGCATGTTACAGTTAATTTATCAGTGATGTTCGGAATAAAATTCTGTGTAGCTGTCAACTGAATTTCTGAGTGTATTCTTTGCATTTTGCATTGACAATGTGATGTAATATAATGTAATGTGATGCAAGGTACACTTGATGCAAATTAAGTTATATATAATTTGCTTATGTGCATAGAAGCTGGTTGCTCTCATTTTAATAAAGGGTATTAAAGGAGGACAACTCCAGATATATGCCTATTAAATACAGGTGTATATGTATGATTTGGTTATGTGATAACCAGCTACACGCCCATTATGGGTTGTTCTGTTTATGTCAATGCTGCTTAATTGCATAGGCAGTTTAGACCATCTTAGACAGAGATGGGTAGCTAATCAATTGATATAATCAATTGTATTATAATAAATTGGACAAACAGCCTATTCAAATCTATTAGCTGTGGCAAGATCCTAATTGTAATTCTAATTTATTAGCAATTTTTAGCTAAATCTAATCGTAAAACGATTAGTTGATCAATTAAATTCTCTATACTCCTAATAATACCCATGCAGGCCACTGGTGATAAAAATATTAGTTGAAACATGTGAATGTTCTTCGATGACTATTTCCTAGGTCCTGTCGCTACGACCATATTCTGACATTATATGACTAAAACTCATTAAAAGACATTAAAACTAATGTCTTCACCACCCAGCCAACTCACCCTACCTACGTCCTCTAGTCTCACCCTTGCTCGACCTCCGGTTACTTCTCATCTCAAGATCTCCAGCCGAGCCATAGGCCCATATAACGCTGCACCACCTCTCTGGAACGAACTTCCTCCTGAATTCCTCCATCATCACTGCCCATCATCCAACATCATCAGTCCCAATCTCTCTTATCTATCACCACTCAGGCTTTCGATTCTAAACTTAAATCTGACCTATTCAAGCAATCTTACGATCCTTACCTAAAATTCCACCTGTAAATTAAATCTGTAAATACTCAACCAAAACAACACCCTCCTTAAGAGCTACTCTGCCTACGTTGACCTTCTGGAAATCGGACTCTGACCTTCCATAGACTATCCTATGGACTACCCCTCTGATTTGATGCAGCGCTCGTGAATCAGCTGGTGCCCTTCCCTTGGCTTTAAAGTGGCGATTTCGAAATTTGGAGATCACAATTACTGATAAACTAATCCGAAATCTAGCTGTCTGCCAAATGCTAGAACAGACACATTGCAACATGGTGTATACAGTTTACACTAATATAAACATTTGCATTTTAAGTTCTAAAATAAAAATTAACGCGCTTCCAGATACATGCTATTTGACAAAAATTAAATATCAGTCATGTCTCCTAGTATAAATATGATTATACATAAATAAAATTATATTATATTATATATTGACAATATTGTATTATATTGGACTAGATTGGAATGGACTGGACTGGAGTAGGTATAGTATTGTAGCTGTATAAAAGCGCAAAAGAATTTTCGATGTATGATATTCAGCAGCATAGATATAATAACCCGTGGTGGCTAAGAAATCAATGGTGGTCAATGCTAAATTTACAAATCCGTTCGCGTTGTGTTTACAAATTCGTATATAAAATCGAGAAGTCCGTAATATTTTAGTTAAAAATTATGGCTAAAGCCGGAACTGGTGAAGTCCTTTTTCAGCGTGGCGTGGTAATCATGCTAATTCATTTGTAATGACCAATAGGAATTTAAAAACAGTTAAAATGCGTGCTATTTGCCCTTTCACTCGTCAGCGCGTTTAGTAATCCAGGAGTGTAAATGTTTGTAATGTAGTGTCAATGTAATGTCATGTAAATCTTTGAAAATTTCTTAACTCCCATAAAAACCACGTCAGGGTGACCAGCTTATTTACCGACGCAATATCAAATCAAGTCCGCAATTATCCAATCCTCTCGTTTCTTTCCGGTGCCAGGTCACAATCACGGGGGTCAAGGCGAAGAGACAGCATGGTGCTACGGTGGTAGTCGGTTATGAGGGTGTGGTAAAATATGGGTTTAGCGTCGGTAATTATTTATTAATATATATTGAACAGTTAACATGAACACTACATAGAAAGTTTTAGTTTATGAATATAGAAGATGGATGTGATAAAAAGAATCCATACATAAATAGAAGCTGGATGTGATGAAAAACTCCTGCTCAAGCATAACCAGGATGTGATGAAAAGAATTATATTCAAATGCATGGGAAATGGATTGATAAAAAGAATTGTGTTTAAATAGAAACTGGATGTGACGAGAAAACTCCTGATTAAGAAGAAGCTGGATTGAAGAAAAGAATAACACATAAATAGAAGCTGGATGTGATGAAAGTAAATGCGTATGTAGCCAGACATCATGCACACATAGAATAATTATTACCGACGCTAAAACTATTATTTTGCTGACGGTGGTAATGTGGTGGCGCAGGAGTAGAGTCTGGATAGGACACCTTGAAGAGTTCGGTTTAAGTTGTGAATGGAAAGTAGCAAACGATAGTGAAAGCAGAGGGGAGGTTATATTTGGAGGTGAAATGTGGGGATGAGTAAACTGACAGAGTTTTTTTGGGAGTCTGTTCCAAAGTGCTGGTGCAGCATAGACAGAGGAGCGGTTTCAGAATTTCAGGGACGATGAAACTGAAGGTCAAGATAGAGAAAGATATGACAATGATCGAGTTGATCCGGGCGGTTGGATTGTAAGTAGTTGATGAATGAATATAAGAGGGTTGAGAGGTTTGAAGTGCGTTGTAGGTGGCGGATACAGTTTTGTAGTGGATGCGTTGAGGGACTTTAAGCCAATGAAGTAATTTGAGAACAGGGATTATATGATGGTATTTTGGGGTTTTGGGTGACTATGTAGGCAAGAGCATTCTGGATTGTACACGGTTTCTACTAAGTGTGTTCGATGGTTGCGAAGGCCATTCATATGATGCTACCTATGAACTTTCTGTCATGTATAATAACATAATAGGTCCTTAGTAGGCCTAAGTAATCCTTACATAAGTAACTAGGAAAGGTGCATGTGCAAAAATAACTTTTTGGGACATTTTTCGGATATGGAACCTTACAGTTCTTCTAGAGACACGTCAGCAATTCTGCATTTTATTCACTTTTTGGGATTTAGGTCTAGACTAGTTTTCGATAATATCGAACACTTGATAAAAAAACTACTTTATGAGACTTGATCTGTTTTGCAGATCAATCGCTTTTGTTAACTCCTGTGGAAATTGAAACATCAAGGGAGGTATGAGATAGGAATTGGGGTATTTTTTTTAATGCAGGCAATTTACTTGAGGACTCCAAGTATGGATCATTCTAGTCTGTAATTCAGTCTCTGAAATAATCATTATGTGAACCTGATGTCTATAGGCTTTAACTAATGTAACTAACCAGGCAAGTTATACTCTGTGATGTAATTATTTATTATGCAAAAGATGAGCCATAAATGTAAATACTTTTACACAAGTTCACAATAATAAGCTATGTTTCTTGCAAAAATAATAAAGATTTTTCTGAAATAAAACAATAAAAACTGGGTTTGTCATTTATTGAATGATTTAATAGGTTGTTTTGTGACATCTTATAAAAGTTGGGTTGGTAGTATTTCTTGTTCATACAAAAAATTGCTTAATATGACACAAGTTAAAAGAAATATGCTATGCTGTTTTCACAAATAATGGAATGTATAGATTTTTTTCTCAAATGAAAAGTTTTTTATTTATTGAACGAGACCTGTGGTTTTGTAACATCTTATAAAAGTTTGTTTCGTAGTATTCCTTGTTCATGCACAATATTGCTTAACGTGAATTGATGAGCTAAATGAACTGTATTTTCAGGATGACGATGATACAGATCTTTGGGATGATAGTGCACTAATAAAGGCTTATGATCATGCTATCAATACAATTAAGGTAAAAGTGACTTCTTACGGTCAATGCTTTTTATAAATATTGTTTGCCTGTTAGAAAGTTCTGAATGACATGTACTTTTAAGTCACATTTAATATATGTTGTTGATTTCAAATGTACCTAAGATTCGATCTGTACGACAGTGCCACTTGCCTGTAAATGCACAAATGTGACTGTCGAATTGAATTCTTCCCTAAGACAGCCATGCTCATAATAGCACTTTTGAGGGATTCCTAAAATTTGCTTTATTATTGAAACATTGAAACCTGATATAGCACTGGCCTCTTAAAGATATTTAATCAGAGGTGCTCCCAGTCCAACCATAACCACAGAGGATGGATTTAAGAGAAATATAGAGAGAAGATGAGGAGTTCTCTTTGAGCACCGGCAATAGGGTGGCGTAGCTCCTTCAGGTAATCACATATGTGTTATTCTCGTGGCATGGTTAAAACCATTACACTGGATGCAACATTTGTGGTTCGAATGTTGGACTCTTAATTCAGAGGTTGAATGCCTTTCCATTATTGTATGTATACCTTTGCCAGTGAATGACTGCCTGACCTTAGACCTTTCAACTTGGGCCAAACTTCACCTAATCTGCCTAATAGGGCTTGTTTTGATAGAGCACATAATATTTATGTGAATTTTAAAGTGATTGCTGCAACTTACTTAGGTTTTAGATTTCTGTTTCTTCAGCAACTTGAAGCAACTTGACCACTGAACCGCTGTGCTGCAAAGTTTGGCCTGGATGTAGAGAACTGTCTACCGGCTCTTTTCTTCCAAGATTAAGAAAATTACTGCCTAAAATTTAATTATGTTAAGGAAATTATTGAGAGGATTATTCACATGTCACATTCTAATATTCTCATTAAACTATATGCTGTTATGGTCAGACACTGCTATTTAAAAGTTTTTTTTCTTAATTATTTTCTAATCTTTTCTTTCAGAGGGCTGTAAAAGAACCTTCACAGCTGGTAAATGGTGAAATTAAACCAAAGCATCACAAAAAGTCGAAGAAGAACAGACAAAACAAACACAAGAACTGTTCTTCCCAGAATGTATGTAATCTGGCTAAATTTTATAGTTATGTTTCCAAAAGAAACTGTAAATTGTTTAATGTGATGTCACATTTCATTACCGCAGCTTCCCCGACTGTTATACTTAATGAGTAGTGTACTTTAATGTGCCACACTGTAAGACAGTTTTCTTACTGAGCAACCCAGTTTTGTTGGTAGGACTACTTGCAGTCGTTCAGGGAATAGTTTTCTGGTCATTTAAACGTCTTGAAGTTTGAAAGTCATTAGACTTTGCTCTTTTTGTCTTTGAGTTTAAGTTGCCCACTTATTTTAAACTCAGAAAGAGTGAAACTGTTTGCGCCAATGGACGTGAAAGTTGCTATGCAGAAAAAAAATACCAGTAATGTCCAGTATGTGGTTTCATAGTTGAGAAAAGTTACCATTTTGAGAACGTTTGAAGTTGAGAACAGTTACTGTCACCTTTGGTAACACGGTACGTTGAAACTGTCTACTTGAATGCGCAATTAGTTTTATTAAATCGAGCCTTTTGTCTTTGAGCATATATTTACAGAATGGTTGAAGTTTTGGGAAACTGATGTGCTGTAATTTTACCTACTGTAGTTGCAAGAAGGTGCAATTGAAGAATATATCTTATTTGTTCAACATTTTGATTTTTTACATAATTGCAGTTGTAATATGCCTGATGCAACACTAAAGCGAATGGTGTTTTTGAAGCTGAATCATTCATGTGTTCTAGTTCATTCATTCGTTCACTCATTCTGGGTATTTAAATAGTGCCCCTTCAAGAACCTTCTCAGACTTCCCATGTCTAGTGTTAATACCGTGCAGCTGGTCTTGACCTGTGTGTAAGTTGAACCTCGAATTTCAGGTACTAAATAACGCCCAATCCTCAAGCATTGATAGCATCTAAATATATCAATATTGCATTGGATGCCTATTCTTCGTTAAAACACTGGCATAGAAATGATGTTGTTTTTTTTAGTGGGAGGTAGGGAATAACTGCATGGCCATTTATTCTGAAGATGGTTACAGTTACGAAGCTGTGATTGCATCGATTGATCCAGTGAATAGAAGTTGTGTCGTCAAATATCGAGGATATGGAAATGAGGAGAAACAGAAACTGGAAAACCTCCTTCCTGTCTGCACCGAAGAATCACCAATCAATAGACAGTCTGAAACAGAATCTGATTTACCATCAGATGTAAGTCTCCAGTCCGACTTTTTTTTACATTCGTTTGCTGGGTTTATGCGAAGGTTTGACTTGATTTTGCTTTTCCGTATCTTGTTAGCATTGTTATTATTAAAAAAAACTCTTAAAGCACGCAAGTTAACACAAAATTTTAATTGAGGGCATGGTTAGTCAGTTGCCTGGTGAAGTGGTCTTAGATTTGGGACAGCCCATGACAGTGCGACATAGAAACTCAACCAAACGTACAATCATAGGCTATTTGGCAGAATGTAAGACGAGAGTAATAGCTGAATGTTGGCTGCCGTGCTTGTTGTGAGGTTTTATAGGCAAACCAAGCTCGTTTAAAACTTATTCTGAATTTCGTAGGAGTCCATTGCAGATAATATGAGTTTTAACAAGAATTTTGGATATGTGATGCCTGTTGACTTCAAGATCTGATAAGCTTTGACACCTCAAAAGCAGAGTTGGCTTAAATTCATTTTATTTTTATATAATATTTTATTTTGCAGAATGAAGGCACTGAGGATCATCATCAGTCGCATGTAAGTTCAGGTGCAAGCAGTTGTTCTGCTTCGGTTTCAAGTCAGAGATCGTCGAAGAATCACAGACATGGAAACTCTCCCAGAGCTCCAGATGGATCCAACCATGGTCATCGTGCCATGCCCTCCTTCAAGGCTTTTGGCCCACCGCCTGGAGCTCCGCCACCATTTGCCTACGTGAGGGTTACACTCAGATGGTTTTAGAATTTTGAGTTCATTTAAGGATTTGGGTGAATTTAAGCTATATAAATAACAAAAGTCATATAATTAAAATGTGTAAATTTTTGGTTTTATCACTGCATATAGTTATTGAACATGGTTTATTATGCACAAATATTTTAGTAGTTAGCTACTGTCTGAGCAGCATGGTTAAGGCTAGACTAGATGTAGCACAGCCAGTAGTAATGTATCATGATGAGCAAGTATTGTGTTTCTTGAATTTATTCCAAGAAGGTCAGTGCAGCGCTAAACAGCTGATTGTTCCATAGGATCTGAATCTGGTATCGTCAGGAACACCTTGCCTCTCCTTTTGCAGTTTGCTGTCGTAGTTTGTAGTTGACACATTCTTAGAATATCAACTGTGATATATGTATCTCTTGTCTACTTGCAGAATGGAGTTCCACCGGTCTTTGGCGCAATGCCCTATTCTGCCTTTCCACCTAAACCTGCAAGTGCTACCTTGATAATTATGTGTAAATGTTTTTATAGATTGATGAATACTAATTATATGTTTGTGATGTTCCTGTTTGCCCAATGCAGCCAACAATTGTTTGTTCATCGTAAAAGATCTTCCTCATTCAGTATATGCTTTTGTTCTATATGGTGATGTAAAAATCTTATGTAATATTTCATCAATGCCGGCCTTTTAGGGTGGTGAGGCCGGGCGCCGACAAATCGGGGCGCCGACAATTTAGGGCGCCAAAAGGACCCACTTTGATATTGTAGTTATATTTTTATTTCATAGTTGTTAAAACCATTTTTTTCTGTGTCTTTTCTTTGATTTTATTTTGTCCCTTATGTTGTCATCTTACTTCAAGCATTCAGCTAATTTACGTCACTAATAAACGTCATCAAATGACGTTCATCATTTGAAAACAAATAACACAATAAAGAAATAAAACTTAATTACCAATATAATTTTACTTTTAATAAATAATAATTTGCATAAAAATTTACAGTGTACCTACGAGGAAAATTTAACTGTTTAAAACACCGCATCATTACGAATACAGAAACGAAGGATAGAGAAAGAAGAACAGTTTGACCAAAATAAATAGTTTATGAGCATTGAATAATTTGTTATACAAACAAGCAGGATGGTCACACGTAACAAGAAGAACTCAACTGTCGAAACAACCATCTCCGCTGAGGGCGCTGATGAACTAATCAGTATCAAAACTCTTCTGTCTGATATATGGTTAAAGATAAAATTACTTCATGTTAGAATTTATACAACAGCATATTATTCAAAAGTTATAGGCCTATCCGAATATATGGACTGCTATACGAATTTTACTAGCAATTCCTGTAAATGTACAAGTGGAGAACGAAAATTTTCTGAACTGAAATTAATCAAGACGTAATTAAGGTCTACAATGTCACATGACAGAGTTTCTAGTTTAGGATCTCGACCCATTGAAAATGATATCGCCCAAAGTCTAGACTTTTCTTTCAGGCTATAAGCAAAGATTTTGCCGATAAAAAGGTCCGTAAGGTCAACTTCAGATAGGCCTATTAATTAAAGTTATTTTGTGTTCTTGTTTGTGTTTAATATGTTCTTTCTACTAATGTGTAATTTTCTTGAATCTAAATATTTTATACTTTTCTCTCTGGAGTCTGGACATAATTAATCGATGTGTTTTTGTGTACTAACAATAAATTAAATAGTTCCAATTTCTCATTTTTAAATGGGCGCCTGAAAAACTCTGCCCGAGGGCGCCAGAGAGGCTAAGGCTGGCTCTGTCTGGCATAAATGTTATGCAGAGTTAGGGACTGTAAAAGATGCGTGTCTCCTTATTCCTGAAGACATTACAGCTGCGAATTAAATATGTTGGTATTTTTATTATTGTTGCACTCCACAATCTGAAGTTACTTCAAGGGATAGTTTTGTGCTTTTTGGCTGCGAATGTGGCTCTGTGTAAGAACAGTGAAGTACGTTGCATTACAGCTAATCGCAGTAGTATTAATTGCATGTTTAACACATTGCAACTATAATGGAGCAGCATTATTGCACTACCCAATGGCAGAGTGGTCGGCCTTTAACGTGGAGAGTACGGGTTTGATCCTCGTCCGAGGAGTTAGGGACCTTGAGCAAGTTCTTCGTGTACAATTGCTCTGCAATATATTGGCAATTGCGCTGTTGATGTATGTGTGCACTTCTGAACTGATTGTGAGAAGGGCAATATGAAATTACAGTAGTTGTGTAATAAGATATGGCTGTTTGTTTGAAGATTCTTGGTCATTCCACTAATGAGGCTTAAACTGTTGCATTTGCATTTACATATTTTTGTGAACCTTTACAGATGATGCCAACAATTCCACCACCAATTCTGCCAGATCCTGCATCAATAACTGATGATAAAGATGCGCTGTATGGCATGTTGATATCGTGGTACATGAGTGGATATCACACCGGGTATTACCAGGTGAGTGTCATATCAGTCCGTTTGGCATCTACTTCTCATCAGGCTGAGATTTGTGGCAGTATCCCTTGTTCATCAGTTGCCACCGAGGAAGATTCTTTAATCTTAGTAGACCAGGAAGAGATGACTGTATTTCAAAGAAAGGTAAGGTAGTTCTCTGCTCTTCCACAGGTCCTGTTGTCCAGCGCTTCAGATCTTTCGGTCAAAAGTTTTACACAAATGGTAATGTAATGCATATTAGTAAAATGTCATTTACAATTACATAGCTCCTTATCAGATTTACATCTGGATGATTTCTTTCAGTGTCTAAAGCAGATGGAGAAAGTGACGAAACCTGAGAGGCAGATGAGCTCTGTGCCGAGCAATGCGTCTTCTAACAGAGGACGATCAAAGCCGATGAAGACAAATCCATAAGAATAGAATGTTGTATATGGATGTTTATGTTCAAAACAGTAGACAGTTGCTGACTGAAACTTAAGCATGGACATTAATTGTTGCTTTTCATTTGTAGGGTCCATATCTGCCCACTAGTTGGGACCTGTGCACACCTGCTATAGGTCAAATGAACATGACTGCTTGGGATCGTAAAATCTTTGTAGTACCTCATAAAAGTAAAAAATTAGACATAAGGTAGTTAAGTCTAACTAATCTCTTTTTGAGGACATTTGACTTAATTTACCGTTCTCTTAGCACTTTGGTTGATTGACAGGTGCATCTGGAATTTCACGTTAGACTGTTAAAACTTCTTTTTGAACCACACGCCTTTGCGAAGTTACTTATTGCAGTTAAATTCATCATCAGGTCGGAATCTGCAGGGATCAAACTGCATGACAGTTCTTCAGGAAATATAGTGTACATTATACTCAATTTAGCAACTACATGTATGTATAGAAGTGTGTTTCAGAAACTGTAGAGCTGTCAAATGGTTTTGTAGTAGTGCACTTGACAACACTCTTTGAGAACATGAGGCAGGTTTAAAACGCATGCTGAATAGAGTTGAACAATGCGAGTAGTCTACTGTATGTAGAGCTACTAATGATGGGGAAAGTAGTTTTTAAAATTATTTTCAGTATGAGTATAAATTCTTGACCACAAACGTAATTAAAATACATGTAGAAATACATTTCCATGCAAGTATTTTACAAATACAAGTTAAAATACTTGATGGGGAAACATCTAAAATATTAAAATTTATAAATTTGTATAAAATTGGAACTCAAAACTCTTAATATAAAAAAGTAAGTATGTACTTTATTGAACCGCTTGCAAACGCACTGTGGGCACATCATAATATGAACGTTCAAAAAATGTACACTCAAAATAAACATAACAAGTAATTACACAGCTGACATTCTCAAAGTAGTTCGAGTAAAATAATGTACACTCAAAAAATAATCATAACTAGCAATTACACAACATACGTCCTATGAGTAGCTAGAGTAAATAGAAATCAAACCATAGTAGGCCTAATTACACTCACAATAGGAATAGATTCAATTGTATAGCATTTGGGTGATAAGACCACACCAATTTTGATTATCAGCAAACTCATTTATCCAGTTCAACATAAGGGAATCTGTACGATAACAAGACTGAATAACCAAAATTATCAATCGTGGAAATTAAAGATGGAGCTCAGCTATTGGGCCTACTCACAATAAAGAGGACTTGTGGGAAACGATTGAAAAGAAAACCCTCTGATGCAGAAACAGAGAAATGGAAAATAAGTGACTGTAAGGACAACAAGCGGGTTGAAAGTTGAATATAATAATTATAATCAACTTCATCTCATCAGACAACAACGAGAGCAAATACATAAACGACCGTCAATCCCTACGAACTTCATTACGGGATCTAAACTATAAATTGGTAAATGTCTGTCTATGAAAAGAAAGGCTCACAAACAGAGCTCTGGCGATATGAAATTTTATGCAAAGCGTTGTTTTGCTAAGTCTAGTTTGATGTGACTATCTTCAGTAGGGCCTACACATTTTACTTTATATTAAGATATTTGTACATCGATCGAAGACCAAAAATGATGTTAATGGAATTGATTATGAAGCAGAGGTATAAATAGGAAGCTAGAGGTGGAACTGGACAGTGAGCTGAATGGCCTCATCGGATGTACACGCCTGTTTAAAAGGCAGAGAACCAAATAAATCTAGAACTTATGGCATTAAAAAGTAAACCCTAAAAAGTCTACAATTTTGACTTATTATGATTTGTAGTTAAAAAGCTGGGTTCATTGCATCGAATTGTACAGTTCTGGGTGTAACCGCAACATGTATACCGCAATACATACTATAGATGCGTATACATGTATAATTGTGTAGCCTAAGTGTAATAGCTTACTTGTCTTGTACAATATGCAACAACAGCAATCGATAACATCTCGCCAATGCACAATGCCTGCCCAGGGCCGTACCGCGGAAGTGGCCGTGGCCCAGGGCGCAAATGTGGGAAGGGCGCAAAATTCAGGATAGAGTAACTTCTTATTCCATAAATTGCACTATTTTCAAAATGTGGGGGCGCCAGATTGATGCTAGGCATAGAGCGCAATTATAGCTCGGTACGGCCTTGTGCCTGTCTGTCTGCTTGCCTGACTCTGGATTTTGACCCTCTTGCCTTTCGATTCTGTTTTGATTAAGCGCCTGTGATAAGCTGGTTCCAGCGACTTCGCTTTTGTAGGCGCTGTAGAAATGTTGAGATTACGATTACGACCAAAGGGCAGATTAATCGTCGGCAATTCGTCGCCAGCCACAGGATGGCCCACCTTTAGGAAGACAGTAAAACTACAATGATTATTGTCACACCCACTTTTGAAGTTCAAACATGCAGGTGATCACTTGTCCTCCTTCCCAGCTGTCTGTGTCCTCCTTGGACTCTCACTGTATCTGGCAACAATAAGCAAGATTGTAGAATGTGTTTACAAATGAAAATGATACTCTACCAACCATGACTATTCTTATTGAAGCATGACCATGCTCATTGAAATTTAGTTTGCTAAAGCCTTCAAGGAAACTGGCGAATGGAGAATCGTCTGTGCTAAGTGCAATGTAGGCCTATGCAAATGTTATCCTATAGAAGATAAGCAGTATCATGTGATCTTCAGCTTTGATCTACAAATTGATCATGATTGTACAGAATGTTTTTGAATGCAGCTGTCGAATATTACATGCTAGACCTGTGTTGTACGTGTTTCTGTTTAAACTATGTGAGATACCTGAACTGCCAAGATTCTCATGAAGACGTGTGTTGATGGGACCCAGTAGGACTAGTCAAATAATGGTGCGATGTTTGAGTTATTGATTGCTATCGCCTTAGGGGTATATATATATATATATTAATTAGTAATGTACTAGTAGGCCTATTGTCATTACAGGCCTATTGTCATTACTTTGCTGCGAAACGTTAACGCATAGAAGTAAGCTTACCAAAATAACATATTGTCGCCATCGTCCGTAAATCAAGTGCTAGCTTGGTCATCAGATAGTACAGCAGTAACAGCACAGCACAGCACACTATCCTGAAAACAGACAGAGAATGGCAACGGTCTGCTGCCAATCTTCGCCATGCAGTCAACCAGTTGGATTAACTGCACGCCCAGAGACCACCACGAGAAGGTGTTGGCAAAGGTCTCCGTAGGCCATTCATTGCAGCTCTCAGGCAGTAGAAAGTCATCATAAGTTTGGCATCACCCAGAAATAGGCCAATTTTAGAACACTTCAATTTGAGTTATTTGCTTTTACTTGTATTGAAATGCAATGCAAACATTGGCGCTGGGGCAAAACGCGAAAAGACGCAAATCAGAGACATGATTGCGCACAGAAATACTATAGCCAGAGAAGGTTCGGAAACGACATAAGCCTACTACACAAGCACAAGCCTATAAGTCAAAGAGTAATCGAAAACAAAGTCCGTGAGAGTAAAACTGAATGAGAGAAAACGGAGAGCGAGAGAACAGACACTGTAGCGATAGCGAAAGAGTGAACAAGAGACACTTAGTTTGAAGATTGAGAAAAATCAAGAGACAGGGTTAGCGATTGGGTGTAAGAGATAGAGAGAGAAATAGTTGATAGGCCTAAATAGAGATTGATTGACTGATAGATAGATAGATAGATAGATAGATAGATAGATAGATAGATAGATAGATAGGTAGATAGATAGATATGGCAGATACAGACAGAAAGACTGCATAGACAGATAGACAGATAGAATAAATAGATAGACAGACAGATAGATAGATAGATTAAAAGAGAGAGTCATAGATGATAATAGAGATAGTTAAATATTAGACAGATCTATAGAGATAGATAGATAAGGCAAAGAAAGAGAGAAATTACAGATAGAGAAATAGATGACTTGATAACTAGATAAATTGATGCACATAAGATAATTGAATTGATCAGTAGGTAGGCCTACATACATAGATAGATATCTAGATAGATAAGACTGAGAAAGAAATATTAGATAAATTGATAGATGCATGAATAAACAGATCTATACATCAATTGATAGATAAGGAGGCACATAGGATGACAGATAGACAAGTGTATCGAGAAAATTATTATTAGATAGGCTTACGCAGAGAGAAATTGGTTAATATATAGTGCGATGAAGAAAATATGCCGTTTGGTTGAGAAAAAGTACGAAAAACATGAGACTGAAAGTAAGATCGAAACTGAAATAATATGGACGCAGCAGAGGCAGTACATACTTATGAGCGAAAAATACGGCTAAAGTGAGTGAGAGATTGAGAGCATAATGTAGGCTTATTGTTTGGAGTATCTGCTTATGCCCCTCTGATTGTAACGTCTAATAACGTTCAATCACAGACAACTACGTCAGTTTAACGAGTACTACGTCAAAATGGAAAATAATGAACTGCCTGAGCTACTTAATGAGTGACTACCCAAATGTAAGCTACTTAATATTATGCAAAGCCAGGGCCCTACGGAGAAAATGTGACGCATTTGGCCCATCACATTTCCTTAAGCAAGCAGTTGGAACTTGGAAGGTAGTTCTGTGTTGACCTCAGGTCTGAGGTGAATACAAAACTCTCTTCGAACACCTTAATCTTCTCATATCAGACTGAACGCAACATAATCATTCAATAAACTGGTGTCCTGAATTTGGCCTTCGAGTGGCGCTTTAAAAGTTTTGAGAAGTTAACGATTACGATTAGAGTTATATGTAGCAGCATAATTTTTATACTGTACGCCATTTTCTTTTCGTCGGTGCATTTATATGGAACACATTCGTGTTGAATTGTTTACTTGTGGTCGTTGTGGAGGCAATCAATTATCAGAACTTAATCACAGGAGAGGACGGATCTAAAACTAACGTATACCGAAACTGACCAAAGTAAGTGAAGAATAAGACAAAAAAGAAAATGAGAAAGGAGATCTAGAGTAAAAACTCAGAGTAGGACAGTGAAACGGAAGTGAAAAACACAGAATGCATTGAGAACGGAGGTAGAAACTAATGAAACAGTCTGATGATGATGATGATGATGATGAGTCCTTAGCCCTCAGACAGGTCCATTAATTGGCTTATATGCCACCCACGTTTTACAAGGGTAAGGTGATTTCCCATTGTCTTCCTTCCTCACAGACAATTCTGGGCAATCAACTTGTCCAGTGACCACGGTCACTACGGAGTGGCTTGAGGTAGATTCGAACCTGCGACCTTCCACTAACACGGCATAGAACGTATATCGCTACACCACAGCGTCCCACATTCATCTAACCTAGTATAAAGCAATTATTTCTGTAGCTTAGAATTCTAAAACTTAACTCAGTACTGTAGTCCTTCCCGTGTAGGTCTTCATATGGAGCAACGCATCTCCTCCTCCTCCACTTGTCTCCTCTATCCAGGTCCAGGTCCTTCTCGTTTTCGTCCCATGACATCTCCACTCTCCAGGCATCTCAGGTCGTCTGTGATGGTTTCCAGTCAGTTCTAAAAGACAAAACAAAAGTGTAAAATGTCATAAAGTTAAGTAATGGAGTGAACTAGATAACAGGAAGAAAAGGACGTAGAGTAGGATAGATTGAAAGAGAGCAAACAGTAACTGTATGCATGTATCATGTAACTGAGCTGCAATATGCCAAAATAATTTTTTTTCAACAGCAAAGCATAGGGACAATGTTGCCAAAAGCTTTCTTCAAAAATCTCGTTACATTCATCCGTAACAGGGAGGCAGCCACACCTAAGACAACATTTTTGGCACAAGAAAAGAGAAAATAGGGTCAGCAAACCCAGGGGCGTCCAGATAGGAGGGAGGGTCCAAAGTAATTTCGGATGGGGGATAATTGATTAGTCTTAGGGGGGAATATCTTGCCTTTCTGGCATCTTGGACCAGGGGCTTTGCCTCCATCGCTCAGGGGGTATTGACGCTCCTGAGCAGACCCAAGAAGAGGGAAATAGAGATAATAGAGCTGTAGACAGACTTAAGACAAGAGGAAGAGAAATTTAGGGAAAAGGCAGGCAGAGAAGATATAAAATGCTCTGTGTTTCATTATCCTGGTCGACATTTTGCTACTTAATTAGAATCTTCCAAACGACCCGACGATTTTATTAGCAACCAATCTATGGGATTTTTCGCAAACCTTCATAAAAACTGAAACTAACCTATAGCCGCTTGCAGGACAGTCGGTCGGTTAACGGTGGTCACGAACAGGTCTCGATAACCGAAGACAGGTAGCGCTTCATGTCAGATGCCACAGCACCTCTACCAGGATGGACGGTGCCAAAACTGTCGGAATTCTCTGACCTGAGGCTGCCAGGATGGACGGTGCCAAAACTGCCGGACTTCTCTGGCTTGAGGTTGCCAGGATGGACGGTGCCAAAACTGCTGGACTTCTCTGGCCTGACCTGAAGCTGCCAGGATGGACGGTGCCAGAACAGCCGGACTTCTCTGGCTTGAACCTTCCAGGATGGACGGTGCCAAAACAGCCGGAATTCGCTGACCTGTGTAATTTATACATCTGCTGATATGGTATAAATTTAAATAGTGCCTTAATTGAGTAAATTTTATTAAGTTGATAAAGCATTGTACAGAATGTAATGTAGGGTCTATAGCTCAAAAATAGCATACTTATTTTTGCTGACTTGGTGTCACCAATCGTCTGGCATTCTGCAGCTCAAATTGCCTGTCTTGCTATGGCATTGGCTGCTTACATGGAAACAGGGGGGCCAGCGGGGCCTTGGCGCAGGGCGCAAATGTGGAAAGGACGCAAATTTCAGGATGGAATGACTTATTATTCCATAAAATGCACTATCTTAAAAATGCGGGGGCGCCAGATTGATGCTAGGCACAGGCACAGTTGTTTCTCGGTACGGTCCTGCATGGAAATGCTTGGGTTATGGCTAGAATAAAAAGACCTCAGAGTCATGGATCCATACAATCAAAATGTATCCTACTTAATATTATCTCAAAGCCAGGGCCCTACACAGAAAATGTGATGCATTTGGACAATCACATTTTCTCTAGCAAGCAATTGGAAGGTAGTTCTGTGTTGACCTGATCAGGTCTGAGGTCGACACCTAACTATCTTCAAACACCTTAGTCTCCTAAATGCAACATATTCGTTCAACGCTTCTGAAACAATGCAGCGTTCTTGGATAATCTGGTTTCCTGCGTTTGGATTTTGAGTGGGGCTTTAGACGTTTTGAGAAGTTGACGATTACGATTAGAGTTTATAGCAGATTTTTATACGGTGTGCCATTCTCTTGTAAGTAGTTGACGAATAAAAGAGGGTTGAAAGGTTTGAAGTGCGTTGTAGGTGATGGATACAATTTGTAGTGGATGCGTTGAGGGACTTTAAGTCAATGAAGTGATTTGAGAACAGAGGTTAAATGATGGTATTTTGGGGTTTTGGTCTGTGCATTCAGATGATACTTGTTCGTATTGAATTGTTTACTTGTGTAGGCAATTAATCATCTGAATTTAACCAATGGAGGATACACGGATCTTAAACTGTCGTATACCGAAACTGACCGAAGTAAGGGAACAGTAAGACAGAAAAGAAAATTCGAAAGGAGATTTAGAATAAAACTGAGAGCAGGGCAGTGAGACTGAAGTGAAAAACACAGAGAATGCACTGAGAATGGAGATAGAAGGCAACGAAACAATCTGATGACAATGATGATGATGATGATGATGATGATGATGATGATGATGATGATGATGATGATGATAACGATTTCTCTGCCTGCATATGCTACCCGGGGTTGAGAAGAGTGAGGTGGTTTCCCATTGCTTTCCTTCCTCACGTACAGTTCCGGGTAATCAAGTTGAAAGAGCTAAAACTCTAAAGATTAAAACTTACTCAGTATACTACGACCTCTGCAACGGATGACAACGGATTCCCTCGTCCACTCGTCTCCTCTTTCCAATGCCAGTTCCTTCTCGGCCTCGTTCCACGACATCTGAGGTGATAAGTCGTCGTTGATGGTTTCCGGAAAGTTCTAAAAGACAAAATAGTGATGCATAACGTTGCAAAGCAAGAAAGGGAGTGTGCTAGACGACAGCGAGAGAAAGACAAGGAGTAGCCTAGGATAGATTGAAAGAGAGCAAACAGTAACTGTATTACTTAACCGAGCTGCAATATGCCAACGAAATTTTTCTATGGCAAAGCAAAGGAATATGTTGTCAAAAGCTTTTGCAAAAAATCTGGTTCAGCCAGATCTAAGACAAAATTTTGGGCACAAGAAGGAGAGAAAATAGGGTCAGTAGATCAAAGAAGAGACAAAATTGAGCTATAGCTATAAGCAGACAAGAGGAAGAGAAATAACAAAGAGACAGGCAGACAAGACAGATTTATTGCTGTTTGTTGTCTCATTATCTTAATTGACATCCCGCTGCTTAGCATCTTCCAAACGACCAGACGATTTTGTCAGCAACCAATCGTCTGTCCATCGCCAATTAAGTGACCATGCCCATCTCTATCAACTCCAGATAAGTCGCAAACCTTCATAGAAAGTAGAAACTGAAATTAACCTAGCTGTCCTTGTAGGACAGTCGGTCAGCCGAATCATTGCAATTGATCCTGGAATTGAGATCTTCGTAGAACTTCACACGACCAGCAGTTGACGGCATCACGTACAGGCCTCGATTGTAACATTGTAAAGAATGTAATGTATTTGAATTAGGTTAAGTATAGCAACTTATTTTTGCTAAATTGGATCTCGAGCTACTATCGTCTGGAACTCTGAAGCTCAAATTGCCTATCTTGTTATGGCTGCTTGTATGAAAATACTTGGGTTATGGCTAGAATAAAACGACCTCAGAAGAACAGTCATGGCGTCATAGAATCCAATGCCGTAAGTTCCTAGCACCAGGTCTTCAAAAGTCGTGACCAGCGACAGAGGATTACAAAATAGACAAATACAAACTAAAGGATCCAGTGACCCAGGATCTCAAAAATGGTCAGGATTTCTAACCTAACCTCTGTAATGGGGGTAAAATGAAAATTGACCTGTTGAATATCAACACACTAATGATTATTATCACACTGGACAGCGCAGTTAACTTATTATCAATTGCCCATTAGGCACCAAAAATATGTTCAATTCAATCTTCTCTTCAATCTACAATTAATGTGTGAACATCTAATTAGGCCTAGCCTCCTAGGCTACTCGAAAACAAGAGAAGACAAGAACACGTTCACGTAGAAATAAGATAAGAGAAAGAGAGAAAACAACAGGCCTTCACAACAGAAAACAGATTAACCAAGGAGAGAAAGTTAAATTTGCTAAATTTAACATTAAGTAAAATACCAAAAATAATTTTTTAGGTTTACCCCAGTAGGCCTATTTATAAAGTATCATCGACAGGTCTAAATGGCAAATAACATATTAGCATCAAAATTTGTAGCTTAAGATCGATAATTCGATCTCCAAACTGAAAACATTTGATAAGAAATCGTTGTTTTGAAATTTGTTAAGTCTGCTTGCTACTTATCGACGAAAATTCAATCGAAACAGAAGTTGGCGATGCAGATTTGCGAAAATTTCGCAAAAATCAGGAATTCGACCGTCTTCTTCGAGATCTACGCCGCAACTAAAGGTCAATACGCTGACTCAACCATGACGAAATTTCGTTTGTCCAGCATAGATAACATGTTCATCTATATTAAAAATAGGCAAGTAAATTAAGCATATTCTTTATATAAAATTTATTAATACACAAGAATTGATTTAACTGGTATAACCAAAGATGGTATAACTTCCACCAAAAACTTTCTGAGTTGCACTTTTTAACTGTAACTGTAATTTTAGTTTTTATGTTTGAATAAAAATAAGGCCATATTTGAAGAAAGAATGAACTGATAGAATAATAAAAGTTATGTCATAATGACATTTGCGCACCCTCCATTATTGCGCCTTGTGCCACGGCCCCGCTGGCCCCGCCCTCGGTACGGCGGCCGTGCTCACTCGGTTCGTTAGCTCCACGTCCCGCCCCTCTTCGCTCCCTCAGCTGGATGTTGAAGTACTCCGATGTACAACTTGTAACCAAGGACCAATATACACCTTGACATGTAGCTAGGAATAGGTAGACCTTTACTACCTATATGAAAATTATCTGAATTGTAGATAGATACTACATATAGCACCAGGAAAATCAACGTGATTTTGACTTGAGACCTGCATATATCAATCAATCAATCAAAAAATACTTGATTGACCCGCCCTTCAAGATATCTACTCAAAGGCGCTCCCGGTCTAACCATCGGCTGAAAAGGACAGTTTTAAGAGAGGCGTAGATGAAGATGATGAGTTCTTAGGTAGGTGGCGGAGCTCTATGGGGAGGTCCATTCCAGATGGTAGGTCCCACGACCGAGAAAGCGCGATTCTGCACCATGGAAGTGCGTGCAAAGGGGCCGATCAGGTCGCCATGAATGGCAGAGCGAAGTGGTCGTCGACCACTACTGGCAGTGATAGGACGACATAGCTCCTGCAAATAGGCAGGTGCAGTACCGCCAAGGCAGCGCCAAACTAAGGCAGATACCCTACATAAGATGCACTGGGGTAGAGGCAACCAGCGCAGGATATTCCGCATGTAGGTCCTACTCTGATACTTGACCTGTTCTGGGAATACCACCGATCAGTCGTTCTGCGGCACGCAAAACCCACTCCAAACGCCCAATCTGAACTTGGGGAGGCGACTGGTAACAAAGGCATGAATCAGAGGTTCATAGCTGAGTAGCTGCGGCGCTGAGGGTAAGAGAGCGAGATATTACTCGCAATTGGCGAAGCTGGTAAAAGCAACTACGAGAGACATTATTGACATGTTGAGCAAAGATGAGCTCTTGGTCAAGAGTGACCCATATAAATCCCGAACAGAGGCGGAAAAGTGAAGAGGGGAACTGGGCAGCGAAGGCACAGAGATAAAATTTCGCCAGCTGCTGTCTGGTGCCAAGCCAGATAAATTGAGTTTTGGATGGGTTCAGCCGAAGCCGATTTGACGACATCCACCCACCAAGGGAGTCTATAGCCCTGTGGACGACAGGCCACAAGGCTTGAATGAAGGATTTATAGGAGGGAAGCGGTATAGGAGGGAAGATCTATCGGCGTTTGTAAGTCAGCGCATAGCTTGCAGATACATGAATAGGCATGTGTATAGCCTGACATACGGTGCAAGCAGTGGTTCGTGCTGCTTCATGCGTAGAGTGGTTTTCGTACCGCTCCAGAGATCGTTGAGTGATCTTAAAGATTCCCATATAAATACGACCCCTAGTGACAGCCGTTCTCGCGGTCAGGCCGGTGCTGCTTTTCGCTGGTCTGGCGGGGTGGGCCCCTCTGCCGTCGATCGCGAGACGGACCGATCGTAGGGGTTAAGAGCCTAAAAGAGGAGTGACCGATCGTGAGAAATGCTCACAGGTCTGGGTGCTGTTCGGAGTGCGGTAAAGTCCGATCGTGTAAAATAAATTAATGACAGTTCTGTACGGGAATACGGAGAAGATGGTGACCCGTCGGTGGCCGCGAGAAACAGAGATCGGGTAAAGTTCCGAGGAACCGAACGTTTATATCGAGAGAGACCTCGGTGACCGTTGAGATAACATACGGGAGATAACATACGGGAAGAGTTCCCCAGTGAACACGTTGGATTCATACGGGGCGGGCGACCCCGTTGGAGCAGTTGAATTCAGACCGAGAGAGCTTCCGGAGGAGCCATTGACACATACTGGGAAACATAAATACGTTCGATAAATAAGGGAAAGGTGATCCCATTGGTGCGTTCGATAAATACGAGGAAAGGTCCTCACTGGTGCCGAAAACCTGATCACTTGCGGGTGTCTCCGCATATTCTTTTCTCTTTACGGTTTTCCGTAAGTATCTATACTTGGCTACCTAACGTGGTCATAGTTACTCCTCCCGTTTTCCAGAAATCTATCCACATAGGCTATGACCCTGTATGAGGACTTGATAAGTAGTAACCACGGGTTCGACAAAGACTTAGATAGAACTTCACAGAAGGATGATCAGGTTGAACAGGATGGTAATCGTAATCAATCGTCATCTCATCGACTAATTGGTGGCATCCCTAAGTTTTCACACATCTCATATTTCATCCGTGATCTCTTTATTGGCTTCCTGCACCTCAACGCATACACTTTAAAGTTCTTACTCTGACGCGAAACTGTCTTGTTGGCTCTGCACCGGCGTACCTTTGGGCCCTCGATCTGTACCAGAATGTTTTCCATTTCCCCAACCGGCTTCTCTCAGTTCACCTGCCCATGGATTATTGCTATTGCTGTAAATTTTTCGCGGTCGAAAATTGAAAAAATCGCTGGCCAATTCGCGGCCAAAAACATAGAATTCGCGGCGCAATCGGGGTCAAATTTGTTAGGTGCACAAGTTACACAATAAATAAGTCAATAACCGAGTATAATCAACGACCATTCATGTCAATAATGGCGGGTGCTGTTGCTGCGACGCCTGCTTTGCAAACACAGCTGAGAGAGCAGGTTGCAATTATTTCCTTTTCGCGGATTTCGCCTCTTCACTTTCTACATTCTGTGCTTTGCGCTTGTGAACGGTGATTATTCTCGTGCTTAGTGCAACTGTTCCTCCGATTAAATTCGACGTGCACAGCGCACACTGCATGTTCTGCAAAACAATAGATCGTCGCTCGCTGATCACCTGAAACGTAGCGGGTTTAAACTGAACTTCCTCTAGCCACCAAATGTTTTTACACACGAAGAAGTCGTAACTAATGTTTATAACCTTTGCCTTTACCACATGGTCCACATCAAAAACACAAATTAAGCAACACGAGAAAGCTGTCAAATTCGCGTTCATTCGCGGCAAACGTTAAAATTCGCGGTATTATCCTAAATTCGCGAATTTTGCGAATCCCGCGGCGACCGTGAGTAATTTACAGCCTAAATTATTGCTGGTCCCCGTTTGCGCACTGCTACGGCCCAAACAAGGAGCTTTGCTTATAGGCCCCTCCAGTTGGAATAGTCTTCCGCTCCACGTACCATAGGGCGGGACTTTTCGTTCTCTCCTCTGTTCAGTCTCGGAAGCACTCAAAGAACTTCCGCAAGCCCACTCATCGCCCACCCAAAAGTTGGATATTGTAAAAGTTGGTTAATTAGCTGCGAAGCGTAATCCCGTATGGGTGTGATGTGGGCAGCCCAGGCCTTTGAGTCCCCTCGTCGCTCACCCTATAGTTGGATATTGCATATGTTGGTCAATGGGCTGCTAAACGCAATCCCATCTGGGTGGATGTAGGCAGCCCAAGCCCACGAACCCACTAATCGCCCACTTAAAGTCATATATTGCAAATGTCGGTTAAAAGGCTGCTAAGTGTAATCCCATCTTGGTGTGATGTGGGCAGTCCAAGCCCATCTGCCCACTCATCGTCCTCCCAAAAGTCAGATATTGCAAAAGTTACGGGCTGACCGCTCTAACCGATCAGCCACTGTGCCATTAGCCCATCTAATTTGGATATGGGCTCAATATGGGCATGTTGGCAGGGTAATCTTTTGTTTTAAGTAGGGCTGCTGCTAACGAGTAGTTTTGGAGTCGAGTACTCGGTCGAGTAGCTTAGCGAGTACTAGAGTACTCGTTAATACCGGAAGTGCTTAATACAAGCTGCATGGCTTCTACTATACACCATGCTATAGACTATAGATAGACTAAGTAGACCATAGCGTAAAATATCCGACGTAACAACTAAAAAGCTACTGAACAGCTAAAGAGACAGATAATTTCTAGTTTTTTGTTACACAAAAAATAATAAAATAGAAGCTTCATAGAGCCTTATGGAACCGGAAATTGCAATCTTCACACCGGAAGTGGAAGCATGCGAGTAGTCCTACTCGAGTACAAAAAATTACTTGAGTAATTTTTAGAGTCGCGTACTCGGGTACTCGCGGCAGCCCTAGCATTAAGTTAGGCCCGATGATGTATATATATCTTCAAGTTCTCATATTTCGAATAGTCCCTTAGGATCAACGTAGGCCCACTATGCGGTGCATAGGCCTATGTAATGTTGAATTTAGTTCAACAAAGCAATTTCAAAATGTCTTTATGCACTTAATTTCTTAGTTGAGATGAGATCAAAAGGAGGAGGAGGGGAAGAAAAGGAAGATGCGGATGAGGTTGACTGGTAGAAGAAGAAGAACAGTCCCTTAATCTAATATGAGAAGCAGCTGTGGGTATACGGTGCTAACGACTTCCATTTTTTGGCCTCGGCTTATGAAGGTGGGTTACAACTTCTCTCCATCGCCATCTTATCTTTACACAAAGTTTACGGCCAGTGTACTCGTTATAGCCAGATAGAAGTTAAATCGAAAGAAAGTGCTGGCTTAAAATAAAGTAAGGCGAGCGGGCTGGAGCAGCATTAACCGTATCGTCATGTAACATTAATTAAGTTAAATGAATTTCACTATGTGCCCCATTATAGTACACCGTCAAGGCATGTCTTACGTGTACTAACCAGACATTCACCAAAAAGAGGGTAGATCTATTGGCCTACAGAGAGGTTTTGCATCATTCAGTAGTCATCGAAGTTACAATTTAACTTACCTTGCAACATTAACCATTGGAGGCCAGAGACACAGCAGCGTATCACCTGGAAACTATGCAGATAAGTAAAATACAGACTGAATCATCTCAAAAATAATTGTGTAAACCGCTTGAAGCATTAATTTGTAAAGCCTAATTGACCGGTTAAACAAACGTACGCTAACTCGAATCACATGATGGGCTTACATTATTTTGGAGGATTCGTCTTTGTTCCTCTATTTCACAAAAGTTTTCAGCTTGTTTCAGAATAGTTTCTTCCATTAAATATGACGAAGAAACGAATCTTGATGGCCACTGCGCGACACTGGAATATGTGTAAACTGTTTATTATAGAATACTGACGTCATAATGCAATTCAGCTTTCTTTAACAACATGAAAATAGCGTCTGTGATCCAAATTGTGGAGGGAAGCCGAAGTCGTAGAAGACCCAGAATCTGCTGGTTTGACAATGTCATGGCGTGGACTTGTTTAAAAGGCACACGCGTCATGAACATCGTAAGAGACAGAAAGCATTGGACATCACTTTGCATTCATGTAGTCAACCGTCGCGAAGCGACGACGACGATGTGACATGACATGATTCAAAAATATATAGGCCTAATGACGTCAATAAGACTATTAAGAGGGATCTACGTTAATAGAGGTCTGCGCTATGCAGGCGTACATGAAAGGGCATCACGCCAATGAAAATGGCGTCATAATGCTGGATGTGCTCAATAATATGGATCTATAGGCCTATATAATTAAACGTTTGCGCTCCATAGACAAGGTAAGAGAAGATTAGAGACGGACATGATATCATCAAGACTTCTGTCCTGGATAATAAGCCAACGGAAGAGTTCGTCTAACTAGCAATGCCTGCATCAATTGTATCACTGTATGTCTTTGTCTGGCTGTTGTCCATCTCTCCATGTATTGACTGTTTGTTTGTGCTTCTGTCTGTGTGTCTTCAATTCGTCGCTTTACAGTCTGTCCATCGGTCACTCTGTTACTATTGCTTTCGACTACAGCCTATTGTTTGTCTTTCTTTCTGTCGTTTGTTGATCTCTCATTCTGTCTCACTGCTTGCAAAATAAGGGACAAACAGAAGTTGATGGAGGACCATCAATATTTTTATTTCGTCTTCCATAGAAGGCGATATGACACGTGATGCGGAGGGTCCAGCACGGTACATTAAAGCTATGTAAATATTTATTATGACAAACCAATGAAACAATTATCACGAAAACAGATGTTTTCGTCGTCTTCCTCGACATCTTTCGTCGTCCTTTGCACTGTTTGTCGTCTTATTTGAAATGACGTCATTGTTGAGAATTTTGACATTACGCGACTTAAACAGAAAAGTCAATTGCAACGGGTATAGTAATCTTATGTTATGTGGCAACTTGCATTATTTATTACCATCCCATGCACTTACTATAATATATATATTATAAACTGCGTCCATTCCATGATACACAGTGATTGTAAATCAGATTAAAATGTGATATGGAGTATGCAGTTTTTAAATTATGGGCACACTGGAAAACACGAATCGGCATCTTTGGCTTATTACTTTCTATAACATTTTTTTAAACTGAGTTTTGTAAAGTTTTTAAAAATAGGCCTAGGCCTACTTTGAAGAATACTTTGGAAGTATTGTGGTTTGTATGTTCAAAATACTTTTGAAAAGCATTTTGCCCATAGGCATAACTTGTAATAAGACCTATGAATAATTTACATGTAGGCCTAGGCCTATCGCTGTGCGTCCCCTTAGTGCAGTTCGGTAGTATTACAACCTTTTCTATAAGGCCACTTAACCGAAGAATACAAAGTTTTCTCTCGTACGTTTCTATCCAGATTATTTTTAAATCCGAGCTTCGATCAATATTTTATACCAACGGAAATAGTCGCCGTAGCAAGGCAAACAAGGCGCATTAGGTATAAGCCTACTTACAGCGATATATTTATGCACGTTCGTATAAACACGTACAGCTATGTATTAAATATTAAGACATCTAAGCCTTGTATAAGCGAGGAAAGCGTCGACAAACAGCAACTGCCGGCGGAATAGATCCTACACAGAGAACGAACTGAATTCGAATGTATAGGCGCTATAAGAAACCTTTCTGCAGCGAAGCTTCGACTATCGCAGGGAGAAATACGAAGAACGACTTTGTACATGATCTCTTTCATTTCCGTTTAACGATTCCATGCTCCTTTTCATCGCCATTTGTAATATGATCACTCCCTTTCTGTGCACGATACAGGCATACTGTAGCCTACGTGTTCTAGACACAAAAAGACCTGTCATCTGTAATTTAGTTATATAGGCAACATAATGTAAGTTGGGCATGGTCGCAAACGCTGGAAGTTATAGGCCATATATATATATATATATATATATATATATATATATTAAGGCTTGCATACTGTCTACGCGTATCATATATATATATATATATATATATATATATATATATATGATACGCGTAGACAGTATGCAAGCCTTAATTTATTCCAGTATAAATATTATGCTTGAATAAATTCAATAAATTTACAAATTAACAGTCGTGAGCCTATTTTAGGCCGACAACTGTTGCAACAATTTTTCTGAAGATCGATACCATAATTATACGTATATTATATAAATTTTTAGCAAGTATCATATTTATAGTAAAGAAATGATATCGCCTTCATTTTTATTATCTGCCATATATATATAATATATATATAAATATAGGTTAGATGTTCGGAAGCTGACCGCTTCAGCGCAGTTTGATAAAAACTGTGGGCTTCCTCTACGTGCATAGGCCGACATGCAATGAATATGGGTTGAAACTGGAAAGACTGAAGATGCGGAGTTGTAGAGTGAGAAAATCATCTCCAACTGCAGCTTCCTCTTTCCCGTTTCTTGTTTGTCGTATTTAGTGTAGGATAGTGTTAGGATTATTGTTTCATTTCCAGTAACTGCTTATTTTTGAGTAAAAAAAACTATCCGTTGTTACCTGCAAATTGTTAACCTCCGAGGAACAGAAGCAACTATTAGGCCTAGCTCTGACTCTGTAATAACAGATAGGCATTGCCGCATTTTAAATTACCGTAAGTGAGAATACTTACTTCAATATTTAGCATCATCCATGCACGATAAATTCAAACTTTGATTTACGAATTAAACAAAAAAATTAAAAGACATGAGCGAATGAGATACTGAAATGCTCAGGATAACCTCAGCTTGGTTGAAAAAAGAATCTGGAGTTTGGTAACAAAACAAAGTGAGTAGGTATATAACCCAGTATTGTTCAAACTGGACGACGCAAACGCAGGTTGATAAAAAGTATTCGTAAGCTCGTGCATAAAAGTTACTCGTTAATTCAATCCGTTCCTGTTGCCATTATTCAACACATGACACTGCTATATATAGGCCTAGATTAAGTGATTAAAGTGTGCCTGGACGGTCATGGACGGCGTCCAGGCACTTATTTTCGAGGTTGGACGCCGTCCTGCCACTTATTTGGCCAGCAGAGCCTGGACGCCGTCCATTAGCGTCCATGCAACAGTGTAATTCCCCTACGTACGTTATTATCGACAGCATTTAATTATCTACTTCCTGAAGTTATCTTGACCACTCTCGGTGCATTACTCTATCAGTCTATCATGTAGATGTATTTTGTTTGACAAAACTTTTTTATATTCTATATAGTCTAAATTCAATTCCAGCTCAATCCTAGCTAGAGCAAGATCCTCCGCAAAGAGACACAACTCTCTGTAAATAGGGACGGGGGCACTCGGAAAAGGAGGAGGACAAAAACATCTGCGCTTCGTGCGTTTACAAACTTTTTACCCAAACTTTCGAAAATCTGCCGGCGCCACTGGCCACTTGTCGACTATTTCAAAAAGGAAAATAGTTATCTGTGCGCTTCAAATAACAACAAATATTTCACCAACAAATAATTGACAGTAAAATAATGGTTAATGGACAAAAGCTAACGAATGCTAACTAAATTTTATTTTTCGCCTATTGTATTTGGTCAAATAGAAGTTGGATTGATATTGAGCCTGCAAATCCAGCTTCTGCTTCAGGAAGAACTATTTATATCAATTCAACTTATACTTAGGCAGATATTCCTTTCAATAATATAACTTTCATTTCAGCAGGCATTATTATATTCATCAAAATTGCCTCTGTTTTGGATGAATTTCGTTCTCCAATCCAATTTCTATCCGAGCATCATTAATATCGTTAATCCAACTGCTCTTTCAACGAATATACAATGGTCCATAGGCCGCAAACCAACTGGCGTCGACTTATGTTGGTGGTCCGCCCTGGCAATATTTAGTTCTTAATTTTTTGACATTAGCGTCCAGGCACTTCTTTTATACACTTTAAGCACTGCCTAGATTGCGGTGATTACAAAGACACTGTTAAGTAGCAAATTGGCATCGTTACCGCTATCTGTGCGATCCTACTAATAGGCCTAACATGTGACTTTTGTCACCCACAAATAACCGGATATACATGTAGTAAGTAACTAGTTACAGTAGGGCGTTGCCAGTAATGGATCAACGCATATATAACACTGGTCGTATCGAAAGAGTCTCGAATCGTGTGAGCAGAGAGATCGGAACAGCACAAAGCGTTGACGTGCAGAGACGAGCGTTCCCATGTAAATGGATGGAGGTAAGTTTCCCGTCGGCAGAGCGAGCGAGCGAGCGATTGGCCGAGGAGTCTTTTATGGCAAATTGGATCCTCAAACAGGGAGAAGATAGTAGAACGAAATGGACGGAGCCGAGCATCGATTCCACGATGACTGCATGCCACATATTGCTTCTCGGACACCAGAGGACGTGTGCCGTTCACCTGCTGTTGTCAAACAAGGAACGCCAAACAAACAGCGGCCGCCTAGTCCTTTCCAATGGACGGCCGCTCGCTGCGTGGCGCATCGACAATTGTCGTTAGCGGAGGAGAGTTCTCCGTCAGCCGTGCTACAGTCGAGCCAGCATAGAAGTCGACCAGACCGACTTCCTGTGGAGCGGATCTCTGCTATTTACGACAAATTCTGGTGCGATATACCTCCCGCCTGAACGGAACAATAGTTCGTTAGACGGAACGCGTCAAGAGAGTGTTTTCAGGACGAGAACGAGAGACAGACGGGAGAGAGAGAGAGAGAGAGAGAGAGAGAGAGAGAGAGAGAGAGAGAGAGAGAGAATGTGTCGGACTATGATAGGATGGGCGATAGATAGCTAGTGCGTAACCGATCGCATCTTGGCGTGAGCGATATTAGAAGGAGGAAAGGCGAGATGACAGCTCCTCGTCCGATTCAATTGCTGACGGCAATCGTGAAATCGTTGATGGAAATTCTCGTTTTGTCGGTCGCTTTCACACCTTCTATTACTCTAGCGCGTTTCAGAGTACGACGTTGTGTATAGTTCGTTCAGCGACGATATTAGCGACGGACTATATGAGGCAGTCATGACGCTATAAGGATTCATTACGGCTATTAACGGAACAACAGCAATATACGTAATCATACTAAATATATTCAATTGGGTCATAGCGACGTCATTGCTAAAAAAGGATTATAGGGTCTACGTCATATTAGTGTTGTCACGAAGAACGTGAAGAGTGATTTTGATGACGTGTGTGTACATTTTGCACCGTTCGTGACGTCGGTGTGAGACGTCATTTTGCGATACTTCCATCGACCACGTTTTAAACGCGAAACTCTGATCAATTCTGTCACCTTAGCATGAAAGACGAACGATCGGTTTGATTCTGCGCAGACTGTTAAGCCCGGTTAAAGTAATCGGTTTGACTGGATTAACTTAGTCCAATACGTTCATCGTTTCGAGCATCAAATCTACCCGATGAAATTCCAGCGATGATGGCGGGCTAGTCTTCTCCCTCTCCCTATCTCTCTCTCTGTGTCGCTGGCCTCGTCGTCCTGCCATCAGACTGCCGTAAATCATTCTTTTCTCCGTGATATTTTCTTCCGGCGTTCCCGTGCAAGGCGTCGGCTGGGGTGACGCCCTCTGTTTCGCACAGCGTTGGCTGGCGTGACCATGGACCTGTCGCGAGTCTGGCGCCATCTTATTGCAGCTGTTTTTATTACCGGTAAGACGAGTTGATTAGCTTGTTACTTTGAAGTGCCTTCTCAAGGAGATTACGTATCGATCGACGGGTATTAGGGCTGGCGACCCAATCAAACGCCCTGCCGACCGACCGACGCGACCGACGGACTACAGTGGCCAACGCGGAGGGTTTCAATATTGCTGACTGACGCCAGACGACGATTACGTAGGCCTACTTTCCCGCCTTCGTGATATGCACGGTCTTAACCCGAGATGTGATGTAAGGCGCACCTCCTCTCAACCAAGATGTGTTGTAAGGCACGCTTTCACACAAGATACGTGGTGTGGTGACGGAGACTTTGAGATGAGTGGTAACGGGGTGGGGAAGAGGGAAGTGGATCGGGATGATCAGGTCAGATAGGAGTGATCATTCATGACGCTATCTTTTTGATGAAAGACATCTTTTTCGAGACAAACTAAAGTAGACTAGACTAACGCAATCTAAGGTAAGACAATAAGTTAGGATCGATCACTGCATAAGGTAGCTAACATCTATCTTTTTAAAAATTACAAAAGGCGCTGCAATACGTCTTTTAGGCAATGCAGCATGTCTAAAAGGGGTGCCTTGGGCGTAAAGTAATGATGAATATTATTATAATAAAGAAACTCTAAGAGGAAAAGTACGTACATTAAGACATAGGCCTACATGTAGAACTTGTGGTGTAATTTGACATTTGGCGTAACTTTCTGGTCTCGGAAACATTCGCCTTCGTTGGACCTAGAGTGCGGCTGAATCTATTCTGAGCTGATACCATAAACATCGAATCCATGCAAACACCGTAGAATGAGATGCACTGTGATATTTAGGCCCTGTGTACGGTTAAGTTTAGAAGTAATCTTTCTTCTATTCCACACCTTCATTAGCTGTACCTATTGAACCATGGCTTAAAGTTCACGGAATCCAATATGTGGTCAAACTAGTGTAAAAGCGTCGTCTAAAAATAGATGCTCTTCTCTGACGACCGAATGACCTCGTGTCTCTCAGTTTTAACAAATAAAACAGGTGAGAGCCTGTTCGATGAAATGCTCAACCAGCGTTTTTATATACATGTATATGTATATATATATATACCGAGGCCAGCCGCTTGCTGGATGGTATTGTTAAAGGTCTCCTATGGTTACACATGTCGATGAATGTAGCGTTACACGAGTGTCATTGGTGGTGTTGATAGTGGTTGCCCATAACTACGTAGCCCTATTCAGATGCAAACAAATGCCGTCGTCGACGGCGTTGACAATTCCACCTGTTGGCGAAATGGATGCCTTAGAAGAGGAACAAGTTACAAATGTACACTGTCTATATAGATATCTATAGCTGACGGTGGTATGACAAGATTAACGGCAGTGACAGGTGCAAACGTCGCATCAGCCAACTGACTTCAGCGCAAGAATTGCCTGGAAAATATCAACCTCTGGCGTGTGCTATTTTGGAAAATAATATATCATGTTGCAGCTTGAGACGCTCGCTGTAATTAGAAATTCCAATGGCACTTGTCGTCACCATACGAGGGATTTGTAAGTCTAAGTGCCCCTTCACCTGGCGGCTGAATATCCGCGTCCAATCACAGTCGCATACGGTGTGACCTTGCGCGTCACAGATTTGATGGATGATTAGAATAAATAAACATAAGAAACTGTGAAAATGACCAGAACTCGTAGCCCTGGTGACACTCTCGCGCTCCTTCGATAGGCGTAAACAACGCGCTTTGTGAATTGCTCCGTGAGCATCTATGCCATGCTAATTATTGCAAGCACATCTAGTAAATATTAAGTGAGCAGGTACACATTAAGTAAGTAGGCTAATAATTAAGTACGCATGTGCAGCTGAAGCATGCAAAAATCGATCTTGAAAATGGAAGTATCGGTTTGGCCTTAGATGCTGTCGATACAAGGCAAACTAGTGTAATAAAAATGATATATTTAAAGTTAGATTGTCAACATTATAACAGCGAATGCGTTAGGGGCAAAGTAGGTTCAAGGTAACCATACAGGCGATTCTGCCATCTATATGCAATGAGTGTACATACTTCAAGTATGCAATTATATAATTTTCAAAATCGTCAATTACAATGTTAGTGCATGCTGCATCTGCATGTGCGTACTTACTTATTACATCACTAGTGCAATCAATTTGCTGAAGAATTTAAGGACGCACTCGAATATAAACTGATGCCCCGGGCTAAGCCTATACGCACAGTAAAAATGTGATTTATGTCGATATCACATCACATCACGGGCCTGGAATTCGAACACGGGTTGCAGAGGTCAACGGTCGATGCACTGGCTGTTCTGCTGCTGTGCCACTTCCCACCGATTTAACGGGTAACGGAAGCATTTTATTAAACTGTCTGAAGTTTTAAGTTGAGGTGTTATACATAGACATTATTTTGCGCAACTACAGTTTATTTTACACCCTGCGAACCTGAGAGCCTGAATGTCAGCGCTATATAACTAGATGGCAATTAACATGAGAGTCCCTTGTCTATAGTCATTCCTCGCTTCATGCACATAGTGGACCTACTTGAGGCATGCGTACACCTAAAAAATAAAGGTGTCAACAGTCGGGGAAGACAAAGCGAACATCATATTTTTGTTTTGTGATTCGGGTATTTAAAAGACAAGTTTTTTTCAAATTATAACTTTAAATATTTTAAGTAGTATAACTGACCATAAATTCTCCAACGTAAATTTTCTTAAAATCCAATAGAACCACGTTCGATAGATTTTTGAATTTCTCTGCCTCTATAAGAGCTTTGCTGTTATCTCATACATAATATGAAACCAAAAACAGGATGCCTTCAATGACCAGATCTAAATTTAAAATATGTTTTCATCGTATTAAATAGTGGAAATGTGAGACAAATTCTGGCATGTCTCTGAGACCACAACAATTGGTGTAACTTTTTCCCAATTTTACGTTTTTGTGCAATAGTCTAACTGTTCTAACACAAGTCGTGAATAATGGAACTAGAGAACCAGCCAACGTGCATACTGGGCACGATTAAACTGACGGTGATCTTCCATTATTCGACCCACATGTTTTGTTATTTGTCCCAGGTGTATACAAGCTTAGCAGCTGGACGGTTGCAAGACAATTTGCGCATATATATATATATATATATATATATATCCACGGACCTCTATGTACTAGCAAATTGACGAGAATCTGCGCTTATACCGCATGGCTGAACGGATCTCGTTAACTAGGATTTATGTCATTTTATTAATCCATGTGCTGTTGTCGGCTTTGCTTTCGTAACCAACGACTTGCGTCCATTTGGTATTATACAGAAATCCGTGGCATCTCTAATTGATTGTAATATAAATGTACCGTGTAGACCTACACGTCAGTGCTGAAATCATTTTAATTATTCATCGACTGAACAGTTCATGGATTTCACTCCAATTGGTAGACCTGTTGAGGTAAGGTAGAGTAAGCACAGGCAATTAAGGCTAAGAATGCCAATAAGAAATGAGATATTATGTGCATCTGGAATTTTAATCCTATTTCAAGAAGCTATTATTATGAATCCGAAGGGTTTTTAAAAGCGATTCCCATACATGAAAAGACTTGTGTAGATTTTTTCCTGCAACGCATGCGAAGGTTAAATTCAAAAGTGAATTAAATGCCACTCAATCAACTTCATTTATTAGCCTTGCGGGCGCTGCATAAAGGGTCATCCGACTCATCCAAACATGCACATCTTAATTGAGGTAGGCTAATTAAAGAGCTTAAGATACTAAACGTTCACTCATTTATTAATGCATTTTTCGCTGATAGTCTGGAAGCGTAAAAATGAACAATATATCAATATAACGCTCTCGAGCTTGGAGCATAATTATTCTAGCGTCATAATGAGTGCAATAACAATATAAATATTCAAATTCTAGTCTAATTCGATTAAAGAACCACATCGTATATGTTTGTGTAAAAATATCTATGGAAATGGTATTTGGTAGTTCCTGGACTTCAAAGTAAGTAAGTTACAATTTTCCAGAGAATACTTATTTCCTGTAACAATAGGCCTACCATACATCTAAATCATAAACACAGTTTTTATTTCCTTTTCGTCTTGCTTTCTCCCATACAACTGAATACGCCACGACGGAGGAGAGTCTCGCCAGAAAGGAGTACGGATCATCTCTACTCCACCTTATACGTAGCGTATAACTATTTAAACTGCAGACCAAATTTTCTGAATTTGCTAAGACTGTAAGTGCTGCAATATGCTAAGAAAATTTCTGTCGACAGCAACGGTCTCTGTTGACAGAAGTTGTTGTAAAACTCTGGATCAGATCAGATTCTGAACTTGGTAGATATGGTACGCAGCGTTTACATATCTCCAATGCAATCATATTGGCCTACGCATAAATTAAACTTGAGACCAAATTGTAAATGTGCTATAGAAACATTTTAGATCAAGAGGCAAAACATATAGAAATGCTGGAAAATATTCTAGCAACCTCGGACCCATACATTCAGTTTTACAGAGATATGGTATATGGTATACCGTACGCATTTATTACGTCTATGGCTTAACGCTTGACCATATTTCCCGTCGCTATCCTAATGTTCGGCTGGAATTATTTATTCCACGATAATTCCTTTCTGTCGATGATCCGTACTCCTTTCTGGCGAGACTCTCCTCCGTCGTGGCGTATTCACCCGGAAGCAGACAAAGAGGATCTGAGCGATAAAGAAGGATTTTATTGGCTATTCGGAATAAAGAACGTGCATTGCATCCAATCGGTATCGTTCATCCACACATACACCCACACCACACCCATGCACATAATCGCAGTACATGTATCATTGCATATTCATGAATATATATTATACATGTGAAGGCGTATATACATAAGTATATATATATATATATATATAATCGTAGTCTATTATGCATATGATTCTAACTCACATAAATAGTATAAAGTATATAATTAATCCTGCATCATGCAGCTGCATAGCGGAAAGATGTGTGGGTCCTGTGAAAATATGCGTAGATCTATATACAATGTTGTGTTTTATATATGTATAAGTCTTCATGGAGTTATTATAGTCTAGGTGTCTGGAGTTAGTTAATAGGTCAATGTTGCTTAAACTATCTTGAACAATGCAGTTTCTAATTAAGTTTTCTGCCCGTGCGCGCGTGTCTTTGTATTCTTGACCTGATTGGAGAAAGGGTTGGCCTATACAACAACTCGCCATGTAAATCAGTATTTATTAAGACTTTGTAATGTGCCATATTTAGCAACTTCTACTGATTACTCTGCTTAAAAAGCAGGTAGAAGCAAATTGAGAATTTCTAATGACTATAGACATATAAATTAAACCCACCTATGATAATTTTTCAAGTCAAGTATAGCATATCTATTTAGATCAGTGTACTACGGATCCTCCGAGACGTCTTGGCGGACTTTTTCTATGAAGATACAGTTGATAATGATAGCAGTAACGTAAAGGTTTACCTGATGATACCACTTGAGGAATTACTTTGTCATTATCCCTCGGCGCCATTTTCATCAAATCTCGTCAGCACCTTTGGCAATGATCGATCTATTCCTCACCTTTGGGGCCATGATAATATCCAGTTATCTTTCCGCTCGTTTCCGAAAATTACAACGATTCCAGTTCTCCATCTGCCAATTAACTGTCATCAGTGGCTTTGTCTCACCTTCATATTTGTTCCACACAATTTGTCCTGAAAACATTTCCGCCACTAGCATCAGTGACAACCGAATCAAATATAGCGAAAGGAAGCAACACAGCACAATACAATAAACCTAATTGTTGCATTTGATATCTGATGATCGAATTAAACTCGTTAAATATTTAACTTAAGATTTGTTTTAAACGGTTTGTAAGTTAGTGTAAGTTCATTAGCGTAAGCTTATTCAATTGCGAGACTAAACTGAATATCAGGCAATGGCTTTTGGATTTGTACTACATTTGTATATTTCCTATTGAATGCGAAACTATAATTATGCTGCCTTCCACCAGGCTCCAGCTTCTTGATAACTATTCGATGCTTGAGTAGCGTGCCGTGTAAAAACTTATAACTTGTAACGGACGAAACGATTACAGTCCTTACAAGGACTTGCTATTTAAGACATAATGTCTTAGCAGTGGCCAAGCATAACTCTCGAGACTGTCTGTGTTCAAAATATTTATACGTATCGAAATCGATATTAGTAGAAACGCTATATTTAGGTGCTCTTCTTTGATCATTTAGAATCTAATTTGAAAGGTTTAAGGACATATTAAGATAAACTGTCCAAATGTGTTCCTATGATATCGACTAACATCATCAGGCAATATTTTAGTCTAGGCGCCAGATTTAATACCTCTTCTCACAGCGGTTCGCATATAAACACAGGCTGACGTCGCGCTTAAACCCAGCGGCAACGACCCATTTAACATTTGTTTTATAGAGCGCCAGCCGAGCAGATCAGAAGATGATGAAAGGAAAACACGACAATTCAAAGACTAATAGAGACTGATATATATATATATATATGATATATATATAGTCTTTTACAGAGATTTATCTAAAAATTTACAAATATATATATGTATAAATTCAGCACAGAATGCACACTGTACGAAGTAGACAAGCAGACATACTAAGGCAGAGGAGGAGACAGATATAGAGAATGAGCTTTAAAAGGGGAAAGATATTAAGCGAGACATATATAAAGAGAAAGAAAGTAGTATTGAGAAAGGGAAGAGAGCATTGAGTGAGCCAGAGAAGGAGACACAATGAAGCATAGAGGCAGAGAAATAGTCAGAGGATTAAGAAGACAGAGACAGAGACAGTGACAGAGACAGAGAGACAGAGACAGAGACAGAGGGGAGGAGGAGAAATATAATGCGAATGAGCCAGAATGAAGCAGAAGGAGATTTAAAAAGGACACATTTAGAACCAGAGAAGAAGACAATGTGACTGAGAACGCAGTAAAAAAGCGAAAGAGACAGAGAATGGCAGAGAAGCGAATTGATGAGATGGAAAGAGAGCTACATATATAGGCATGCACAGCGAACGAGGCAGACACAGAGGCGTAGACAGAGTTATAGACACAGGCGGAGACAGAGTTATAGACACAGGCGGAGACAGAGGTAGACACAGAGGCGGAGACAGAGGTAGACACAGAGGCGGAGACAGAGTTATAGACACAGAGGCGGAGACAGAGGTAGACACAGAGGCGGAGACAGAGGTAGACACAGAGGCGGAGACAGAGGTAGACACAGAGGCGGAGACAGAGGTAGACACAGAGGCGGAGACAGAGGTAGACACAGAGGCAGAGACAGAGGTAGACACAGAGGCGGAGACAGAGGTAGACACAGAGGCGGAGACAGAGTTATAGACACAGAGGCGGAGACAGAGGTAGACACAGAGGCGGAGACAGAGGTAGACACAGAGGCGGAGACAGAGGTAGACACAGAGGCGGAGACAGAGGTAGACACAGAGGCGGAGACAGAGGTAGACACAGAGGCGGAGACAGAGGTAGACACAGAGGCGGAGACAGAGGTAGACACAGAGGCGGAGACAGAGGTAGACACAGAGGCGGAGACAGAGGTAGACACAGAGGCGGAGACAGAGGTAGACACAGAGGCGGAGACAGAGGTAGACACAGAGGCGGAGACAGAGTTATAGACACAGAGGCGGAGACAGAGGTAGACACAGAGGCGGAGACAGAGGTAGACACAGAGGCGGAGACAGAGGTAGACACAGAGGCGGAGACAGAGGTAGACACAGAGGCGGAGACAGAGGTAGACACAGAGGCGGAGACAGAGGTAGACACAGAGGCGGAGACAGAGGTAGACACAGAGGCGGAGACAGAGTTATAGACACAGAGGCGGAGACAGAGGTAGACACAGAGGCGGAGACAGAGGTAGACACAGAGGCGGAGACAGAGGTAGACACAGAGGCGGAGACAGAGGTAGACACAGAGGCGGAGACAGAGGTAGACACAGAGGCGGAGACAGAGGTAGACACAGAGGCGGAGACAGAGGTAGACACAGAGGCGGAGACAGAGGTAGACACAGAGGCGGAGACAGAGGTAGACACAGAGGCGGAGACAGAGGTAGACACAGAGGCGGAGACAGAGGTAGACACAGAGGCGGAGACAGAGGTAGACACAGAGGCGGAGACAGAGGTAGACACAGAGGCGGAGACAGAGGTAGACACAGAGGCGGAGACAGAGGTAGACTCGTGCGAACAGACGGTGATTGTCGTAGTTTAAGGTCTTGGACTTGTTACGGTGTTGCTTCATGTAGTCTGTTCGTTGACATGATATCTTTGAATTATTGATGGCGTTGTTCGTCCGAGACCAGTCCATATGTATACGTCCTTCCGTCCGTCTGTCCGTTGTTAGGTCTATCATTCTGTCTGTCTGTCTATCTATCTATCTATCTAACTATCTGTCTGTCTGTCTGTCTGTCTGTCTGTCTGTCTGTCTGTCTGTCAATCTGTCTGTCTGTCTATTTCTTTCTTGCTCTCTTGCTTTCAATCCGTCTGTCTCATCACTGCCTCCTCCTATGCTTCCCTTTCTTTCGATATATCATTCCAGCTGTCCATTTCTCCAACCGTTCGTCCGTCTGCCTGTCTGTCACTGCTCCAACCTGCCTGTACCTGTCTCTCTTTTCATCTACAGTCCCTCCTCCTCCTCTTGTTACTCCTCCTCCTTCTTCTCCTCCTCTTAGGCCTTCTCCTCCTCTTCCTGTTCCTCCTGCTCCTCCTTGTCCATCTGTTCCTCTTACTCCTCCTGCTCCTGCATCTCCTGCTCCTATTCCTCCTTCTCCTCTTCCTGCTCCTCCTCTTCCTGCTCCTCCTGCTCCTCCTGCTCCTCTTACTCCTCCTATTCCTCCTCTTCCTCCTTCTCCTCCTCCTCCTCCTCCACTTGCTCCTGCTCCTGCCTCCTGCTCCTCCTCCTCATCTCATTCCTCCTCCTCCTGCTCCTCTTACTCCTCTTATTCCTCCTCTAGCTCCTCTTCTTCCTCTTCCCCTTCTCCTCCTCCTTCATCTGCTCATCTTACTCCTGCTCCTGCTTCTCCTCCTCATCTTATTCCTCCTACTTCAATGCCTGCTCTTCCTGCTGCTCCTGCTCCTCTTACTCCTCCTCTTCCTCCTCTTCCTCCTCTTCCTCCTCTTCCTCCTCTTCCTCCTCTTCCTCTTCTTCCTCCTCTTCCTCCTCTTCCTCCTCTTCCTCCTCCTCCTCCCACTCCGTCTATTCCGCATTCATGCGTGGTGGTCGGTCCCTCCATTGTTCGATGATGATGCAGCATCTAAGCCCTAAGCCTTGCGTCGACGTCGCAAATGCAGGATCTCCCGACGCCCGGGTACTAATGAAATATTTATCTGCATATATAGGGGTGGGGGTGTGCATTGTTCTGTCGCTCATCCCGTCCCATCCCACCCCACGCCATCGCTTTTCCTCGCCCCCTCCATAGCCGTTCCAATTCAGCGTCTTAGTCAACATGGAATGCATGCATGCATCCATTCATACATGCATCCAACCATGCATCCAACCATCCATCCATTCAACCATCCATCCATCCATCCAGCAATCCATCCATCCATCCATCCATTCATCCATCCATTCATCCATCCATCCATCCATCCAGCAATCCATCCATCCATCCATCCAGCAATCCATCCAGCAATACATCCATCCAGCAATACATCCATCCATTCAACCATTCAACCATCCATCCATCCATCCATCCAACCATCCATCCATCCATCCATCCATCCATCCATCCAGCAATACATCCATCCATCCAGCGATGCATCCATCCATCCATTCATCCATCATACCAACTGCTCGTACTTTCATCTATCCATCTGTTTATTAAAAGTCATGCATTGCTATCTGCAAAAGACTTAGTTTCTCTTTTGAGCAATTCGTTCGCTCTCTCTCACTGGTTTATATACTTATCAGCTAAATGCTAACGGGAGAATCTTCGTCTGACAGCGAAGGACTCACAGGTCATGTAATAACCAGAGCCACAGAAAGGCCATTTGTATATATTTGTATATATATATATGTAATTATATATATATAATGGCGAACACGTGACCTCACGGAGCCTATATGACTTTTACATTGAATGATTCCTATTTACAGAGAAATAAATAATGACAGGCTGCGCAAGTAATATTCACAGACATTGGACATATGAGAAAGGTTTATGACATCTGTGCGTATTAAAAAAATAGACCAGCCTGCTCATGTGCTTATTTGTCTGCCTGCTTGCCCGCCACATACTGCTGTCTGGTCTGCCTGTCTTGTCCGTCTGTCTGTCTGTTGAGCCATAATCTCTGCTATCCTGACACGTCTGCCACGTGGCGTATATCCTAAAGCCAAACGGTTTGAGACGCTTTCTATTGTTGATGGTTGTTTGCACGGACGGATAAACGGAAGAGCGGAGCGTCGGAAGAATGGACTGATCCAGAATTCCAGAGCGACATCACTCTACGACTACGGAACCAGTCTATTCGTCTCCAGTGTTGAATGCCACTCCGAATATGCTGGCGACGAAGCATGACTCTGTCTCTCCCTCCCTTCCTCCTCTCTCTCTCTGTCTCTCTGTCTCTCTCTGTCTCTCTCTGTCTGTCTCGCTCTCTCTCCCTTCTCTATCTCTCTCTCTCTCCTCTATCTCTCTCTGTCTGTCTGTCTCTCTCTGAGACGGATATATTTGCTGAATAAGAATATGTCGAGGCATTGACGGATGTTTCTGGTTTATCTAAACAGATATTCGAATTGGAACTCGCAACCTTCAACTCACTTGACGGGTGTCATACAGTATTAGCGGCCGACCCGCTATTTATAACATATTCAGATTTCAGAACAGGACCGCTATGGCTATCCGTCTGTCCGTGCTGCTTTGGTCAGTCTATTATTAAGATTCTGAACTAGACCTATGATGAGGAAAGCCTTGAACAGCTACATTCCTTCGTGGTCTTATCTATATAATCCTCCGTCTTTAGTATTATACGACTCCGATTCTGTTGTCATATGACAATGACGAGATTATTTCTTGCGGAATCGATAGAATTCTGGGGCCCCAACGTCTGCGGGGTCATGCGGGAACACATAAGCTGCATATAATTATGCCTAAAGTGTCCTGCAGAAACAAGTCGCTACGGTGAAACAATCGATTCAAGAATCTTGCCTTGCGCATTGATGCGGCCTCTATCGGTCGTTATCAGTGCGAGAGTGTACGCCAACGTGGTGCTAAAACGCATCAAGTCCAGCGAAGGGCGAAGAATTGGCGCGAATACAGGCGCTAAATAATTTAGATTTGTCGCCGAAACGGCCTTTTCAACAGCTAGTTTGGGAGAAATAGCCTTTTCTGCTACTGCTGAAGCAGAAATTCCGACGTACGTTCGAGAAAGCAGCATCTCATTGACGCCGTTAGACAGCGAACTATACAGCAACAAAAAGAATGAACGTTGGAGCCAAAGGATTTGAGCGATATTATGCAGGTTTATTACGCGGATCTGGAGCTGTATATAACATTTCGCAATGGATGACGAATTTCAGACAAAATGCAGTCGAAGATATGTGACTCAATCCGGCGTTTAAAATGATTAAGCGAAGACTAAACATCGTCGTAGGCTATACGCTGGTATCAATGAATAACCGAACCCACGGTGCAACCGAGCACACAGGGCGACCGAACACACAGGGCGACCGAACAAACAGGGTGACCGAACACACAGGGCTACTTAAGTAATGGTCTTTTTCGAATTGAACGCAAAAATAACCCGTAGGCACATCGACCTCTCGCGATATCATCAGGTGACAGTTAACCGACTACACGATTTGCTGAAAGCCCGAAACTGTCGCCACATTACCAGAGAGACTACCACTGTATTCGTCGGTTGTTATTGTTTATGTGTAATTGTGACGTCACTCTCTGAAATACCGGTCATTAAATGTTCGTGTCTTGCTATTACTCCTACTCAATACGGCTCTGACTAATCCAGAAAGAGTAGGTCTAATAATGTCTGCAAGTAAAGCAGCAAATAAGCAGTTTACTTGTCGTAAGAGTTCATTGATTGTGACCTCATCCACAGGCTTAATGGTGTCCAAATGGAAGAAATGGCCAAAGACCACACGCATAGTTGATGCTTTATACGAGGCAATAATTCGAGAAATGGATCAGACAAGATTAGTGGATGAATAGTAAGATAGCAATCGGTCGTTCATTGCGTATGACTCTTTCCACATTAGTACTTCACGCTCCTGCCATGGACATGGAAGTCTGGAAGGATCTGTAGACTGAAGTGTTAACACGACAAAACCCATTGGGCAACGTAGCAGGGTGGCAAACATACAGACAATTTTCCTAAAGATCACCCGCCTGGTGGAGGGAATTAGGAAGATGGCAAATGAAAGAACTGCAGGAAGGTTACTTTGAGATGCTAATGAATCGACTATACAAGCGCTCAATTTCAATCGCAGTAACAATTAAATTAGGGTAGTAAACAATAGAATCAGCAGAAGTAGGTAGATGAGCAAAGGAGGACGATACAAAAATATGAGGGCGCATTCGACGTCACAACACGCACCACGTGTTCAATCACAGCCACTGGATGCATAGTTGATTAAATACATGATCAATGCGTATCAGCTAAGCGCACTCAGTAACTGCAAGCGCGTGATCAACGCGAAAACATAATGAACACTGAACAACCAAATTACATGATGCCATTTTCTACACGCACGCCTGAACTTGAAGCTTTCTCATTAATCGACCTAATAGCACACTCATAATCGTTACATTAATCATCATCATCATCATCATCATCATCATCATCATCATCATCATCATCATCATCATCATCATCATCATCATCATCATCATCATCATCATCATCATCATCATCATCATCATCATCATCATCATCATCATCATCATCATCATCATCATCATCATCATCATCATCATCATCATCATCATCATCATCATCATCATCATCATCATCATCATCATCATCATCATCATCATCGTCATCATCATCATCATCATCATCATCATCATCATCATCATCATCATCATCATCATCGTCATCGTCGTCGTCGTCATCGTCATCATCATTGTCATCGTCATCGTCGTCGTCATCATCATCATCGTCTTCGTCGTCGCCAAATTTTCTGCGTCGTCATAATACCATGAGCAACAATATCATGATCATGTACATCCGCAATATCATAAAGAGAAGGGGAGCAGAAGAATTGTCAGCAACACAAGATGACGTAAGATAAAAAAAAACAGTGGATGGGAGATGGATGTAGAATGACAAGGTCTCATCAAATCCCAGCGCAGCGACATCATTATCCGCGCCATCATCATCAACAGCAACGCCAACTTCAGCAGCAGCAGCCGGAGAATGACGGCATCATCATGACAGCCGAGACGGTCGACGTCGTCTGCGCATGTCTGGTGATTGTCCGTCGCTTCCGGCTTCTGGACACGTCAGAGAAATGACGATGATTGGGATAAACCTCCCTCTAGAATCTAGATGGCAGCCGAGCACATTAGAGGCCTTCGCAGGCTTTTCACCATCCAACCTTCCTTCGTCACTTTATGCTGCCTGCCTGCGTGTCTGTCTACCTGCGTGTCTGTCTACCTGCGTGTCTGTCTACCTGCGTGTCTGTCTACCTGCGTGTCTGTCTACCTGCGTGTCTGTCTACCTGCGTGTCTGCCTGCTTCATCATTCACTCCCTCTATTTCTCTCCGTTGTTCTCACCTCCAGCATCTTTCACTTGCTGTGTGAATATGTCTTTCTGTTTATCTGTATGTATCTGTCCATGTCTGCATCTGTCTATAATATAATATACATAATGAAATTATATATATTATATATATATATGTACACACATATATGTATATATATATATAGACATAATTATCTGAGTCTTTGTGTCTCTTGCTCTACAGTCATTTATTTAGGCTATACTCACCCATGATTATGTGAAGAGACTTTGACTGTTGCTCTTTCTATCGTAGTGGTTCCTATGTTAACGGCCAATGAGGGATCAGAGGATTTAAATTCTTAAGATTCCAAGGAATCGAACTGGCAACACACAACTATACAGGAAGTCTATGCAAGTGATGTCATTAACTCTTTGTCTCATGTCTAATAATTTTATTGTCTATGGTAGTTACAACAGTGTACATATACACGTTACACCTGTTGTGGGCCTTTCGATACCGGCTGGGAAGGCTACAGATGGATGCTCTTGTCACCAGGGTGGCTTTAGATAAATGGAGAATGATCAGTTTGGCAGAGGTTTGAAGCATGCTTCAAAGCACGATATTGTGTCTTAATTAGTACAAGCATATAGACACAAGCATATATAATATATTAAAATTGTATCAATGAAATACACAATATTAAAATTGTATAGTAAAATCATAAGAGTTCTTATAAAGCTAGTGCTTCTAGCTAAATAGAATTGATCCCATAGTTGGATGATTGGAACTAGCACTTGCAAGAAGGAAACTATACCAGATCAAATATAGAAGTAGTTTAATGTAAAAAAATGAACTACAATGACATAAAAACGAACATTGTTATGATATTATAGCATCGATGTTATGTACATAGCTCGTTATGTACATTCCAAGAAGATGTAAGCTATCTTACTGAATGGACGAGAAAAAAGAACAGCCACACTGCGATCCGAGTACATGTCCATGGTTCCTACGCAAATTTGGTCGTCCCCAGGTTCTATAGATTTCCGGCGTCTGGTTTGGTCATGTTGTACAACCATGCCTCAAAACTCGGGTGCAAACCCATCTGGTAGAGTCTTCCGAAAATAGTCCCTGGCCGAGGTTCATGACCCAAGGACTCGTCGGGGAAACGATAGGGTAGGCTGGAAACGATTATATATATATATCTTTATCTGATATGAATGAATTATGAAACACACGCCTATTGCTAATAGCCTAATACCAAGGAGAATTGCATGTAACGTGTGTGGAAATCTATTTACTTAGCTCCATATATCTATTCCAGAGCGCCATTATATTTCATGAAAACTCGAGTGTCTGGTCGTCATGACATGATCCTATCTGTAACCAGACAATTTTTGTCTAAACAATCTTTGACTGGACTATACAGTCGTGTTTCAGTGTTGTTAATCGTCACCGCTTTATTCAGGCGCTATATAAAGAAGCCCTTCCATCTTATGCCAGACGCATGTTGCTAGAATCATCAGTGACTTCCAATCTCGTTCTTCCTCCGTCTTTACGTTCTTCCATTTAGTCGACCGTTCTTCCGCTCATTCAGACAATTTGATTGTCTATCATTCGTCCATTCTTTCGTCTTTCCACCTATTCTCCATCCGTTCATCGTTCTGATGACCATCCTTTTCTCCTCCGTCATACCTTCCATCCATTCCATTCATTCCTCCGTCCGTCCGTCCGTCCTTCCCTATGTCCATTCGGTCGTTCTTCGGAGTGTATCCGGGACTTTTAAGCGCCTCTCGGGACCTCGCCTGGAATTGGTTTCGTCGATCGTTCGGTGTCTTCGATGGAACCGGAAAGACATGGAGAGAGACGGAGAGACGGACATCGACAGCGACGGAGGCAAGGATAGAGAGAGAGAGGCAGCCAGACAGACAGACAGAGGCCATTGTAGAGCAACGTCACTCACTCGATTGCCATTGGCAGATAAACTCTGACATATCCTTGCAAATACACAAAAATAAGCCTACTGTGAAGAAGCGTCTTTCGAACAGATCTATATATTATGCGCATGTACATGTATATACCGTATATATATAAGTCGTATATACAAGTATACCGTATATATAAGTCGGGTCTATGCAAGTATATATATATATATATTATATAGATATATATATATATATATGAGATTGCGATTGTGTTGGGCATATCTTTGATGAGATTGCAATGACTTATCTTTGTCTTCTGAGGCCTATTTCTTGTCTATACTGCTGTGACCACTATCGCTGTATAACCCCGTCTCCTGCTGCAGGTCGTATACTTGCCATTTGGCGCAAAGGTCAATATTAAACGTGTCCAGGGGTCATTGAAATTACCGAGCAGCGGAATCGATCAAATGCTAATATCGTAATGCAAAGCAGAAACAACAATAAAGATAACAAGAGCATTGAACGTAGAGAGTTAATTCTGCAGAATAAATTGAAATTTCTGCCAGCGTATTGTAATTTTTTAATATAAGGAAATTTCTCCTGAATTGTAATTTCCAAAAAGAGTGACTAAGCCTACTCAAAAATAATATTATAATGATGCTATGATAAAAATACCAATACTACTAAAAATAATAATGAAACTGAAGATGAAGATGATGATGATGATGATGACGATGACGATGAAGATGACGACGATGATGATGATGATAACGACAATGACGACGATGATGATGATGATAACGACAATGACGACGATGATGATGATGATAACGACAATGACGACGATGATGATGATGATAACGACAATGACGACGATGATGATGATGATAACGACAATGACGACGATGATGATGATGATAACGACAATGACGACGATGATGATGATGATAACGACAATGACGACGATGATGATGATGATAACGACAATGACGACGATGATGATGATGATAACGACAATGACGACGATGATGATGATGATGATGACGCATATATTATTTCTATGATACCAGCAGTACGGGCCATAGAAAAGATCAAGAATCCCTATGTTGAGCATAAATTATGAGCTCCTTAAACCTAGTGACTCTCTTTAATACTCTTATCGGCGCATCAGATAATAATAATAATAATAATACTACTACTACTAATAATAATAATAATAATAATAATAATAATAATAAGGATAATAATAATAATAATAATAATAATAATAATAATAAGGATAATAAGGATAATAATAATAATAATAATAATAATAATACTAATAATAATAATAATAATAATAATAATAATAAGGATAATAATAATAATAATAATAATAATAATAATAATAAGGATAATAAGGATAATAATAATAATAATAATAATACTAATAATAATAATAATAATAATAATAATAATAAGGATAATAATAATAATAATAATAATAATAATAATAATAATAATAATAAGGATAATGATGATGTAACGGAACTGGGCCTATTCGACAGTGACCAGGATGACGACTTGCAGCCCCGTCCGATATGGGGGTAGTTCGTGTTGCAGTCCGCTGAGTAAGGCTTCAGTGGTTTGCTGAAGACTAACCATTTAAGGTTTAAATAGCTCCTTTCTGGATGACGCTTGGAATAAGACACGCTTGTTCGATAATCTTCTTTTAATGTACAACGGAAAACAATACTTCTGTAGCGCTGATTCGGAAACAGTCCGTTTCTCACTCCCTCAATACGCCCTACGTCGATAACTAACGAGTAATTGCAACGCTACGTCAATGGCTGACGGCGACTATCGCAAAACTACGACGACTATATCCACGACGACTATTGCAAGCCACGACGACTATTCGTGCTTCCTAGGCGCCGAGACTGCAAGGCCGAAGCCGAATCTACAAGGCTCCCCGATGACAATCTCCAGACGACGGCGACGACCACGATCCTACGACGACTCTCCGATGACGACTCTCTGATCCTTTTATACTAATTTGCCGTAGATAGTAGATGATACACAGTAGATAGGATACAGTAGATAGTAGATATCTACAGTAGATAGTAGATAGACTACAGTAGATAGTAGACATCTACAGTAGATAGTAGATAGGCGTATACAGCAGGTAGATACCACAGAAGAAAGAACACAGTAGACAGGCGTACACAACAGGCAGACACTACAGCAGGTCGACACCAGGTAGGCGTACCCCAGAACCGTTACAATAATAAAAATGATTAAAATAATAATTACTTTATTATTATTATTATTACTATGACGATGATTATTGCAATTGAAATAATAATTGCAATTGACCTTAACTTAAAGTAAGTCGGTGAGTCATTATATATTGTTCTCCTCCATTTTCGATCTCTCAATACGCTGTTTGATTGTTCAACCTCGTTTCAACCTCCTGCCATATTAAGACTCGAATCCCATCTGACTCCTTAGTCCCTAGACTCTCCAGTACTCAGCCATACCTAACTATTCTCATCCGAAGAGACCGCATTCATCGCACGAAAGAAATTCAAGTGTTATACTTAGGCCTAAAGATCACGCCGTATTTGAAGCTTTCCTATTTTTTTTATGTGACGACATATATCCCTTTTTGCATAATTTGACCATTTAATTGCATCATCCACAGCATGAACCCTCTTCCTCCGATTGCTTACCCTCCATTTCTTAGTTAATCGCATATCTCATTCATCTGTCTGCATGTCGTATATATAGGGCCGACCCTCCATTTCCTCTGCATCCATCATCATAGCTGTATTCTGACACTGGTGTAGCGCCTTTTCACTTTGTGATATTTCCTACCATTCCTGAGAACAGAACGTCCCATTCTGAAGGCTAGTATATGAAGACGCAACACAAGTTAGACATTATGAGTAATAGAATATCGAAAACTTTAACATTTTTGCATTTTTTGCTTTTTTGTTTACACGTTTTAAAGATATGGTTATGTATTTTATCTCTAAAATGTGTGAAAAAAATGCAAACATGTAAAAGTGTTCCTAAATGAGAAGCTACTAAGAAGATATTGTGCCAAATAGATCTCATCAAAGCCAATAGGATTATCTCAAGTTCTTTAAGAAGGTCTGTTTGTGAGATGTAACGATTACATACATGAATGCGTTTGAATCTCAGTCCATTTTCACCAACGACAGTCTACAGAATTTCAGCAATATGGGCCACATTGCTATCATAATCAAGATCTTAACATATGAGCCCATCTGATCTCACCTTCCCACGCCGTGCCTTGCCTCAACTGATCTCACCTTGCCTGGTTTGATCTCACCTTCTCATACCCTATATTGCATTGCCTTATCTTTTCTACCTTTCCTTACCGTAGTGCACTTGCTTAGTCGTCATTCTTGTGCTTAATACATGCATACAGTAGCCTAACTATCCTGACACAATCTAACGCACATAATCATACCTAACAGTACTTTACAAACGATATGATTAACCTTAAATTACCAAGACCCTTACGTCATATTTAGCCCACATGGCACGAGCTGACCTCATTCATTGCGTCATGACCTACTTTATCTATCATTGCGCTAGCCTTCATTTAGACGTGACGCAGAGGAATTGATGAATTCAACAGCATCGTTTGTTTCCATCGGCGCTTCATGCAAGATAAATATTGATGCAGATGTCCGTGTTTAACCGCGAAAGCCGGTTATGGGTGCGTGTCTCGTGATTCACGAGCGAGCACCTGCTGCAGGCCAATGCCAGGCGGGCTTCTGTCTCATCCGTTGGATGCTGCAATCTGAGAAACACAGCTTCACTTCCCATGGGGCTGTACTGCCTACCTGAATGATCGATTAATCAGGTGATCTCACAATGAGGCAATGATTGACAAACTGTGACCTATTTCAATAATAGCACATTTCTTGATTCATAATAACTGTCCGTCTTCCTGCCTGACAAACTTCTGCCTGCAATTCCCTGCATGTCTCTCTACTTCGTATGCCGGTCTGTCTGTATGCCTGCATATCTGTGGTAATCTGCATATATGTCTGGGTAGCTGCCTACAGGCAAACACACAGACACAGCTACAAAACAGTTTCCTGTTTGCTGCTTCCGTGACGTCATTCAAATGATAGCTTCAAGGGTTTGAGAGCTATATTCGATCCATTCCTCCTTTGACCAGACTTCTACACATGATCGAATATTGAAATGATGCGAGAACACTTCAGAGCACAGCAGCATTATCACATATTATGTCAAATATAATGAAATAACACTGGTTGGCTAGTGGGCTACAGACAGACACTACTACAGCAGACGTGCATTCGTATTTAGTTGGCTTCAGTAGGTTCTGAATATTTGGGAAACACTTATATCTGTCTGTGATGACCTTTTCGATTCAAAGCTGAAGACAATTTTGCGTCATCAAGTTCTGATGACCTTCGAGACTATCTCTCAATCTGCATCTTGAATATTTCTATGACCTAATATTCGCTTATTAGCATCTTCTTGATTCATATTCTATGAATTCTCGCCCGCGTACAATTTTCGCTGTCTTAATTTACTGTTTTAGCCAAAAAATAAGAAAAATGATATCTTTAGGGACATAGCTATATGGGTGACTCGAATCTAAACATTCGTAACATGTCCCATCGTCCCCATAAGAATCGACGTCTTTGTAGATAATATACATGGTATAAATTTTATTATATATATATACATATATATACATATATATATATATATATATATGTATGTTTTCATTATCCACAAATATCTCATAACACAATGGACGTTCTATATACGATAGACATATACGATATATATATAATCACAGCCACCATATTATTCTGTATATATATAATTATTTATGTTCATCATTAGAGTGTATATATATGCGTATATATCAATGTATAGATCATTAGACGGTGGCTTCACATTGTGACTTATAGTGTATATTCGTCTGAGGGTAATTTATCTTAGTCCGGCGTAGAGTGCCTCCATTCAGGGTCTGACGAGGGGTCACGTGCGCGATCACCTCTTTGATGTTCGTCTTCCGGTGCCGTTCTCAGGGGGCGTAGGGTGGACGAGCGTAGGGCGGGGTGGCCGACGGACGAGCGGCACGGGGGATTGGGTCTAACCGTTCTGCATAGCAAGTATCAACGCTCAGCGTCCATTAATAACCATCCGCAGCGTCGATCCACGTACTCCACCCGTCCGTATCCCGATTGGACTGACCGACTGAATTAGATTGGACCTTGCTGGACTGTTGTTGCTCTTCCACTGGATCTGGTCCAGAAGTTAGAGTGGAGGAGGAGGAGGAGGAGGAGGAGGAGGAGGAGGAGGAGGAGGGAAGGCAGAGAAGCAAGGTCGTACCATCGACAGGTTGTCTGCTTATATGCATGTATGTCATAAAGCAGAAAAGGGGTTTTCACCGTGTGGCTATTGAAAGTAAACGACAGAAATCCTCGCTCGAGACTTTGAACTCTAACTATTTCCAGTGTTGGGCACGAGACCAAAACCTCGAGACCAAGACCAAGACTTGGTGGTCCGAGACCAAGACCAAGACCGATACTCTTTTTTTATAAACAATTCAATTTATTAAGACGCTAAAACGGTACAACACGCTTAAAACATTAATTTTATTGCTGAAGAATACTATCTTAATAATGGTCCAGAAAACAGTTTTAACGGCCAGTCTGAACTTTTGCGGGTTCAGCCCTTGACTTCGGCCTGAGAATATTGCTCTATAAATTGCTTACGGTATACGAGAGGCTACAAATAAGACATCTGAACAAGTAGATTAATGTTTTGTTTGAATGATGTAGGCCTACTTGTACTCGGAATTGTAGGTTAACAGTGACTACACGTGGCCGACCAAATAATTATTAGATTGTTCCAAAACTTTGACATTTGTGAAAACAAATTTTAAAACGGCTGGCTCCGTTGCAAATGCATTTTTCCCCATAGTAACTTGTATATATATAGATGGTTAGCACGTCAAAAATCGATAACAAGCGCCTAGGGCCTAAACATTCGGTGTCTCTAATAATCGAAAATAACCGACAAATGTCAAAGAAATTACTCTGATACGGCAAATGACCAAGAACGCTGACCTAAGACAGAGACCAATCCCATGACCGTTCCTTTAAGACCAAGACAAAGACCGAAGGTCCGAGACCAAGACCAAGACCAAGACCGATGCATTCGAGACCAAGACCAAGACCGATGCATTCGAGACCAAGACCAAGACCGCAGTTTTCCGGTCTCGAGATCAAGACCGCGGTCTCGAGACCACATCCCTGACTATTTCGGTTGAAGAGTCGAAAGACGAATTATATGATCAATTGTCCCATATTCCGTAAAGCTTGACACCCTCGGGGGGTTTGCTTATTCAAATGACCTAATGAATGAATAGCCTATGTGTCCTTCTGCCTGTTGACAGACCCCTCTGCCTGTTGACAGACCCATCTGCCTGTGTACAGAACCCTCTGCCTGTGGACAGAACCCTCTGCCTATGGACATACCCCTCTGCCGGTGGACAGACCCATCTACCTGTTGACAAACCCCTCTGCCTGTGGACATACCCCGCTGCCTGTGGACATACCCCTCTGCCTGTGGACAGACCCATCTACCTGTTGACAAACCCCTCTGCCTGTGGACATACCCCGCTGCCTGTGGACATACCCCTCTGCCTGTGGACAGACCCATCTACCTGTTGACAAACCCCTCTGCCTGTGGACATACCCCGCTGCCTGTGGACATACCCCTCTGCCTGTGGACAGACCCATCTACCTGTTGACAAACCCCTCTGCCTGTGGACATACCCCGCTGCCTGTGGACATACCCCTCTGCCTGTGGACAGACCCATCTACCTGTTGACAGGCCCCTCTGACTGTTGACATACCCCTCTGCCTGTGGACAGACCCATCTACCTGTGGACAGAACCCTCTGCCTGTGGACAGGCAGAGGGTTCTGACAGACCTACTCCGATTGACCTAACTGTGGCTCAATCTTGGAGCGCCGTGTGTAATTTCATGCTCGTCGTGGGGATCAAGGATAATTGGATAACAAAGCAATAGATAAGTAAGGAATTCATAAATTAATTTATTATTATTACTATTATTATTATTATATTATTATTATTATTATTATTATTATTATTATTATACTGTTTATGATCAGAACTGCAATTTGCATCAACTGTGACAAGTTATCATCTACCGATGATTTTATCCAATTCCTTTCATTCACTGTTCCAGAACTCTCCCCCACATTACTGTCGGACTCTGACCTGGCAATGAAATTAACTAAACAATCTGACTTCTGAGAAGCTGAATTGATATTGCGGCGGTAAATAATCAAGTCTCCTCGAACTGATCTTTCCTCTTACATATAAATGCAGTTCTTGAAGGCAGCACTGAAGGAAATGAAACCTCACGAAGACCAAGAACTATACTGTAGGATTAGATGACGGATATAGAACGCAGATGGGACCGCAAAGAAGTGAAGAAAAAAGCATAGAACAGAGAAGAATGGCGTCAATCAATCAATCAATCAATCAGAATTATATGGCGCCCCTTCAAGACTTCTAATCAGAGGCGTCTTTGTATTCCTGGGCCTGTCTGAGGACTGAAGACTACCGAAGAATATAGAGGGCACCTGTTCGCTGATAAGTGTCTACATTTCAAAGGGAACAACAATAAGAATGGCGCTACAGCAACAAATGGATTCAGGTCGACGGTAAATCCAGGATAACGGCAATGATTATAATAATAATTAAAGGTTCACACCATTGAGTTGCCACCCCAAACTAGTTTGGGAGTTAGTAACGTACAAAACAAGGTCATGAAATGTCTGGGCCTAGTGTCTATTGGCATTCCTTGTTGACCAAGTTCCGGTGATTAACGGTACGAAAATTCGTGAAAGTACTGGAACATTTATTGAATTTATCGTCCTGAATATCGGATAGATCCGTATAGATACTTCAGAATAGGGACATGTCATCAATTAAACTGGTGATGAGAAATTTTTAAGAGATCTGGCAAATGGAACAAATTCAGAGTTCATTACGACGCTGTTCAGTATGGTCTAGCTGAATTAACCTTTGCCCTCCTTTTCTTAATTTTTCGATCCGCCAGAGGCTAGCCTCGCAACCTTCTTAGAACATGAATCCTCTATTCTCTAGAAAGGCTGCCATCGAGCAATTGTCCCCATTCCGTCGCCATTGCTTTGTCACTCTCTTGTGATGCTAATCAACTAATCAATCTCATCGCACGCGCATTTACCTCGCAACTTTTGTTTTATATTCTACTCTGATGTTCTTAGCCCTAAACCTGATTATTTTTAGTTCATTTTCATATTTATTTCATCATCTGTTCAGAAAACATTCAGCTCTGACATTAAGCAACATATATCGCATAGCAGTCAGTGAATCTAAGTGCGAGGTAGGAATGAATGCCGCCATGCAATGGTTCATGCAAAGGTCAGAGCTTAATGTTTTATAAATGTTAACGGCATTTGTCCGTCCCCATTCCTTATACTGCTAATATATTTATATAGCGCATTTATTGAACCTTAATGTTTTGGATGCGTTCGTTGCAGTTGGGAGTGCCGTAGGAGGAGAGGAGAGTGAGAGCAGCAGCGACTGTCCAGATAATTACTGGGATGAGCCTTCGAAAAGGTGTGTCCACTCCCTTCTGGTCGCCATCGAAGACCAATCGAATATGGCCCATGGAAACTGGTCGTCATCCGCCTACTGGATCAATAAAACTTGCACGTATGACTATCGATTTCTATTTACCTATTTATAATAATAATAATAATAATAATAATAATAATAATAATAACAATAATAAAACTAATAATCGGGACACTTTGGGCAACCAGGGCAATAACGACAAGTAAGTCATTTTCAGAAAAAAATTACAATAGGCCTAATATTGACAACAGCAACCACAACAACAATAATAATAATGACAGTAACAATCAACAATAATAATAACCTAACGAGTTTGTCATGCTGTAAAGTTCACTTATTTACCGGACATTTGCGCATAATCTTACTGCATCCGGTGCTGCTTACTGCATCCGATACCGTTGCGTCCGTCCTTTGTAAAATTAATAAGCTTCTTGCTTCCGTCCTGTGTAAGCAAGATTTAGGGGCGTGTGGTATGCAAATAAGATTCAGAGGGCGTTTGGTGGGTAAAGAGTGCGTTACACCTGTCATTTTTTTCACGAGTAAGCAGCCAAGGTTAAAATAATGTGCGACGGGCGTTAATAATACTTTTAAAAAGTTTTAATCACGTGTATGAGTTATACATTGTGTAATGTAAGTATATTCGCAGTTATTAAAATTATATTGAAACTTAATGGATGAAACTCGAGAAGAGCGCCAGTTCCGGTTGAGTCGTGACCGAATGCGAAACCCAGAGTCAACAAGCTCTTCACGGCCTCTCATTTTAAATTGGTCAAATACGACCCGTGATTTTTCACGGGTTAACAGCTAGCAATAATAATAATAATAATAATAATAATAATAATAATATTACTTACATGCTCTGCATAATAATTATGTGAACCTCTAGGAATCGTTAATACATTCATACCTCTGAGGAGATACACTGTATAATCGAAGCTTACAAGATCTAGCTTACAGTGTGAGAGTTTATTTGAATTAGCAATATCAAGGCAACTCGAGGACACATGCATAAATTATTAAAGACGCCGAAAGGAACACTGGGGCAAACGCTCTTTAGTCTAAGGGTTTCGTTGTAGACCTGTCGGATGGTTTGAAGATAGTACAGTCTAAAAGAAAACAGCTTTAAAGAGGAAGTTTCTAAAATTAAACTAATGAACATGTTCCAGGTTAATCTGCAGAGGTTTTAGCAGGCCGAACGTATTCTGAACCATTAAAAAGAAAAACCCTTGTTGATGTGTTATGTTATGTTATACCCTAGGTCTAAAAATACAGAATAATAATGACATTCCATTTTCTGGGGCTATTATTTTTTTAATTCTCAGTCCGTTTCCCTGTCCTTATTGCTGTCCCTGTCACTCGACGTCTTCGCCTCTTTCTCCGTTTCCATTTCCGTACCCCTCCCTCTCTCCTTCCCTCTCTCTGTCGCTCTGTCTCTGTCTCTGTCTGTCTGTCTGTCTCTCTCTGTATTTCTCTATAGTCTACAGTGACTCTGCCCATGTGATATATACGTTGAAATTTACGACGCCTGTTAACTTGTAAGTCTACAGAATTTCCAATCCGATGGCGTAGCGCTAAGACAAACGCCATCAAAATGAGCTTAAAATAAAAAAGACCTAAGTAATGGGATATTCTATAAAATTTTGTGAATCAGTACACACGATGTTTTTTATGTGCAGTGTTTTAGTTTTATATCACCACAAGTATAATTATGCATGCCTACATGAATACATACAGTGTCATGCTAGCACACATACCGACATAGGTCTACACAGACATGCTTTACACACGTATACATGAATGTACATAGTTATGTTAACGAACTGCTAAAAATTAACGACATTATAATTCCTAGTGTCAAGTATGTTAAGTTTCTTGATATCCAGGTGAATCGGAATATCCACATCTCCAATTATCTCCAATATCTCGTTTAAAATTACAAAAAAATGGATTCATATCAAGAATAGCTTACCTCTTTCCAACTAACATCCTCCTCAATTTATATTACGCGATGAAACAAATTACAAACGTTATTGCTGGAACAGAATACTCTTTACTAGGTTCAAATATTCTCGTCGTATCCTGTAAGTCAAATGTTGGCATAAACGAATAACAGTCACAATTTTAACTAAGTAAATGATTACATAATTACAAAATAATAGTACTATAGCTGCCGTCGATTGCACAGCTCCGATGTTTGTAGTGTCATTGTTTGCACTATAGTTGGCCTGGGGATTATTTTCCTAGGGGGTTGTAGGCCGGGGTTTTATTGGTCGGGGTTTATGGCCGGCGGTTATTGCCCAGGGGGTTATTGACCGGATATCATGTTTTCTGTATTCTGTCGGTTTGAGGCTTATAAAATAAAAAACGATTGGTTATGGTAATGGTTAAAAACACTAGTACAAGACATATGGAGAAGAAATCGAAAATAGACTATGAGTCGAAGAGAGAGAGAGAGAGAGACAGAGACAGAGAGATAGAGACAGAGACAGAGACAGAGGGAGAGAGTGAGACAGAGACAGAGAGAAAGAAAGAATAAAAAAGAGAATGAGTCGAAGAGAGAGAGAGACAGACAGACAGACAGACAGAGAGACATAGAGAGAGGCAGAGAGAGAGAGAGAGAGAGGGAGGGAGGGAGGGAGGAGAGAGAGCATTGGAGTCAGGTTGGCGACGTGTCTATACGTGGTATTGCAATCATGAAGGGACAACTGTCGATGACGCTTCAACGCGATTTCATTTCTGCTCATCAGCATTAAAGTTAAACGTCTGTCGTTAATAACTCGCTGTTCAATGTTCATCCTGTTAAAAGCACTATTGTCTGATTCGGCTGCTCGCTCGATCATAGACAGATGTGTCTGAGCATCGCTGTTCCTATAAAGCATCTGTTTGGCTGTGAATTTATTGTGAGCGAGGCCGAGTCTATCGGTCGCCGTCCAGGCTCTCGTATTATGGGTTCTAGGACTCGTCTAGGAAGGGGAGGCGCTTCATGGTCGAGTCGTTAATTGCATGCTATCTGGCCTATCGATCACAACCGTGGCATCAATCTCAACGAACCACGGCCTACGACGTATACGCACGTCGTCACACCTCGCCTTCTCCTGCTCTTGCCTCTCTTCTCTCTCTCTTTTTCCATCGCTGTTTGTGTTTTCTCTCACTTCTTCTCTATGGGTCTAGTGTATGCAGGCCCACCGACAGAAATTTCGGACCCTTAGGCAGAGCAATTTCGGGCCCTTAGGCAGACAAGTCACGGGTCTATCAAGCGAAAGTGATCGTGTTCTATAGCAAAAATGATAACTATGAATATATTCAGACGATTTAAGTTTAAACTGATGCATAGCTAAGTGTCAGTAATATTATATTTAACAAGGCACGTTAAAACCGTTGAGACCTTTGGACGTTAGAGAAACAGGAGGAGAAACGCATTCAAGCGTTTGAAAACAGGTGCGTTAGAAAGATGACGAGCGTTTCTTGGACGGAAATTATGCCCAACGACGAGGTTAACGAATTGGCAGAAGCCAGAAATGAAGTGTTGCAACACGCCCAAGCACGAAAGCTGCGCTACTTCGGACATATTATGAGACAGCCATGGGACAACATTGAGGGCAGTCTGATGACAGGTTTTTTGAGGGAAAGAGGAAGAGCGGAAGGCCTAGAATGCCCCGGATTGACAATATTTTGATGTGGACAGGGCTAAAGGGAACTGGCCTTATGAGCGTAGCATACGTGATAGACGATGCTAGGCTAGTCTCTCGCGTAGATCCATCTATGTTGCCAACAGTCGACGACTTCGTTATGACATGACATGACATGGCATGACAGGCACAAATAATTAACCTTGTTAAACAGATCATTAAATTTTTCGGAAGTTGATCGGGGGCCGGTCCCCTAAAACAGCACAGGTCCCTGGTTACTTGCCCCTATTCCCTCGGTGGGCCTCTATGTATGCGTATATGTATGTAATTTGCCGTTCTTGTGTATTATGACTAAACTCATGCATCTGTTAAATAGCCTATATACCCGAGAAATGCCATCTGTTTCGGGGTCCCTATCTTTTGTCCCTTATCCTATCTCTGTGTCCTGCCTCTTTGAGTCAGCCAGTGACAGTCAGTCAATCAGTCAGCCAATCAATCGATCAGCCAGCCAGCCAGCAACTTAGTCAGTCAATAAGGCAGTCAATCGGTCGGTCAGCGAGTCAGTCATCAGTCAGTGATATCTTTGTCCGAGTGTCCATTTTGTCCACCACGCGTCTGTCTCGTTATCTATTTCAAATGGTGTACATGCTAAATATATTTTCTGAGCAGAATAATAAGAATGCTAGGTGCAGCTGTCTGAGCTCTGATTCAATCGCGCTTTATCCCATTATCACGTTGTTAGGACCATGGTTTTTAAAGTAAAGCTGGTGGTGCACTCGATACGGTCAGCAGTGGCAAGTCATTTGTCGTCGACGTCGTCATGGCAACGTTTGTTCGCCTGCGGTTCTAATTATCTAACGCCGTTCTGTGTTTGTTATACATCGATCATTTCGTCCAGATGATGATGGCCTGACGAATGAATGACGGCTTGGTTCAATTATTGAGCAATTGATTGTTTATTGATCGTTGATTGATTAATGAGAAACAAACTGACAGCTGTCTGACCTGTAATGCATTCCTCAGCGGCAGTTGATTGATGACACTACTAAATAATTTGTGACAAAATGTGTCGTTTTCCGCAGTACCCACAGGTATCACACGATAACTAGACGAACAAAGGGCACGAATGATCGAAAGTAACGTAATTGTTTTGTATTCACGTATTTGTAAAGCGCCTCTCACAGAACAATCCATTATAGATAAAGGTAAAATATGATTATGCATGCTAACGGGCCATATTAGTCGGTCAATCATCGAATCCGAGCTTCGACAGTTCTGATTGAGACCCGACATTTAAATTAGCTAACCCGTTACCTGAAATTCAGATCCGCCATCCAAATTCTGGTGGATAGGTGCAAAGTCCTGAAGACATGTACAGTCATGGAAGACACGCTGAACAATATTGACATGTTCTTAGATATGCATGTCATGACAGTGTGAGTTATCAGAAGCTGTCTGCTTGCGTGTTTCCACTACTTTCCCAATCGGGTTTCACTTGTCCTCGTAACTCAGTTGAAGGACGCTATCTAGAACTAGTCGGACTTTGTTTCAGAAGATCTTTAGTTACGTGTTTTACTGAGAGCAGTTTTTTTTGGTAGTCTTTGCATTTTGTTAGTTTGCGTTTTGTACATTATTACATTAGACACATTTATATAAGCCTAGCCTTTTGGTAACGTCAAGTAAATTCTGGCTCTTTGGTTAATGATAAGGAATGTGTTTTCGGTACAGCAATAAAAATCGACGAATGGTGTCTGTTTCACACACTTTATGTTATATTTAGCGAATTATGAGCATGGCCATGCATGGGCAATAGATATGTCAATATAGGATTAGCTTCAAATTTATTTCCCACATTTATTATTAGCTTTAAATTACAGAGATCTGCCACCGTTTAATGAGCAATTTGGCAATTGTGCATGCATATAATAAAAGTAAATTAATATACGGTAAGCTATGGTAAGATAAACCTAGTTGCGTAAACAGTAGGCATGCAATGATAGAAGTATCATTGTCTACCAAACCAGTGTATATTTATATAGGGCTGCAAAGCAATCATAAAGTGTAATATACAATTCAAGATATCATGTGTGGCAATAAAAATCTGATTGAGATTAATCATAACATGATTAAGACTACTCATGCATGGTTCTGTGTTTTTCGGCAAGGGAAATTTATAGCGCAACAATTATCTCGATAGACATGTTCAGGTTGGCATATATTTACTACCAATAGAGCGAAGAACAATGCAATTAATTGTAATCATAATTATTCACAACACAATGAATTCTGGGCTGTCACGTGCGGCAACTAAGGCAAAGTAGTAAGACGTGGTTTAAATCCCATTTAGTGATTCTTCAGAATTATATACATTGACTCAAAGTGCTGTGTGTGTTATTATTATATTTATGAGGTAGTCTATTTGACCATGAGGTTATTGTAGAAGAGGAGGCTGGCTGCAGGAGAGGAGTCGGTGCGATTGGGTTTGTGGTCGATCGAAGGCGTCTGCTTAATCTGTTTGATTTGATTAGAGAATCGCAATAACACAGCAGGAGTACGACGACGTCTAATGCAGTTAGCTTTTCAAAGCTCAATGCATTCTGTCACCAGCAATTTACCAGAGCAGAGTGCGTTGGCGTCTCACGTTAGTATGCGTCTCTGTCAGTGTGTGTTTGTGTGTTTGTGTGTGTGTGTGTAGGTATGCAATGTAGCTGTTTATGTGTGTTTGTAATTTTTAGTCTGTGTCCATTCATCGTCTTTTGTTTATCAATCAGTCAGTGTTTTCTGTTTCTGTGTGTGCGTTTTTATCTGTCTGTCACTGCATCTCTGTCAGTCACGAAGTATCTATAGATGTATGTCTCTCTAGCTGTCTCTCTGCTTCACTTTGTCACTCTCTTTCTTTCTCTCTTAATCTGTCAGTCTCTCTCTGTCTGTCTCTGTCTCTCTTAATCTGTCAGTCTCTCTCTGTCTGTCTCTGTCTCTCTTAATCTGTCAGTCTCTCTCTGTCTGTCTCTGTCTCTCTTAATCTGTCCGTCGATCTCTGAATGTCTACTTCTGTTAGCACATTAATTGGTCTGTGTCCATCAGTCAGCTAGTCTCTGTCTGCTCAGAAGTATACAATACAAGCCACCGCAATGCAATACGAAAACACATGGTAACAGTGCAATACAATGCAATACAATACAATACATTGCAATACAATGCAATGCAACACAATACAATGCAATATAATGCAATACAATGCAATGCAATATAATGCAATACAATGCAATGCAATACAATACAATGCAATACAATGCAACACAATACAATACAAGGCAATACTATGCAATACAATGCAATGCAATATAATGCAATGCAATGCAATATAATGCAATACAATGCAATGCAATACAATGCATTGCTATGCAATACAATGCAATACAATGCAATATAATGCAATACAATGCAATGCAATGCAATACAATGCAATGCAATATAATGCAATGCAATATAATGCAATGCAATACAATGCAATATAATGCAATACAATGCAATGCAATACAATGCAATGCAGTAGCCAGAGATGCCTAGCGTTATATCCGAAGGGACGATCCGACATGCGTTGAGGCGCATTCGTCTTAGACGACGACGACCGCCTTTCTTCAATAACGAATCTCTTCATTTGGCCAAACTGACTCTCAATCCACTTACGACGATATTGCCCTTCTCAATTGCAACGACTTCAGGTCTCTTAGCAAGAAGGCAGCCACGTACCTAGTACGTACGTGTGCATGCATATATATATATATGCATAATATGCATATATATATATTTATGTATATATAATGTACATATATATTGTATATATATATAGGGGTCCACTGGTATGTATGAACGCACGAACAGCGCATGCTGTACAAATCACATACATAAAAATGATCAGATGACTGTTTCCCTTGAATTCGAACACAGTGGATGATGGAGCATAAGCATCCTACTGATTTATGAAAACGGGGCCTTATTCAAAATAAGAGAGTACCAAGAACAAAGATTAAAATAGCGAAAACGAAGTTGCTTCAGACCGTATAGATATCACTTGTGAAAGCATGCATCAGTCAATTTGAAATAATTTCGTCGTCTTCTCTACATATAGTTGGTGAGTCTGGAAACAGAGATATGAGGCAATTTGACTGTTCGTAATAGTACAGGTCTGGAATGTTGAACAATTTCATGTTCACATTCTACTCCTAACCAACTTTCAAAAGAATGAATGCTTTGAAATTTCTGATGGCTGTTGCTAGTCATTCGACTGGTATCGGTCGGTTTTTGCTTATTATATAGCGCCATGTCATCGTTGCCTTTCGTTCCTTGACGTTCTCAGTTCTTCTGTCCAATAGAACACGTTCTTCGCTGCTGTATTAGTTATTTCAACACTTATGTAGTTATCCTTGGGTTTTGTTGCAACGTATAAATTATTTGGCGGTGGCCTTGAGTTTTTGTTTTGTTTCAACGGATCTGTGGTTAACCTTGGGTCTTGTTTCAATACAGCTGTGGGTAATCTTGGGTAATATGTGTGGGTAACCTTGGGATTGGGCTCTGAGAGCAATTCAACAGCGTAGACCACAGACATAAATATTGGGAGCATGGGTAGTTCAGTCCCAGATCCGCCCTTGCCCCAACCACAAAAATGCGCCATGTATGTGTGTCTGCACATGAGATCTGTTGATCGCTCATTTCCGGTTCATGTCTTGCTCTCTAGTCTGAGCATTTTCTTTCCATTTCTTCTCTATTATGATTGCGGTCCTTAAATCTCCCGTCTCCTTTTTGTCTCTTCCACCAATACCGAAGTCGCGATGGCAAATTTGACCATAGATAATTATTGCCGAAAGCTGTGCTGACACATACTCTATGCTGGTCTCGTCGACATCTGAAGACGCCAGTTGCAGGCTATTGAGAATTAGTAAGTAAGTAGAAGAGAAGGGGAATGGAGTAATTCAGGTGCATCAAAAGCTTTTACAAGAAAAAACAAGTCGAGGTCATAGAATGGGGAGGGAGCGTATGGGTACAGTAATCGAATGGTGAAAGGGAGAATGTGGGTAGAGGTGAATAGAAGTGCCAGGCCAGGTCTCACATAAATATCATGTCAATCGAAATGCGATAAAATAATCGTTGTTCGCCATGAAGAATATACTAACATACTAGCTTATTTAAATGTATATTTTGCAGAAAATGTATTGGCAAATCTGTTCACTCTTCCTGTTATGAGGGAAATTGCTAAAAATTCGATTCATCACGCTTTTACCGAACCAATGAGTAGCTTAGTTAGTTAGCATCGCATGCTTCGCTTATTTTTCTTCCCTGAATTTTCGTGCACAAGCATTGCTTTAAGCAAATACAACAAATATAACAGACATTTCTTCGTCTTGACCCGTCATGTCTTGCTCGGTCTTGTCTTATATTTTCCTGTCTCGCATTACCTTGTCTTGTCATATCTTGTCTTGTCTTGCCTTAATTGGATTAGCCTTGTCATGTTGTTGTGTCTTACGTATCCTCGTCTCATCATCTCATCTCATTACCTAGCCACGTGATCCTCTTTCATCTCATCTTATTTTTGTTCATAATATTCAACGCTACCTTTACCTTCATCTCATCGCTGTTGTGTCTCTTGGCGCAGGCTCTGGCAACAGACGAACCGATGCTACGAACAGCTGCTCAGTCAGTGCCAACAGGACGACAGGGCCTACAAAGAACTTCACTCGCACGCCGCTCGCACCTGGGTCTACTCATTGGCCTGCTCACAGGACAGAGCGAGACGTAGGTGAAGTTAACAGACGAACGTCGTCTTTGTAAAGTGATCGGGTATTTATGTCGCGCCGTTCTAGAAAAATACTTCGGAGATGCTTTTGCAGAGCTTTTACCACTGTCGCAGAAAGGCTTCTTTGTATCGAGCAACGGAGGTAATTTGTCTTTTCAGAAACATGCATTTGCAAGACATTTAATTTAGAGGATGGATGAGAGCACCTTCAATTTTTACCATTTAAGTAGACCCTAAATCTGCGTTAGGACGTTCACTTATTCCTACATTCTTGACAATAGTTTTCAATACAAATAAAAAGAAATAACTGAGGAGAGGCAACACGCAGATCTGCATTTCCTTGGACACTTTGTGCAGTGAGATAGATTGACGATTGAATGAGCGATAAAGAAGCATTCTGTATGAATCGCAGTAGGTAGAATTGGCATTTGCTGCGACATTCATTAGATGCTGGCGTTGTAGAAGTTATCGATCTACTGAATAATTTTTTCGATCATCTGATGTGCGGCAAGTTATGAGCGCTCTCAATGACCTTGACACCGGTTGGCGATCAAATGTTGACCTTGTGTGCAGCTACATCAGTCAAATGTTGACCTTGTATGTAGCTACATCAGTCAAATGTTGACCTTGTATGTAGCTACATCAGTCAAATGTTGACCTTGCATGTAGCTACATCAGTCAAATGTTGACCTTGTATGTAGCTACATCAGTCAAATGTTGACCTTGTATGTAGCTACATCAGTCAAATGTTGACCTTGTATGTAGCTACATCAGTCAAATGTTGACCTAGCATGGTCATAGCATACGTCAACGGTGCCTCTATGCGGAAAGACACATGTTCGCATACTGATAAAGTCTATGTATTCAAGGACCTATCATGCATGCCATTTAAGGCCCCCATATAATGACCACGATAAAACGAGATTCAAATCTTCTAAGTAAGGCACCATCAGTATCCGAATCGGCAACCCAACATCCTAAGGTGCACGAAAAGTAGGATCTAACCGATGTCGCTAACCACCAGAACGCTCGCTGTAAGCAGACATTGACACGTACATGCACATTGACTGCAGCTGATAATGCTCCTACAAACGTAACATAACTTCACTTACGTCTTCTTCTTGATTTCCTATTCGCTGACCAAAGTTTCTATTAATTTTCGGCGATGCTCGGCTTATGCGCGCGTTGATGTAATCCACGGCGTCGTCATTTGCCGATATCTAGTGACTGGCTCTACTCCTTAGCCGCCATGATTGCTACTTAGGAGCAGCCCATGAAACAAGGGTGGGGTGGAAATGGGGTTGAAAGGCAAGTACTTAGAGGTTCGTCAACGCGATGCTTGGTACTGGGTCAGCAAAGGTGAAGACGACGAAGTTTCTGCTTGGATGTGCTTAAATCGTTAATCATCGCCGTCGTTGTAGTCAATGCCTTATCAACTTTGTCGTCGTCGTTGGCGTCCATTATGTTGTTGTTTTGTAGTCTTTTTCTTTTTGTATTGTATCTGAGCATTTATAAAGCGCCTCTAGTAGGGTGAACCGTTCAGAAGCGCTGCCAGTGCGAAAGGCCCCACTAGAAGAAGGAGGTTTTTAGAAAAGCAAAAGAGGATGAGAGACTGTCGGGTAGAATTTTAGAATGAACAGATGGTGAAAGTGCATTCCACAGAGAGGGGTCAATTCTTTAAGGTAGTTGTTGTGAATAGAGAAAAGCAACAGAAGCTACATCACATTGGTCGTTATCATTATTGTCGTAATCGTTGGATTCGTATAAATTATTCATATGGTCTTTAATTGTGGCATTGAAATAGAGGTCAACGCACCATAGATTTCGTAGAACAACAGAACTGCTTTGTTTTGGTGGGGGAGAGAGAGCGAGCACGGATTCGTTTGAGGTGAGATAGTCGTCGAGGGTTAAGAGTTCAAGCTCGAGGGTCAGTATTTTTGCTAAGCAATCTGTTTCTCTAGCCAGGCCGTACGCATATTTTTTGGAAGCTGAGAGTGGTACCATGTGTGCCATGAGCTGACAGACAGACAAGCAGACAGATTGTCAGACAGACAGAGACACACAGACAGACAGAGACACACTGCAAAAGAGACAAAGATCAGACGCGCCCGGAGCTACAACTGTGACAGTGCGTCCACCGTCGGCGATATTTTTCGGGGTTAATTAACTTAGCCAAAGGCCGTGACAGTACCCAGCAGCCACTGCGGTGTAACTACAACAGCACTGGCCACATCGCTAGACGAGCATGCGCACGTCTCAGTCGCGGTCAGGACTACCGGAAGTCAGCGGCCTGATGGGATAGGGGCTGAATCGGAAGCGACAGCCACATCCGCCCCAGAGGAGGAGGAAGGAAGAAGGAGAAGGGGAGGTCAAGGGCAGACGAATTGTCTCTGCGTTTGCCGCGCGTAATTCGAGATTAATATATCGTCGTTGTTGTTATCTATCTGAGATGCCATTTACCTTCTGACTCTAATACGACAGTGGGCGAAAATTAGCGGTAGTTTAATGAGTTTAACAGCGAGTGGAAGGACTGGTGTGTGTCGTGTGTGTGTGTGTGTGTGTGTTGGAGAGAGATATATAGGAAGGGAGAGTGGAGAGAGATTGTGCATGGGTGGGTTTGGTCTTTGAATGGGTTTTTTGGTACCTGGGTGGGTGGATCGTAAGTGGGCTGGTTTGTCCGTTAATGATTTCATGGTTGGGCTTTGGGTGGGTGGATGGATGCGCGAGTGGGCTTTTGTAGGTGTATTGGTGTGCGGGTGGATGGATGACTGTTGGTAAGTGGGTAGACATGAGGTGTGTGGGTGGACTTGGGTGTGTGGGCTTTGGGTGCGTTGGTGGATGAGTGACTTTGGAGTAGACGTTGATCAGTCTGACTAAATGATCAACCTTTGTAAAATTTTTGTCTATCTACGGACTCATTTTATCCTTTTGTTCCTTAATTTGTTATTTATCATCCACTTTTAGGCCAATTCCCTGATTTTAAAATTTAAATAATGCGGCATTTTATGCATGGGTGGCGATCCCGAGGGGTCGAGGGGGACAAATCTCCCCACCCTTCACAAAAAGAGGACAAGTTATACGCGTGTCCCCCACATTTCCTGCCCCTCTCATTGGGTGACCCCCCACCTGTCAAACAAGGTCGCCGCCTCTGATTTAATGACTTCCTCAGAGGGTATTTGGCCCCATATTCATGTCGTATGGGTGTCGATACCATGCGTCCCGTCCTCTCTTGTTGACTATTTTGCCTGACAGCCAAGCAGTAATTACCCTTGGAAGAAATGCTGATCTGTTTCAATAATGCTCATCCACGACAAATGCTGCCTGTTCAAATAAACATGGCGCAGTGAGCACAATGGTGCTTCCGTTTTTGAAGTATAATGGCATCACACAATGGAAATGTCTGCTATGTTTAGAATGAAAAACAGGAACAAATGACCATGGCCCAAAGTGTCTATTCATCCTAGTCAAACTTATCATCTAGCTTCTAGCACCATTGAGTAGATTGGAAACAAACCTGTGACTTGGTTTTCACCATCATCATCATCGTCGTCATCATCATCATCATCATCATCGTCATCGTCATCGTCATCATCATCATCGTCATCGTCATCGCCATCGCCAGCGTCATCGTCGTCATCGTCGTCGTCGTCATCGTCCTCATTATCATCATCATATATCCTGACCCGTCGGCAGTGAATAAATGACCTCCATTTCGGTCATTTGTTAATTGAGACGCTCCTCTTGTGTCTAGTCAAAATGTTCTGTCTTCATTTGTATTTCTCTCCAGCGCATTCCATCTAGGTTTCTAGGTCTTTAGTCCTCTTTTCTTCCAGTCTTGTAAAGGACATTTTTAGAATCATCCTAAACTAATAATTGCCTAATACGTCTGTCAGTCTGTCAATTTGTTAATCTGTCTGTCTGTCTGATATAAATATAGACTGTCAGCAGCACCGGGTGCAGTAACCTTTAGCCAGGTTTTCCGTAGCTCTTCCATAAACCTTACCGCACCGGGTGCAATTATATTCCTTTATATATACAGAATATAAAAAAATGTCCAAATCGAGTTTCATTAAACCTTTATTCGCGTTGGCTATTTGTCAGTATATTTGCAGTTATTAAAATAAAATATATCGTGTAATGTAAGTATATTTGCATTTATTCAAATGAGATGCACACTTAATGGAGGAAACTCGATTTTGAATCGGTTGAATCGCCGTTACTAATATATAGCAATGTTGCTCAGAGGGCGTTTCACGGGTAAACATTACGACGGCCGCTGAATTTCCTTACCTTCGGGGCGCAAGTTGTAGCCTTTCTGTACAATAGCCTAGGAGGAAACGGGTTGAATCGTGAGCTAATATATTTTTCGATCCGTGATTCTTCACGGGTTAACCGCTAGTATCTAAATAATAATGTCTGGTTTATCTAGGTAACAATGTCTGGTTTACATAAGTAACAATGTCTGTTTCCTAGCTGACTCGAATTCACTTTTCATTGGTATCAGTGAAAGCGATTTTCAGATATTACCAATATTTAAAATTCCATAGACCGAAGCAAAGACCTCTCAAATACTAGCACATAAACTCATATTGCATCCTTCACACTCGCTAGAAATGTCTAGCACATAATCCAGTTTAAAGGCTGCCTTGTAGTTTACATGACGTTATTGCATTTAAGCTATTGTAAACGATCATTACTCGCTGCTGGGTGCGTCGCTGCCCACCCCAGACCCAATAAATATTACACTCGTTCAACGGATACCTCGATTATTGCTCAGCATTCTATGGTACGAGGACATTGTTGAAGTCCATGGCGTTATCAGTGAACGGTCCGAAGCTTTGCAATTAACTACAGATTTTTGCACGCTCTGTGAACTGTTCTCGTTAACGTCATTCAGGTCTAAACTGAAGACTCTTCTGTTCCCACTTACTAACCTGTCATTGCCTGACTTCTTGTTTCTCTATGCAGCTTAACGAAGTCTCACTAAGATCATTGTAGATGGATGGATGTCTTGTGCAGTACAAAAGAGGAGGTAGAGAAGTCGTTTAGATCAGATGAATATTCAGTTTTTTGCCCGACGATATTAACGAAACGTACTCTCTTTAGCAATCAAACCATGTCTACAGTATTAATCTCGATGTTTGCTTTAGTGAGTAAAGTTTTAGCTTTTCGCCTTCATCGATTCCAAGAGGCGTTGTTTGTTCGAACGTTATCGGTTTATGCCGTTTGTGTTTAGAATTATGTCGTCTGTGTCTGTCTGTAGATATCGCATCACGTACAACTCTATCGTCGACCGCAATGCATTCCTTGCCCGCAGGTCATCTGCACAGCGACATTACGTACAGAGGCCGACATAATTATTATCAGAAAAATATGTATATACCGCGCATGCAATTTCGGTTCAGAATAATTGGCAAACACGCCAATTTTCTATTTCCAATGTTTCTATTTAAATATACTTATTAAAATGTCTATGTTTACTATTCCTTTTTGTCAATGATCTTTCATTTGTCATAAACTCATAAAGGGCAATGATTGTCATAGATACCCAGAAACAATCATGAAAACGAAAATTACAGTATTGTGGGCGTCGTAGAAGACTAAGGTATCTTTCATCATCTCTCGTCCATTCGCTCCACCAATCAGAGGAACGCATGCATTCCAATGGAACTTGACAGACTGGCAATAGTCACCATAAGAAGACAAGTATGCATAATAAGGCGTTGCATGTCACATAGCGACAAATTTCACAAGCGGTCTGCACTCTCCAGTTTATATTCAATATCGTATAGGAGGACACGGAGACAGGAGAAATTTCAGCGCTTCTCCCATTCTCCAGCTCTCTCTACCTCTGCCACGGCCTCTCCGTAGTCCTCTCCGTAGTCCTCTCCGTAGTCCTCTCCGTAGTCCTCTCCGTAGTCCTCTCCGTAGTCCTCTCCGTAGTCCTCTCCGTAGTCCTCTCCGTAGTCCTCTCCGTAGTCCTCTCCGTAGTCCTCTCCGTAGTCCTCTCCGTAGTCCTCTCCGTAGTCCTCTCCATAGTCCTCTAGGTAGTCCTCTCCGTAGTCCTCTCCGTAGTCCTCTCCGTAGTCCTCTCCGTAGTCCTCTCCATAGTCCTCTCCGTAGTCCTCTCCGTAGTCCTCTTCGTAGTCCTCTCCGTAGTCCTCTCCGTAGTCCTCTCCATAGTCCTCTCCGTAGTCCTCTCCGTAGTCCTCTCCGTAGTCCTCTCCATAGTCCTCTCCGTAGTCCTCTCCATAGTCCTCTCCGTAGTCCTCTCCGTCGCCAGGTGACTGACTGAAGTAACCCTCTCTTAAGTCGGCCTTCTTCTCACTCGCTGTACATCGCGACCCATCTTAGTCCACCATTCAAGTATGTATACGGGTCACCAGGTGAGGTTTACAATACAGACTGCCCTATATATATACATGATATATCGCACCAATATTGCCGTTTAAGTCCAAGCATGCCATATAAAAATGAATACGCAATGCGTTGATATAAGTTACAAGGAATACTTACGCCCACATGTATTCCGTTTTTGCACCGATGGCATTTCTTTATGGTGTATGCAATAGCGTTGTAAATCACGCCAGGATAGAGAGACATTCCAAGATTTCTGATTTAATACAGGCCTAATGCCTCTATATAAACCACAGCAGAAAAATTGGTCATATAATACATATATATATATTATATATTATATGCAATGTATATGTGCGTGCGTGTATATTGTGTAAGCGGATGGGCAAGTGGATTGATGTCCGTATACATGTAATATATCATGTAAGTAGAATGCCTTGCTTGCAATTTCTCTTGTCGGTGTGAGTCGTGTGGCGGCCATTTTGACATCGCTTCAGTAGGACAACAACGGCAGTCAGACAGTTTAGTGTCAAAGATATAAATGATCCGCAGACAGCAATTGATTGGAATTTTCAATAATTCGGATTAACTCTTTCATCCCTCGGGTGAACACCGAAGCGACGCTCTCTGCTTGCTTGACTGTCTGTGTCCGTCTCTGTCTGTCTTGTTGTCGCTGTGTGTCTTTCTCTTTCTCTGCGTCCACCGCTGAAACCGCATTGACTGTATGTCTCTTTGGCTGTTTGGTTATTTCTCTGTATCGTTGCCTTTCTATGGCTCTGCCCCTCTCTCTGTAGGCCTATAAACATTTATATATGTACATAATAATATATGCATTACATATATATAAAATTATATATGTATGTATGTATGTATGTATCTCTCTATTTCCGGCTCGATATCTGTTTGTCTCTCTGTATCTCTTTCTCTTTCTGTTGCCTCAAATGTGCGATTACGGAAGCGTCGAGCGGCTTCTCTTTATAATCCGATTTCGACGTCAGTCGGTTCATGTTTCGGTGATAAGAATTATAGGCTTTGTCTTCGCTGGAGCTGGAAGTAATTTGACTTCGTTTCGATATTCGAAGAGAAGATAATTCTGCAAGGAAGGATCAGGAACACAAGTCAAAGATGGATTCATGACGTCAATTCAGGCTAAGAATAGCTTGCGTGGCAGAACTTGACAGAAGCAGACAGTGTCATTTCTATTGCCGAATAACTAAAAGAAACGAATGAAAAATTATATGTTATTGTACCTAGTATTTATGTATTTATTAGGACAGAGATTCTAACCGGCGGTACGCGTACCCTAGGGGTAGCCTACGCGAGCTGTTGCCAAGGGTACAGAGGAAAATATTAAAATTTAAAATAAATATTTTGTACTCAAATATATAATAAATCCAGGTTTTGAAATGCCATATTTCAGCAAATTATAGTTTTGCTATAGCAATAGTATACTAAATATCCTTAAATAATTTCATTGTTATTATTTCATTCTATGCTTACCTATTCCTTGCTTGTCACAAAATAACTTTTGTTTTGCACTCAGCCGTAGTGTACAAAGTGTACATTGTACAACAACAGTGAATTTAATATAACAAATTCAGCAGATTTCATTAATAGTATTCTAGCCAATATTCTAATTCTAATAATCTAATCTAATAGAATAAATTACCAAAGAACGATTCTGACAAGTTTATTCTGTTGGGGGTACGCACATGAATAAGTTTTTAGTTTGGGGTGCAGCAGATAAAAGGTCGGGAACTGTTGTATTAGGATACATTCTGTAAAGGCTAAGTATCAGTCGAAGACACTGAGCAAATGGCGTCAAATAGACTTGCTCGATTTCTCTGTACAGAAACCGTCTCAGAGGAAGTTTAAGCCCCACAATTGGCGCTCTGAGGTGAGCACTCAAATAAAGGGATTGCCTATGCGGTACATAATTTTCCACCGCATCACAAGTTGCATGTAGGTACCACAGGCTGATTACAGTGTATGTGACGCTTTAAGACTAGCACAATGGACAACAACAATTAGCACAATGTACAACAACAACTAGCACAATGCATTGCATGTGTATCAGTGTCTTCAAGGAGCAATATTTAAATAGTGTTTACATAATTTTATGTTATGCTTCTGAATTAGGTTCAAGAAAGCTGGCGCAATGCTTGTGCAGAAACGGTGGATACGACGTAAGGATCAGATTTGAGACAAACAAATTCAAATAATATTATTGTCGCGCTCTCTTGTGTGATCCTATTTAGGGGCGTTCATTGCTCAAAATAATCCTATATTTCAGTGTCACTTTGAAGCCTCCGTAGATTTTCCCTGCTTGTACGAGAAATCCCTGTCCCGGTAAACACGGAAATAAAACTAGAATAAACCGGTTATTCATAGGGAAGCATCGCATATATACATAATTACAATTCGTTGCGTCCTCCCTAATTTGATTTCTCCCCGGTTGGTATATATACGTTCCGTTTTGTCAGAATCTAATCCCGCGCCCTGCTAACCCCTTTCAGTCGGGCGGCAATTGCGATGTGAGCTGCGAGGGGTCGTATATCCCTGTCGCTTGGTTGTCTACCCTCGGGGTGTAGGGGGAACGGTGGACTCTTTAGCATCACGAACTGAGGACAAGAATGAAGGCGTCGCAATTCGCGTTCCCAATGGCATTGAGCTGAATCGAATCCATCAAAGCTTTTTAGGGATACTCATATCTATAAATCTATTTATCTTCACAAAGATATATGCCTAGATATATTCGTATATGCACAGATATACATATTTGAATGAAAATCTATAAATACACATAACAGTCATCTTTAAAGTGCACAGACATTTTCAGGAGATGAAGATGAGGAAGACGCGTATGATTAATTAGAGAGACTTGAATTATATAATAGGCATAGTTTCGAGGTGCAATAGATGAACGAATGAATGAATGAGTATGAATACTTGATATTGCGCCTCTCCAAGAAATTCACTCAGAGGTGTTCTCTACGCTAGCCAACGTGATATTAATTGTCATTTCAATGATAGTTTAGACAATTAGCAAAACCGTGCACAGTAAGCTAAAAGAGTCAAACAATCGTGGAACCAACCAATGGATTCCTGCCAACAGCTGACAAATAGCATGAACGTTCAGAGTCTCTGGGCCAAGCAGCGCCGAAAGGGTTGAGCGACAACTGCTGAGATCGAGTCGCAAACACGGGACCGGTGTCGACGAGTAGTCCCTCAGTGGTGGACGATGACGCACGTCCGGATATTGGTCGAGGCTCAAAGAGGATAAAGATGAGGCATTTGTCTCACGTGTTGATCGGTAGATTGAACAGCCACTCCTGACTAGCGGTCGAGGTAACTCCAATGGCAGCGACAGCCACCCTCCACCGAAACAAGAACGCTCGGCTACAGAGGGTGTACATGGTGCACGGCTGAGATACGACCGAATGCAGTCACATGACATAGGCATCTTGCAAGCAAAATGCCTCTTAAACGCACATAATCCTTAGAAAGTCGACGAATATGTTCCGTACGGAAAACTAGCACTAGAGAACTCCAACATGTTCGAAGTTACTGAATAAATTCTGCAGATAGATCAAAACATTCGTCGAATAGAGATTACAAGTAACTACTTGTGGAGACCATGCATAGACTAAGGTAAACGCCTTTAGGCTATGATATGGATGATACACGAATCAGGCTGAGGAAATCTATAAATCTATAGGATAGACTGGAAGTCAACAGCTTGGAGGGAGGGATAGATTGCAACGAATGGGTTCGGTAGAATGATGTCCACTTGAGCTTTGGCAGTGTATACGTGAATGTGAGTGCCTCTATGACATGTATGTATGTATGCATGTATGTATGTACTTACGTATGTATGCATGTATGTATGTATGCATGTATGTATGTATGTATATATGTATGTATGCATGTATGTATGTGTTTATGCATTTGTCTGTATAAATGTATCTGAAGTTTAATATAGCGTCATCTGGGGACCTCTCAAAGGTTCTTTTATATATTTGTTGCATCGACCCTTGTCTCATTCATCATAGCATCAAAGTCTTCTGCTGCTTATAATAGCCTCAAACCTTTGCTTCATCTTGTCTAGTCTCATACAATTGTTTTATTTCATAGTCTCTCTACTTTCAACGGTTTTTGTTATGCAGTAAATAATAATGTTCATATTCGTTTTTTTTATTCCAACGGACAAAACGCCGCCAGATTATACGTAGGCTAATAGCAGTAACAAACGAGCCATTTGTCCTGCTGCTCATTCTTTTAGGTGATCACTTAGAGAGTAGAAGCCTGAGTCGATTCCTTTACGTGCGTAGCGGGTATCGATCCCCACTTCCTGCTTGATGTTTTTTTCGCTAGGGCGTTACTATTTATCGTATATCGCCCGAAGCCTCACGTTCTTGCTTTACGGTAGCTCGTTCTTTTTTTAGTAAAACCCTCAAACCTTACTTAGCTATACTCGCTGTGGCGTGAGATATTAGTCAAAGGCACGAGCACATGACCTCAAATTCGAGGTGCCTATTGCCTCAAACTTAAGACTGGCCACATCATGGAACTCAATAGAAGACGGGTTCAACCTGGAATATTGTCAAAGACCTCGATTGGGTAGGGTCCAAGGAGTTCCAGATCAAGATCCAAAACGGTAAGATGTTCAGGCAAGCAGGCAAACCGTCAGACGGCTGAGGTGGATTGCGTTTAGAATTCAAGCGGAGAAGGAAGTAAGAGAAAACGGAGGGCTCAGCATAGGATTTGCGAAGGAATCGTCGTATTATGTTTTGACTGAGCCTGTGAATAAGCTTCTCTTCTGTAGGCGCTTTAGAAATCTCGAGATTACAATTGCGTTAAGAATAAGAAAAGAGTTACAGTAAGTGAAAACTGTGTCAAGTCCACTGGAAGCCAACGGATTACCTAGTTGGAATAATAGAATACAAGACAAATGAGACCTAACTCTGTATTTCGATCTACAAAATGCCCAAACATGGTTTGACAGTGAACTTAGCGGAGAAGTATATCATGCGAACCAATGTCCAGCGATGAAACCACATTCAACCTGTTTGTCAATAAGACCAAAATGTATGTAAGTTCAAGTCGTAGACGGTAAAGCATCCTCTGAAGATTACGGTCTGGGGCTTAATGATCGCACAGCCCGTGTTCATTATTTCATTTCAACACATCAACACATTGTCTGTGTAAGCACTGGGCAGCCGTAACATAGAGGATCATTGGTCGGTACCGTGCTTGTTTTTAGCTCATTTTCTAATTGGCGTGTTCACGATGTTGCAACAATTATGGTAGAGTAAATAATTCATAGAAACAGGGTCACAAAATTGTAATCAGATAGCAAGAGGTCATTTATGTAAGGCTCATGTGTTTATCGGATCATTGTTTATCTTATGCAGAACAATGAATCAAAGAATCGTCAAGTGATTCTAACATTGTGCACAGTTCATACCACGATCTAAAGATGTTAACCATTTTCTTTCTAGCATTACTAGCGGTTTTTTTAGTAGCATTCTCTAGTTAGGAAGGAATTAATAACATTATCGGGCATTCTAAATGCAGGGACGCTTTGGTACATTGTGAAACACCAGGGAGCTTGTTATCCTGTATTTCTTGGTTATTGTCATCATGATATGCCTTGACTGGAAAACAATCAGATTTCTCATAAATTCTATTAACCTCGACGAGATTGACGCAGATTGGTGAGAATAAACAATTTCTCTCGAGGACGGAAGATTATTGCGCTCGGGCAATAAAGGAAATATTTCTTATTCTCATCGGTTCTCTCTGACTGTCTGTCTCTCTGTCTCTCTTTCTGCATGTTGGAGGAGGAGTCTTATGCCAACCTGTCATCATTTGCAATAGAGAACAGCTGACTGTCAGTTTTCGTCTGTTTGTTCGGCTTCTGTGTCCGATCATTTTCATCTTCTATGTCTATGTTCGTCTGTCTGCCTGTTTTCGTGCTTTCGTCTGTGCCTCTGTTTCTGTGTAGGTCAGTCGATTTCCTGATTGACCTGCATAAATATTCCGCTGCACATGTGCATGACCATGAATCCCTTTAGCGATCGATGAAAGTGCGTAACGTCTCCTGGCTGCTTACTCCATATGTCCTCCCGAATTGGTCCTCTCTTCATACAATCTACAATTTATCCACTTTCATCTCATTTTCTCATCCGTCTCTCTCGATGGTCTCCCTGTGTGTGTCTATCTCTATGTCTCTCTCTGCCTCTCCTCTCTGTCTGTCTCTCTCTATGTCTCTATGTCCTTCTGTCGTCCCTCTTTTTTCCTCTCTGCCTATAAGTTCTGTGTGGTTGTAGCCCACTGTACCGTAAATATATAATTTCACAATTCCTTTTTCCTCCAGTCCAACGTCTTCCACTCAGACTTATTCCATCCATTGTTCGATCACACTTAGTCTTCATCTCCGTATCTTTGTGTAACTGATCTTCTCTGAATGTAACTGATCCTCTCTGTATGTAGCTGATCCTCTCTGAATGTAACTGATCCTCTCTGAATGTAACTGATCCTCTCTGAATGTAATTGGCTCTCTCTGTGTGTAACTGATCCTCTCTGAATGTAACTGATCCTCCCTGTATGTAACTGATCCTCTCTGTATGTAACTGATCCTCTCTGTAGATCACCTACTCTGATTTGATATCTGTCTCAGTCGACTTCATCCTGACAAATTGTCTTCTGGCTCATCCATCCATCCGTCAGCATCGGTATCTGTAGGTTTCTGTCTCTCGTTGTCTGATTTCCAGTGACACGCAGGAGAGTTTCTAGTGCGTCTAGATGTCTTCATCACTAAGTTTCTGCATTCATAGCTCCACACCGCTGCAGGGAGCTCATCTCTCCCACTCGTTGACTTCCTTTTCCCTATACATCAGCTCCCGATTTGTCTCCACGCCTTCTTCCTGATAAAGTCTCTCGTGAATCCATCAGTCTTCATCTTTCACTCTGCATCCGTACCACCGCATCACCAGCGATTCCTCTGTGTCTTATTCTGCAATTCTGAATCCCTTTAGCTTTCTTTCTCTCTCGTTCATACTTTCATCGCTCTGTCAGTCTGCGCGTTCGTCCTCCCCTACATCTTCGTTCCTCCAGCCCCTTCCTATCCGCCTGCCCTTCTCCATTCCTGTCCGCCTGCTTCCATTCCTTCACCCCTCCCTCCCTCCACTCATTCTTTCATCCCTCCCTCCTTCCATTCTTTCTTCTCTCCCTCTAATTCCCTGCCATTTATTCTTCACTCTCTCTTCCTCCCTCTTTCCACTCCCTGCCTTCCATTCACTCTCTCCTCCTTACTTCCACTCCCTCCCTTCCCTGGGCTCCTCCTCACCTTCCTCGTAGCGTACCCTTGTCAATAGTTAATCCTATGTAGGGCGATATATCGGTCTCTAGATGCTCCAGTCTTTCTATCCTGTTTTATGCAGCCGTCTTGTGCTTTGGCTCTCGTGCCGGTCGGGAGGTAATTCAAGAGGGCCGGCAGATGCGACGGGGCTTGTGCGGACGTGAGATAGGTTGGGGAGCAACCGTGCGCCAAGAGCGGAGCATCCGTCACCTTGAGGGACTTGGCCCCTGGGGTCGTTGATCATCATAATTGAATCAACTGTTTGTCGTTGAGTCTGTTCGAGTGTGCGACGGACCAGCGAATGACATCAGCCACCATGCCTTCTCCTCCTACTTTGTTTCTTAATTGTCCTCTTCCTCCTCTTCTATGTTTTTCACTATTATACACCTCCTACCCTGCTGCTCATACTCTATCCTAATTATTCTTCCATGTTGATGCACCATTCTACTGCTACTCTTCCATTTCTTACTCATACCCGTTCCCACCCTCATCAGAAGACTCCTTCCTTCTGCTCCCTGCCTCAGGATTGTCCACCTGCGTCGTCTGTATTGAGAACAGTCTGTTTACGTCACCGACTGCCGACGTTGCCAATAGCAACCGACCTTTTGTCTTGAAGTGGATCTCTGCAATGACCGACCTGGAAAGCGATGGACCTTATCAGGTGCCTCAAGTAATGCAGATAATGTTTGGTATTATATAAGGATGACAGTTACACTGCTGTATTTATGTTAGCGAATTTGCGCACGCAGATAGTAATTAATACTAATTATTAAAATTATCTGCCTAAACTCTCACAAAGTCTGAGCAGTTCATTTTTACGGCGCATGCGCTTAGCTGGCAAATTATTAATTAATCACTGTCAAGCGAGTTCTTGCACATTCGTAGTCTTATGTGTGTGTTGGGCATCACTTTCAAGCCCGTATGCAGGGCTTCTCTTAGTATATTAAGAGCTCTAAGCTTATGCCTACTACATATATCTTCGTTTAATGATAATCAAAGTGGCACACCTCAGTAAGTTACAAAAGTCAGTGTTATTAGATCGCAGCCAGTTCGCCGGGATAGTTTTATAAATATCTTATAGTTTTATTTTTTTAAATTATTTTAAAGCCAGGCAGCAAACCTATAAATTGACTAGTCTCATAAAAGTAATGATAGCCTAATTTGAACCGTGTCATGTCATGTCATGTCACATCGTCATCGTCGCTTCGCGACGGTTGACTACCTGAATGGGAAAGTGATGTCCAATGCTTTCTGTCTCGTACGATGTTCATTAAGCTTGTGCCTTTTAAACCAGTCCAAGCCATGACATTGTCAAACCAGCAGATTCTGGGTCTTCCACGACTTCGGCTTCCTTCCACTATACCCAACATTACACTGTTCTCAATACTGTCTTTAGACTGTCTCACGATGTGCCCGAAGTACCGCAGTTTTCTGGATTTGATGTGGCCCAACAGTTTGCAGTCAACTTTCGCCATTTGATACATTTGTTTGGTGGTCACCATTGCTGTCCATGGAATTCTGAGCAGTTTCCTCATGCACTTGTTCCCAAATGCTTGTATGCGTTTCTCTTCTTCTTTCTTTATTGTCCACCCCTCACAACCATACGTTGCTACTGGCCACGCCAAGGCCTTCACGAGTCGCAGTTTGGTTTTAGTACTGACTGATTATTTTTCCAGATGCTTACCAACTTAAACATGACTGACATTCCCATGGCTAATCTTGATTTAACCTCACTCGCGCAGTCCCCGTCCTTTGTTACTCTGTTCCCCAAGTATGCAAATGAGTCCACTTGTTCCAGTTTGTATCCGTCCACTTTGATCAAAAGTGGGTCATTGTTATTTGTCATTACTTTTGTCTTTGTTACGTAATCAGCATACTGTATTCTTTTGCTGCTATCTCAACACGTTGCACCAACTCCTGTAAATCCTCTGGTGAAGTGGCCAGTAGCACGATGTCATCAGCATATCTAAGGTTATTAATAGTCGTCCCTCCAATCCTGATTCCCTTATTGTAGCCTAGTAGTGCTTTTCCCATTACCTGTTCTGCCAGAATGTTAAACAGGCTTGGTGATAAATTACATCCTTGTCGGACTCCATTCTTGATACTAAACCATGTCGACATAATTCCGTCTGTCTTGACAGTAGCTCGTTGTTGTTTGTAGAGATTTCGCAATAGCTGATTGAGGTGAGGTGGGAAACCCATTTCCATCATGGTTATCCATAGTTAATCGTGTTGAATCATGTCAAAAGCTTTTATAAAGTCAATGAAGCAGAGGTGCAGTGGAAGATTCCTTTCTCTCGCTTTCTCCAAGACGATTCTTAAGTTCACAATTTGATCTCGCGTGCCTCTTCTTGGCCTAAAGCCAGCCTGCTCTTCAGCGATCTCTGTTTCCAGCTTGAGCTGGATGCGTTCCAGTATCACTCGTAACAAAATCTTACTTGCATGCGAGACTAGCGCAATTGTTCTGTGATTACCACACACAGTGAAGTAGATTTCCCTTCTTCGGCAGTGGAATAAAAATTGACTGAAAATTGACATTCTTCTGGCCAATCCCCGGTGTCCCATACGTCCACACATATCTCGTGTAGTTTTGTCAGAGTCATTTCTCCACCAAATCTAAACAGCTCAGCGGCTACGCCATCTGGGTCTGGTGACTTCCGCATAGCTGCTTTCAATATGGCTCGTTATATCTCTTCTTTTAGTGGCGGTGGTTCTTTTTCTTGTATTTCGAATTTTATGTCTTCGTCCTCTTTTTCATTGTTGTAGAGTCCTTCGCAATATTCTTTCCATCTTTGATTTACTTTTTCCGGTTCAACAAGTTTCTTGTTGTTGTTATCATTGATGGCTGTGGTTCGAGGCTTGAACGAGCCAGTGAGCTTCTTCACCATTTGGAATACAGATCTGGTGTTACCTATCCTTTCGTTTTCCTCCATCTCGTTGCATAATGTCTCCAATTCCGACTGCTTGTCTCTTCGTAACATCCGTTGTACCTCATTTCGTAGAAATTTGTACTCTTGTGGAGACTTTGTTTTTGCTTCTCTTTTCTCTCTTATTAATTCAAAGGTGTCACTGGAGATCCAATTCTTTCGCTTGTCGCAGTTCTTCAGTAGTGTTGTTTTGGCGGCACTCAGAGTGATCTCTTTAAGTTGTTGCCATAGTTCATCTGGTGTGTGTGGTTCGGCAATTCCCTCAAGGAACTATTTAATTTAGATAATGATCAAATCGTGCAAATCTTGTGCCGTGTTGTTTAGTTTTCATAGAGACTTTCTCTGAGACGCCTTAATACACTACAATAACCATATTTGTGCTCATTCTCAACCCTGAGTTGGGTGTAATTTTGCTACAACGAATTTAACTCGCAGTGACTCAAAAGTTCGAAGTCATAGAGGCTTCAAGGCTTGTCACAGAAACACTCGTGTCCAGCCAGATTATTCAGAACTTCCTGCCTAATACTGTGCAATGTCAGATTCGACTCAATATTTGGGCAATTTAAAATGTAAGGGTTGTTTCAGATACGGTTTGCAACCTTGGCAACCTCTTAATCAAGATTATGGCCATTCAAAGCGATAAAGAAAAGAGATAACTTGTGCGCCTAATTGTGGACCTAATTCTATATTTCTGGCCACTTTTAATTACAAAAGAACAGTCTTAATTCTAAAATGAGTCGTAGGCCTAATAATTGAGTCAGCCAGAAATTTGCCATTATTTCTGGCCAGAACAGGAAAATATTGTGTTAGGTCGAAAATGGCATTCCTAATTCCAAAGGAAACCATAGTTCCACAAGATCATACCAAGTTCTACAATCTAGTTTGAAGCTTAACCCTATTCCTGGAAGGTTATTATAAGTGCACAAGTTATTTGTACTTGCTAATGGTGCTTTGCATGCTGAGACGTGTCCAGTGGACCTATGCCAAAACATGTCCAGGATATAGAGGAAAGTCCTGAATACCAAGACATATCTTGCATATGGAGTCATGTCCCGTATATCACAAGGCGTATCCTGTATACTGGAGCATGCATTGCGTATCGAGGCATGTCCTGTTTACCAAAGGACATATACGTTTGAAGCAGATCCTGCGCGTAAGGACATGTTCTGTAGGCCATATCGAGGCATATCATATTATGTTGAGGCATATGCACACCGACGTATGACCCACATGCCGATGCATGTTTTGTATTCTGATGCATATCATGTATATATGTACTTATGCATATCCTTCAAATCGGGAAATGTCCGGCATGCGAGTAGTTCGTGCCTAGACTAATTTCAAACCTGCATTTCGTAGCACGTATCAATTGTTCAGTGGTTATTATTGACTCGTGCTCATTGGTGATTTCAGAACGCCAGAATCTCATTGAATGCTTCCAACCACATATCAAACCAATGCGCACCTGCGCTGAAGCCTTTGACAAGTACTTTCGCAACTTCGTCAACGACAAACAATTTAGAAACGCCTGCAGGTAATTATGATATAAGTTTTTATTCATCAAGATCGAAAAAAATGTCTGTTTCTCTATTATTTAATTATTTCTAACTCAATTTATGCGTATAATCCCAACCACAGAGCCTGATGAAGTTAAAATAACATAATAAACTGTTGATAATACATATTTGTATCAGAGCTAATTATTATAATTATCACAACATTATTTGGTCTATAAATTCATAAATCAAGCTTAATCCTTTAACCCTTGGACAGTCTTAAAAATAAAAACCTGATCGATTCTTAATAATATGATGAATTTGCTTTCATACATAAATTTCGACCGTCATCATTGCATAATAAAAATTCTCCCTCTTCTTTATTCATAACGATAACAATGACAAACATCAAGTGAACTGTGGTGCCGAATGTGACAGCGGACGTCCAATTGACAGCATGTGCATCGCCTGTGTGAGTGAGCCTAAAGAAGATTAGAAGCAGCTCACTTGCCACTAGGACTGACATTACTATTGAATTGTTGTCATCACATTGCATTCAATGCATGACTATGCTGCTGATGACTATAAGTATTATTATTATTATTATTATTATTATTTTATTGCTGATATCAATGTTGCTAATAATGTTGGTGACAATGACGATGATGGCGATAATGATGACGAGGATGATGAGGATGAGGTGGATGATGATGAAGGTGGAGATGATGATGATAGATGATGATGGATAATGATGGATGTTGATGATGACGAGGAGTAGGTGGAGAAGGAGGAGGTGGCGGATTTCGAAGATGAGAATAAAGATGACGATGATGATAGATACACCCGTGAGTGTGTGTATGTGTTTTAGGGTCGTCAGCACTGCCATGAAGTGCTTCAACGAAGTGAAGAAGCAGATCGGCGAACACTGCAAAGAGGAGGGCGAGCGTGAGTTCATCCGCTACTACATTCAGCCTCTGGCCGATCAGACGAGGCACATCGTCGTCACGAAGTGTGAGATGTCGCCCATTTACGCCGAATACTTCAACGCCGCTCCAACGCAGCTACTCACAAGGACCGCACGTTTCGTATCGGTCACGCCCCTAGTTGCCTTAATAGTCGCCAGGTGGCGATTTTGCTGACTACGTCCAGTATTCCTAATTCTTTGCTCTTCGAAATTTTACTCAAACGGGCTTTCAAGTTTTAAATCGAAACATCAACACCACGTTGTTATCTGTGGGTCGCAAGCAGCCTCACCCCTTTGTCTCTAGCCTACCGTCATTGTGGCGTTGCGACTACAGTTGCTTATGTCTTCATAATCCTCTGCATGATTGTTCAGCCGATCATCACTATCAGCATAATCCTAACTGTCTAATCATGAATAAATCTTTTGGCCATCCTCGTACCCCCAATGATCAGAATCGTCTTCTTTCTTCGTACCGTGAACAAAACAATGACGCAATCATCATCATCATCATCGTCGTCGTCGTCATCCTTTGACTGTAAAGCTTTATCGGACGGTGGCACATGCACGCCTGCAATATGTCATTTATGTAACGCCATCAAGACCATGCGGTAGTAGACCCTACAAAGAGACGTGTAAAGAAACCCAGATGAAGCTGACGTATGCGCAATATAAATTCTTTTTAAATTCGCATTATGACTTGCGTGGAGATCCGTTAGGTAAAAGCGACTTCTGAACTCTTGGCGACATCAAAACCTTAGAAATAGACTTATGAAACCGTAAGTACAAGTTGACCAACTCAAGTACCCAATTCCATCTATAATACTATCAGCCAGCGCCGCAACTGTAGGTCTACTCTTGTCTAATCCGTTGTTACGGCGCGCTTTCATTGCTGCTTAACCCTTCATTTTGGCCTCAACACCCATTCCATCTGTCAGCTGTCGACCGAATTCCGTTTGTTGGTTCCAATTGAGACTCTATTCAGCTTACAGTGCATATTTTTCCTAACTGGCGTACATTTGTTCGCTATGACATTTAACTTCATACGATAGCGCAGAGTATCTAACTCTGAGTAGATATCTTGAAGGAATGCCCGCTGACCGGTTGTCTTGTCTTGAGATGCAGAGCGTCATATCGACCAAATACCAAAATAGGATCATTATGCCACCAGATGATATTGGAGTATCAGCATTCCTGTTGCCAGTGCATCGACCACTTGGTTGCCTATCTGATCTGGCGATGCCAACTTAACAATGCATCAGCCTACCTAATTTGATCTCTCTCAACGGTTATCGAGCACGGGGTAGTCGCTCCATCGATCTGGTGAGAGGGAGAGTTCTGATGGCCCCGTTATCCCGAACAGCAGACATGCAGCGCCGTGCATTCGCTGTGGTAGGCCCCGTAGGATCTGGAATGGCCTCCATCGAAAGCTACGACTGTTTCCTAGATACTGATGCGTTGTAGGCCTAGGCTATGGCTATTTGATAACTTACCTCTTTGCCCGTGCTGGATTTGAGGAAGTTTTTGAGAGGTTATCTCAAGAGGCCGCAATATAAATTGTTTCAATGAATGAATGCAGTTATTAGTATAACGGCAATATCTAACTAGTACATCATCACTCAACTATTTCTTACAATTGTTTTCCTCAATAGATTGTTTTTTTAGTTCTATGGAGGGTTCTCTTTGTTATTGTTATTATTATACACACTTGAATAAAACCGGGTTTGCCATTCAACTGAGTGCCTGAAGTCGCACCGAAATTTCTTTCATGCATTCATTTACATAGAATAGTTACATGAGCCTAGGTCCACTTCTAAGGTATCATCATGTACGGCTGACGGAAAATAAAAACTACAGTGATGAAGTTCAGGCAAAGGCAAATAAGTGCTCATGTTTTCATATAATCATCACGTGTCCCGTAGACTCTAATAATTTTTCAATGTATTGGTGGACTGCGATCCTTCATCACAATTGCCCATATGAATGGACAGGCATCTTAAGGTCATGTGCATGGTGAGGAGGATGTTCGATTGAATTTAATAGATTCAGTCAGGTCAATTAAACCAATGTCAGTACACAGAATGTAATTTGAAAGTGTTCTGTACAAGATATAGAGTTGATTGGTGACAGTGTTCATGTTTATTAAATATTTGCATGTGGGCCACATAATAATGTTTGTGTAAATACAGGACATGTGCAAAATTTCTGTTTGGTCTATTTGATTATATAGCATCTTAGAATTTATTAACAATATAACAGCTGTCAGACGAAGCGAGGCACATTGTATAGTCTAGATCCGCTCCAGACAATTCTAAATTTGAGCCTGCCGAGCGTTTTGCATAAAACGAAGATGTTGTCCTTGATATATTGATATGCTGACAATGATCAAGTTAAAGTGAATAACATATTAAATCAAATAAAATGTGTAGTATAATTTTATGAGTATAATATTATAATAAAAATAAAGTTGGCATTAACGATCTTAGCTCCTGCAAGCCATGAAATACCAAGATTTCTCAGACTATCTAATTACATTTGAAACACCATGTTGTTCTTGAGATATCCAGATAAGAGCAGATTATCAACGTTTCGTTTTTGGCGGCTTTTGGCAGGATTTGTCGCAGATGAGCGATAAAAAGATTTTACAACAATACCATAGATTCACAGAACGCATAAAATGTATAAGTACAACTCAAATTTCTTGTAAAAAAATGTCCTCAGCATTGAGCACAAATTAGAAGAATAGCCTGCAACTGCAGCAATCATCATGTGCATGCCCAGTTCTATTATTGATTGTAATTCATACTGATAATCAAACTATTCGTTACGATTGTATATTGAGGTCGGAAACTGATTCTGATTAAGTGATCAGTTCTTCAGGATATGCTAATTTAAAATCCAATTATAAATTTGAACTATTTATAACTAACTAGATACAAAATGTTAATTACCTATCAGTAGCATGACTTTATTTTGTTTTCGTCTAAATTTATCACAAATCTGTTATCATTCTCTGTGATCGCCCTAATATGGTGATGATCATGAAAATAACATGTGTTCCGCACCAGCCTTGCTGTTTTATTTAGCTAGCGTCCCAGTTCTCCATCAGCTGTGGTGGGGTTCAATAGTCCTTGAGTCTTTTAATTAAGGTACAAATGCCTTATTTATGGCAAGTCTTAGTAACTGGGAACTTTGAATTCCCTCATTAAAAAGCACTCCCTCGAACGATCGATATATCGGAACCTCTACAATACCATTATAATAAATGCTGTAGGACAATAGTCCTTCAGTCCTTTAAGATAGGAATGCCTATCTATAGCAAGTCTAAGAGGTTATACAAGAAAGAACAGATCGGCGGTGAATAAGCTGGTCTCTCTGACGCGGCCTTGTGTGACGCTGGAAATTGTCGAAGATTTGCACCGTATTCACGCAGCGTAATTTTATGCTAGCAGTGGAAATTCCCCGTTAGTGGACTTTCTTCTATTGCTAAAAATAGTTGTAAATATTGCACAACCATGAGACATCGCCTACGCCTAGTCTCCTAGGCCCAAAGCCTAAGAGACGAAGGTAATAGATCGAGATATTTCACAACATGCCGAAACCGAATATGTTTACCTAAAAGGCCTATATTAAACGAACATCTCGTTCAGAAGAGAGCATTGAGCCGTAAACTGAGGAAAGATCACTGTCATCGCTTTGAAACCTTAGGAACACCTGAATATCTTCAACTTCAATTTCTACATCAATCCAGGTAAAACATCATTATTTTGTCCCATTCTGTGTGTCTATATGCTATAAATGCATGCTCAAATGTACACAAACTAAGAGAAAGGAGTTTAGGTTAATGGTAATACTCTGGGACTAAGAGCGAAATATATCAACATAGACGAGGGATCGATTCCCACTAACTCTCCCAGAGGGGCTTACTACGATTTAACTTGAACAGCGATTGAAGATCAATGTATTATAAAGCCCTGTATATAGAAATCATTGGATTAATTCGTTCAGTCGTTCATTCCATTGTTAAGTCTTTCGGCCAGTCAGCCAGTCAGTAAATCAATCAGTGTGCGTATTAAAGCTAAAGCAGTCACGTTTCATGCGTTTAATGCAAGTACCGAATATGTTGTTTGAGCAGATAATTATGTAGTATGTTATTTTTTTCTTCTTTGCCAGATCAACTAAAGCCATGGGAATCCAATCGTGGAAACGTGGTATTCACACCGGGAACACAATCCGAGTCGGTGGGTCCAGCGCTCAGATGCGATGTCTAGGTAACCAGTCCGGACTCGTCAAACGCCAGCTGAATCCACCGTCTGAGGTCACCGCCCCTTTTCTGGAGCCGGAGGAAGAGCGAAAGAGGGTTCGAAGACGGGGCGGGAGAGCGAAGAAAGTGACTGAAGAAACCAAACGGTCCGTCGAGGTCGAAGAGCTAGAGGAGCTTGAAGAGAATGTTTTCTACTCGCTGAATAAGAAGGGAAGGTGGAACCTTCCGGAAATGATTAGAACGGAAATTAAGTTCTCCAAATGCACGCCACGAGGTTAGCAGGCTACAAAAGTTAATACCTTAATTGACTCAGTCGAAAGAGAAAATGCTTGATAGAGGATATGAGCATGCAAATAATAAAGGTCGATTCTAGTCATCAAGACGTTGTATTGTAAGCCTATCAGTCCATGATTGTTATGGTTCCTTGTCTGAAATTAATCGCGGTGGATGTGAAGTGTGCTTAACCGCTGACAGCTAATGACACCGTTACAGATCTGACTTAAACTTAAATGTCCGTCATTTCCATGCTCTCTGCACTTCTTTCCTTACTTGCTCCTTTTCCATCTATCCTTTTATTTATTGACCCATTTATTTCCACATAGGAGCTAATTGTTTCATTTCCATATACTTTATTAATTTAAAATTTTCTTGCTTGTATTCTATCCTTCACTTCTGCTTCCATTTTTTTGTTTTCCCCTTTTTCCCAAACTAAAAAAATGACCAGGACTCTATTCTAGCGTATCTTTTGCGCAGGTCAATCCAAGATCAGAAATAGACGATCCGTCACAGAGGACGAAAGAAGACTAGATCAAGATTTGACTTTGATTCAATGCCACCCAATGAAGCGCGGTTCCAATTGTTTTGCTGTAACCTCGACGAAGTTGCCAGGTGACGGGACTGTCTCAAAGTCAAAGAATTATTTGAACGTAAACAGTGTCCTGCAAAAGAAAACAAGGCAAAGGATGCGACCAAACAAGAAGCGCAAAAATGCCACTCCTCAAGTGGAAAAGGCAAAAGAGCAACCGTCCACAGAAATAGAAATATCCTCTCCTCTCCCTCGCAGCAGCTACCTACAGTATGCTGGTAAGAATACTGAGTTTATATTGTTCTAAACTACTGGCTATAAGTATTGTCATCATCATCATCATCATCATCATCATCATCATCATCATCATCATCATATTATTATTATTATTATTACTATTATTATTATTATTTATTATTATTATTTATTATTATTTATTATTATTTATTATTATTTATTATTATTTATTATTATTTATTATTATTTATTATTATTTATTATTATTTATTATTATTATTATTATTATTATTACTATTATTATTATTACTATTTTTATTACTACTACTACTACTATTTGAATCATAATTTTTTTAAATTTAACTTGAACTATACACGATCCCTTTGCTGTTAAAATTTATGTTCTGAGACAGTAAATGATACAAAGACTGTCTGAAATTGTAATGTCTCTTGTTGATGCGGCTCTGCGACAGTTCCACAAAGAGCCAAATATTGCATCATCTTCTTCGCAATTCTTTTTGTGTAGAATTGAGATGCGCTAGTCGCTCAACGTAGCACGCACCTGTAGACCGCGTTGAACAAATCTGCATATGAACAGTTTCCAAATTAAATTATACATTTGATCATTGAGTTAATTTAGCATTATGGTTGAATAGGCCATATGCATTGCTGTATTGCATTTAAGTATTTACAAAGCGCCTCTAGCAGGGTGAACCGTTCAGAAGCGCTGCCAGTGCGCAAAGCCCGGCGAAAAGTAGTAGTTTTTGAGTAAAGAAAAACAGGATGAAAGACTGTCAGATAGAATTTTAGAACAAACAGATGGAGAAGGGGCATTAAATTTTCACATATAGTGAAATTTACTTTGGGCATTATATTTCATGTTTGAGCACTGTTAAAACAAAGTACGCTATCAGTGGCTACCAATGTGTTTTCTTCATTAAGCTAAGTGAGCTCTTTTGTTTTTGTTGTGACAGAAAATTCTAGAAATTCGTTGCCCGTTTCTAAAGATACGAGGCGCTCATCACGGAGGAATCTTTCTTCAGAGGAAATCTGTGACACAGTAAAAATTGACGCATACTGTGACAGCAGATACTGTTGTTTTGATGCAAGGGATTGGGTAACTGATGAATGCGTTGGGGAAGAACGTCATCTCAAAGATCGAACGGGTGACGGTAAAAAATCATTTACTGTGCCTGAACCAGACGAAGACTCGCACGTTTGGTTTCTAAAAGAATACGTGCAGATGCCAAGCTCTGTGTTCCAAGGCGAAACAACGGAGGAAGTAGAAGTAGAAGAAGTACAAGAAGAAGAAGAAGAAGAAGAAGAAGAAGAAGAAGAAGAAGAAGAAGAAGAAGAAGAAGAAGAACACCAACAACAACAACAACAGGAAGTGATAGAGGAAGATAATGAGAATCTGGACAATGAGCATGTCTTGAATAAGGTTGCAAGGGATTCGTCTTTGGTCATTCCGGGTGTTATTGAGGAAAGCGATGACTGGGAATTACTGGAGATTGAGGTTCCTCCGGAGGATGAGGAATTCCACGAGGGTCGTAATGGGATTCTTGCAATGCTGATCGAGGATGCGCTGGTTCGGAAGGCAACCAGGCTTCACATTACTCAAGAAGACACACGAATGAATAGAAGAAAAAACAGAAAGGGGAAGAGATGAAGTGAGTATAAGGATGGCACCAACAGGAAATGCAAAATGAACGAAGCAACGACAAAGAAAAATGAACGAAATTGGTAACAGAGAAGCAGAAAGAGTGAGCTAGTCGAAAGTCATCGCTCATCATACCTTGGCTAGAGACATTGCATTCCACACATGACATCGGCTTTCAACCCTTTGGGACTATTATACTTTTGCATTGTAGATTTAGTTCTACGAATATGCATGCCATCGGTTGGCAAAACGTATCATAGCTTTTATCCTATGGTAACCCAGTAGGCTAGATCTTATTGCGTGGACAACCCAGTGAATCGGGACTTATCCACGTCATCACTTCTTACAGCACAAGCCATTTGCACAAACTTTAGGCTGAGCATGTAACTGCTGCAAGAACGTCAGTTGAAGTTATTATTGAGAATAATATATTAGAATGGATTCTACTTCGCTACAAATTTGTCAGGGTAATTACAATGTGAATTCCAATTGCTTAGTTGATTCTAACGTCGCTGGCAAAGATGCTGTGATATACTAGCATGCGTGTTCCATTTTGGATACCAAACATTACCGATATGAAACTCTTTTTTTTAGAAAGATTGCAATGTCAAGCTCAGTGTGTTTCTTCTTTGCGTGACAGAATAAATTATTGTATTTACATAGATACTGCTTTATCAATTTCTTCCGGATGGTTGAATTAACTACACATATTTTTCTGATAGCTCAGCTTAAACGGCGATGAGTTTCTACGTCTGTTGCTGCATTTTCTCCGTAATCATTTTCCATATGGCTTTATCACAATACAAGCAATCACAATGCACTGAAAATAGTAAATGGCTAAGAGAGAGTAATGCAAAGTTTTGGCCATCATGTGACATGCTGCAAGTTGCGAGCGATGATAAAGTTTTCGCTTTTTTTACAACCCCACCAATAACAATGCTTAGTACATGTAAGTAAAGATCTGGTTTCAAAATATTGCCCAACGCTAACTTTCAGCAACCCAGATCCTGCATTTGTCAACGGAATGGCCTCCCTTTGACGCCCCGCTCCCTTCCTAGGAGCCATTCTCAGGTCTTCCACTCGTATCTTAAAGATGTTTTATTTGACCGCTCTCTGGTTGGTAGCACCTCTGAGTATTCCCGTGAAGAGGTGCTATGTAAGTATTTGCAATGAGCAACTATCTGCGTCAACTTCGTTACAATTGCACTTGTCTCTCACTTCATGCCATCACTACTTTAAGGGATAGATCCATGGTCTGCACTCAGGTGGACTTTGGGTGTGATGTGTCAATTGGCCATTCTTAATCCTATTCTCTCAAACATCAGGATCCATATGCATCGCATTGAAATAGCCTATTCGCTGAATAAGGCTTGCACCCGATGTAGCTATTTACCGAATGGCCTAGGCCGTGACCGTCGTTGCTATACATGAGCGAGCAATAACTGTGAAGTAGTTGCACCTGGTCCGTGAGACTACGCTTGACGCTGGGTTTACGGTAATGATTTCAGTGTGTAATGAACTAATGATAACTACGCATGCGCAACGATTTTATAGCGCTTAATTCGGATTGCAACGGCCAAGATACAAAGTCCTAAATAACAATTTGTGGAAATCAACCAAGTTAATTAATTATACATGTATGATACACTACAAAAAGCTCATTAACTCAATGTCAGAGTAATTAAGCTAGATGGTGTTTTGTTTACATTTTGTGAAATTAATTATTAGGCCTACTGCATGGCCAAAGGCAAAGAACCTCTAATCGGCCCCGTCATGTGTCACATCGTCAGCCAGTTCGTCACAAACAAAGCTTAGTATGCTTTATCATGGTGAAAATGGAAGGCGTAATAAAAATGTGTTGTTTTTCCGTAGATCTAGAGAACTGCGATGATCTATAGAAGCATCTAAAAGCGTCATAAACTCAAGGCCTACTTCGAATGCGACGAATCATAACAGTGGTCGCCATTTTGAACATAGCCATATTCTGGAATAGCGGACTTACACCTAGGATCAGGCAGGAGTAACTTTATGTCCAGCGTAGCGCACAATTCCCGCCTCGTGCATAGCAGTTTTATGCGTTGCTCCAGCGTAAGCCAGTTTTATGTCAGAGGTAAGTCACACCCTGGCTATTCCATGCCCATGCATATGGCCCCTGTATCTTATTCTTAATGCTGCTGCTTGCAGAGTTGTATAGTCTCGAGACAGTGTCTCGGTCTCGAGACGTCACGGTCTCGGAAACCTAGTGTCTCGAATTTTTGGAAACTGCCTTGAAGTGAAAATCTTATTCAATCTCGAACAAGCGGTCTCGATAAGTTTCGCGTTAACTGTCTTAGAATCTTTTGCTAGAAATTGAAATCAGGATCTACGAGAGATGGTAATTCCGGTTAACGCGCGATTCACACGATACTCAAATCAATGCAATTATCTTAAAGTGGAAAAATGTCTGAGAGAGAACCTGAAATTGTGAATTTTTGCGTTTACGCAATTTGAAGTTATTGACAAAACGATAGCTACGTAAAACCACCATAACCGAAACGATCGGAACAACTTCGAGTTTCTCAGGGTGAGTAGGTCTAAGCTATAAATGCGCCAATTTATAATTTCGTTTGGTATTTGGTATCGAATTTGCTTGTTTAAAATCGTCTAGGATATTTCAGAGGTGTCTAAAAAGGCTTTCATTATAGGCTACTATTCAGAAGATAGGTCGAAGAAGAGATATCTAAAAGGCTCAAGCTCGGCAATATAAAAACTGTTCTCGGGAATTGGTACATTATAAGTTTCAAATTGAAATTACAAATGAACATTGTTCCCGATAACAGATACATTAGTAGGCCTTTTTGCAACATTTTATATAAGATCACTTGTCCTTTAGGCCTACTGTCTCGTACTGTCTTGAACCTAATGTCTCGGTCTCGGTCTTGGCACCTCACTGTCTCGGTCTCGTCTTGGTCTTGAAGTTTCAAGTCTTGCATACAACACTGGCTGCTTGTCTCATAGGCGACATTCCAGAATGTACTCATACTAACGGCTTTATTCGGAACGCCCTTCGTCGGAGCCCTATTCAGCAGCGTATACATTTAAAAAGTCTTTCTCTTATACTCACCTGCCTAGTATGGGTGACCCCGACCTACCTGAGGTTTCTTGGAACTCTGGTATCCGTCATCTTTACCTGCAAGAACATCATTGCGATTTTCCACTTGTAGCCCGTTTACTGTTCCGCATCGCGCTTTGCTACGGCTCGTTCCAGGAGCTTTAAAAATTGCCAATGTTGGCACCTAAGCTGTTTCCCACACTCTCATCGCGTGGGAATACTAGAACTTTCACTATCTTAGTTCCGGAGACGTCTTATGACTGTCCAGCATTCTGGCCCAAGTACAGACGCCCGTTGAGAGCGCTGTTAATTCGACAGGTACTATGCAAATGTTCAATTACATTAAATAAGTAGGCCTACATGGGCGTGTACTGAGGTAAATGCGACATTGTGTGTGAGAGACCGACAGATTACACGGTGTTGGTGTAGCTGGAAGAAGAGTCTACGACAAACAGTAAGTTCATGGTCAAGAATGACTCCTGGATCACAGACAGATGTACACAGAGAACGTGATATATATGAAAACAGAGGTTGACAAAGCATCTAGGTTAATGTTGGCTAGTTACTGTCTGGTACCAAGCCAGACAAATTCCGTTTGTTGCGTGTGGGATGGATTTAGTCAAAGTCAATTAGAGGACATTCAGGCCACAAGTGAATTTATGGTCACTTGTGTGGATTGGACGGGGAGATGGTACCCATTGTCTGGAAGTCGACATAGACCTGGTTGTTGTCCATCAGCACTAGACTTGTATACGGACACCGCAAGACGATATGAGTGCTCATATTTCAGCAGTGTACAGGTAGAGAGCAGTGGGCCCAGTATAGAGCCTTGGGTTAGTCCACAAAGTACCGGGGCCCTCTGAGACCTAGTTGAGACAAGTATGACACTGGTGGTGCGATCATTTTGGAAAGAGCAAAGCCAGTCAAGAGGCCTAGCAGTTATAGGCCAAAAGAAGTGGCTGAAACAATAAAATATAAACATGATCGACCGAGTTAAAGACGGCGCCTGCGTAAAGTAGGGCCAGAAGGCTATCCTGTGACTGGTCTATAACGATATATTGACGTCATACAATAGGATCATCAGTAGGGTCTCGGTTGAGTGACCTCTGCCGAACCCAGTTTGCGTGGAGGGTACATGCCATTTAAATGTAATAGTAAGTTAATTGTCCAGTACGCGGCTGGATGACCACAATTAAGTATTCGGCCGTGTTACAACTGAGTCTGAGAGAGGAGATTGTCGAGTCAAGAATGACAGGGGTGAGAGAGAGACACAGACAGAGACAGAGACAGACAGACAGAGCGACAGACAGAGGCAGACAGACAAAGACACAAAGGAAAGAGGGTATATCACTTGCAGTATAATATATATACACTATTTTTTTTATTCTGAACATTAACCTTTTCTAAGAGTTTTACAGTTCTGGACGTTTTAGGCTAGACATTTTTGTAGTTGTAACAAGTTGGCTTATGCTAATGCTGAAACTGTGCTCTGATCAGGGTGATTTGTAGCATGTGCTAGTAGTTGTTGTCCTTGTTAGCTTACAATTAGATATGTCATTGTGTTGCTGATCATTTTTATTACTTGCGTTGAATGTCAGCAATTACTACTGGCAATAAATTGCACAAGCCTACTGCTTGGTGATTATCAATGCACCAGGACATAACATTAGAAAAGTAGTTTCAAACGTAGTTAACTACTTATGTGGTAGTTACAAAAGTAGTTATAACTACTTGTCATCTAAAAATAGTTAAATAGTAGTTCTAACTACATATTTTGAAGGTAGTTAGGAAGTAGTTTTAACTACTAGTCAAGTAGTTGGTGCTATTAAATCATACGATTTAATAGACTCATAATCTCCATCATCATCTACAGCAGGATCATCGTATAGTGTATTATTTTCTCCCCCAAAGCAATCATGCCTCTGAGGCGAGGCAGAATCTGGTTGTGCTGCATCCTCGGTATTGGAACTGGGCGATTTGACGAGGTATATCATTAATGTCCCGTTCTGGAGTCCGACCAATAACAGTCCCTTGGCTTCATTCAAATGCACTCGAGTTGGGGCCTCTAGTTCCTTTTCAGACGTCAAAAGGATTCGGTGACCATCGTCTAGCGTGCGATTGGCTAAGATGATCCTATTTCTCGCTCTCTCGGCAATCAGTATAAGTTGGTTGGAGTCCACAGCAAGATGGCTCGGATTAATAAGTTGCATCGTCTTTGTTCCTAGTGAGATTTTTCCATATAGGTCGATTATACTGACTCCTTCGCTCTCATTACTTGTATCTATTTTTCCATGACACACCACTAGAAGGTGAGAACCAAATTGCACCGCGTGCCTAGGTCCATCCCAGTTACAACCAAAACTGATCTCGTGCACTAAGTCCCCTTTGTAAGTGTATTCACATATTTTGCATTCGCTTGTGCAGCTCACTAGAAGATTTCCATTTTCTGTAATGGACAACCCAGACGGTTTCCCAGCTTTTACCGGCCACGACCAAAGGACTTTTCTGATATTAATGCCGATGCAATAGATTCGATGGTCATTCCACTCACTTGTGAAAAGTCGTGCATTCCTGTCACTGGTAACGTCTTGCAGTCCAATCTGCTTCTCGCCGTGATCAGAGAATTTACTCTTGAAAACCTTTAGTAGGTTTGACTTGGGTCTCTCGCTAAGAGTTATTGATTGACCACGTTTGAATTTGGAGCCATAATAGGTTTCTATGTTGGTAGAATCGTCACGTGTAAGAAAAATTTCATCTTTGAAAGTGGTAATGCCGGTCACCGCTCCCTTTCCTCCTTTGACCGAAGTGACCAGTTTAGGAGTTCGTAAGTATACCATCAAATCTAAATGGTAAACAAATTATATATATGTATACATGCGTGTGCCTGGGCACTTACTTTAGGACCCTCAGAGGCGTAGCTAGGGGGCGGAGGGGACACGTCTCCCGGGTTGTCCCCGGGCGCCAAGTTGGAAGGGGCGCCAAAATGAGAATCAACACTATTAATTTTTCTTATTTTGATGTAAACTAATTTATCCAAAATAAGTTAGTAAGATTCTATTTTGGCGCCCCTAAAATATCATCATTACAAATAGGTTGTCAGCATGATTTTGGCGCCCAATTCTGGCCCTAGTGGTCAGTAAGGGACGACATAATACTAATGACGCATTTCCAAATCTACGCATTTCACTGCAAATTCTTCTAACAACATTGCTGATTCAAATTGCAAACTGTGAGCGGTCATTCAGCAAATTGAAACTAATTGTGTCATACTTGCGGGCTTCAATAGGACAAGATTGTCTCAGCGATCTTGATCTTCATAGCATCGAACTAGCAACATTGGAGAAAAATAAAATTTCTAACGTTGTTGACAAATTTGTGACTGTTAAATCAAGAAAAAATAGTTTTTTATAGACTGTCCATGACAGTCATGTCTGTATAAATAGACTTTAGATATAGGCCCTAGTTGAAAAATGGGAAATAAATTAGAAAAGAAGCCGTCCGTAAATGACGTCACGCAATTTTGGACGAATTATGACCCCCTCGTCACACGTCGCGACAAAGATATAACCCTCGTTAAATATGACGTCACAAAGTTCTAATCTCAGAAAAAACCAGATGTACAGAATTGCATACGCAAATTTTCTTATAATTATCACAAAAAAATTATAACTGTAAAAATACATATAGCTTTAATATAGAACAAAGATAAACGGATAAGATATAATTTTGCACTCATTATACATTCGTTAAGATGAAAAGCTCAGGTATTATCATTACATTCTAACAAAAATGTTTAATAACAATAACTCGAAACAGTCCAAACTTTATGCTTCTCCATTCTCCCACGGAGAAGCAAAATGCTCCTTCAAGGAATAAATACGGAGAGCTTGGATCTAATCATCTTGTTCAATAGATTTTCCATTCAGATCCAGCTCTTCTTCGTCTATCCAATCTACATTCTCTCTATTTACTTCGTTTGCCCTTACGACCATTAGTTCACGTTGCCGACGTGTATCGACACTATGTGGTCTGTGTGTCTAGCGGAATAATTTGCTCCCGTATGTGTGTTGAAGATAGACTGTCTCACTTCCAAAACTTCAAAACTGACAGCAAACGTTGAAGCAAGCAATCAAAAATTAAGAATGCAATATTCTTAATTAGTGTTTTTAAATTGTGACAACAATTATTGCTATTTACGTGGAACTTGTCTAATTGAGTGAAAGTTTTTAATAACATTACGCATTTTAATGTTTGATGTGATGATGGGAGGTCACATTTCTTAGACCCGCTCCCCTCGTCACATATCGTCACAAATGTGAGACGTCATTTATGGACGGTCCCAAAGGGGCGCCAATCCTGTAGTCTGTTCCCGGGCGCAAATACCCTAACTACGCCTTTGAGGACCCTCTAAGATCTCAACAACGCATCAATGTACTTTATAATGTTAGTTGTCATTGAGGTGAAATATCGTTAGGAAGAAAAACAATGCACAATTCAATAAAACAATGCAGAAACTGGAATTATCGTCAATGACGCACCCACAGGCACATGTGGGTGTATAGTCAAAGAATTTTTAGCCATATTGGCGTTCTGATGTAAGTAGGCTAATAAGCTACTCTCTGCTACAGTCGTTTGAACTGCAAGTAAGAATAGAAATACAGGGAGAATTTTCGTAAGCAGGAGAGACAGATTGAGGAGTAGTGGGCCCACTCTCACCAATTCTCTTTGGCATCAATATTGAAGAATTAATACCAGAGGCGATGGAGGGCGATGCAGCATGTAAGCATGAAGAGAATATTGACGAAAGCGTTAACATTCGAAGAAGACCAGGTAATTCAGGCAGATAGCCAGAAGTGGATAGGAAAAATGATGGATCGGACAAGTAAGATATCAACGGAGTATGACATGAAAATAAACACCATAAAGATCATGAGGATAAGCAAAGAGAAGGAAACAAAAATAAGTATCACAATGGATGGAAAGGACCGAAATAAGTTGGTAAACACTGTTGCCTTGCCTAGGAACTATGCTCAAAAAAATAACGATAACAAGTGTCAAGTGGAAATGAAGAGAAAAATAAGTATGGGACAAAATGCCTTCTATTAAAGAAAGAAAAAATGAGTGGGAAGTTATAGAAGATTCTGAAGAAACGAGTAATCAAATATGGAGCTTAATGGTGTACGGATCAGAAACATGGACCAGAAGGAAGGAAGACAAAAAATTTGAGACCCTCAAGATGTGGATATATGACGAAGGATATAGATAGGCCATGGATGGAACGCCGGCAAATTAAAAAGATACCACATATAGTTGACGAAAAAAATCCCTGATTGGAATAAATAGACACTGCCAGAGAAAATGCTTGGGTCAACTATTCGGAGAGACTACCTCCTACGAAATATAAATGACGGAAAATGGAAGGAAAAATACCAAGAAGAGGACCATGTATGATGCTATTGGACTACTTGATGAAGGTGGGATACGGAATGATGAATGAGAGAGCCGGAAAGCGTGGCAAATGGCGACATTGAACGTATGAACTTGCCTAGGAAGGTGGAGATTGGAGAACCAAAAGAAGAGGTGCAAATATTTCGCCATGCGAAGACCGTTAACTCTGGAGGAGTTGGCCCAATTTAAATGTAATGCAATGTAAGTTTTCACAAAAATTCTTAGCGCCCCCAAAAGCCACGTCAGGGAGACCAGCTTATTCACCAGTGCTATACCAAATCAAGTCCGCAATAGCCAGTCCTCTCGTTTCCTTCCGGTTCCAGGTCAAACCGGGAATCAAGCTGAGGAGACAGCATGGTGCTACCGTGGTAGTCGGTGATGAGGGTTGTCATGTGGTGGCGCAGGAGTAGAATATGGATAGGACACCAGGTGAAATGTGGGGATGAGCAAACTGACGGAGTTCTTTTAGGAGGCAGTTCCAAAGTGCTGGTGCAGCATAGACTAAGGAGCGGTTGCAGAATTTCAAAGACGATGACACTGGAGGTCGAGATAAAGAAATATATGACGATGAGCGAGGTGATCCGGGCGGTTGGATTGTAAGTAGTTCACGAATGTAAGAGGGTTGAGAGGTTTGAAGTGCGCTGCAGGTGATAGATAAAATTTTGTAGTGGATGCGTTGAGGGACTTTAAGCCAATGAAGTGATTTGAGAACAAGAGTTATATAATGGTGTTTTTAGGTTTTGGTGACTGCGCGAGCAAGAGCGTTTTGAATTGTTTGGAGGCTTTTTATTTGCAAAGAGTCGATATTGTGAAAGAGGGAATTACAGCAGTCAAGTTTTGAATGAACGATTGATGTGGCTATTGCGCATGCAGTCTTGTAGTTGAGTATTGCGTGCAGTCGCAAGATTGCATCACGGATGTGCATGCAGCAGATGCGAGAAAGCTCGGTGACGTGGTCAGAAAAGGTAAGGTTCTTATCGAAGATGACTCCAAGATTGCGGACAGAGGAAGAGTAAGGGACGGAGTTTAAGTTCGAAAGTGTCTGATTTCCTGTTGCAGACGGTGCTAGGACAAAAAGTCTTCGGAAAAATGTTCCGGATATAATGTCCTGGACAAAAAGTCCCATTTCTTAAATTAAAGTTGAATGGATAAAATAATAATTGCTCTAATAGAAGTCATATTGATTAAACTAATTCTTCTCTACACCTGGTTCTTGATCAAAAGGTTATTACTCGCGGCAATGCATGCGAAAGAATAAAACAGTTTAATTGATTGCTGATGTATAAGAAGGATGGAAGGTAGAATTATTTCCTTAGCAAAAACTGGATTGATTATAAGAATGCGATCGAATTGAAAGCGGGAATCTTGTTTAAACGGAGTTTGATAGTGAACAAATAAGTTAAGCCTCAAACACTCACGTCTTTTACAATGGGCTTACACACTTTTATGACTTACTTGGTAATTGACAATTAAGTTAATTAAGCCTCAAAATATTCACGTCTTTACAATGGGGTTAAGCTTTTAAAACTTACATAGCAACTGACAAATAAGTTAAGCTTTGGACTAATATGGAAGGGACAGGAAACGGCAACATGGCAGCCAATCAGTGATCGTATTTCTGATGCACTTAGGCAATGTCTGTGATCGGCTATGTAATGAATAAACTGACATCCGGGTATTCGAAAGAGTAAATTTGAACGTATTATCACCGAAAAGATCATCAAAAATAATGCTATTTCAGTCAAAAATCTTAAACACTTGTATGACTTACTTACTAATGGACTATTAAGTCAAACCTCAAAATAGTCACGTCTTTTAAAAATGGGATAAAACAATTTTAAAACTTACTTAGTAATGGACAAATAAGTTAAGCATCAAAACATTCACGTCTCTTGCAATGGCTTAGACACTTTAAAAACTTAATTAGTAATGAATAAATAGGTTAAGCCTAAAAACATTCGCGTCTTTTAAAAATGGGCTTAAACACTTTTAAGACTTACTTAGTAATAGACAAATAACTTAAAGACACTAACACCAACCTTCTCTTGCATGGCTCCTCTTTTCACTCTCGTCACACGACACCTGCCTGGTACACTTAAATCACAAATCTTATGGTTTAAACGTCTCTCTTCATGTAAAAATAATTTTGATGATTCATGCAACATATTATTTCGGGTCATATGTCGAAGTGTTTACAACAGGCGCCCAATTCGTAAGACTAGATACGATATCTGGTTTGGACATTATCCTCCTAGACACTTTAATGAACCTCGTCCTATTCTTCCTTTAATTATCAGATACTCTCCTATCTCGGCACGCCTTGTGAAGGAATGGAGATGTATTCTTGAACGTTCTGCTATGTGTAGACCCTTTAGGATTAATGCCTCATATACCAAAAAATAAGACTTTAAAAAAACTCTTGACTTACTCTGGGTAGTGGCCTCTATGTACTTACTTATGCGTTGTGCATTGTGAAATTATTATATAACTAGTGGATGCCCTGGGGTTGAGATGGCCTGTTGTGCCCGTGCACTATCTGCATTTTTTATTTTCTATCATATCATACCCTAACTAATTTGTCAGTTGCTATGTAAGTTCGAAAAATGTTCAATCCCATTTTTAAAAGACGTGAATATTTTGAGGCTTAACTTCAATTATCCATTAATAAATAAGTCATAAAAAGTGTTTAGGCCCATTGTAAAATACGCGGATGTTGTGAGGCTTAACTTATTTGTCAATTGCTATGTAAGTTTTAAGGTGTTTAAGCCCAATGTAAAGACGTGACACTTTTGAGAATTTACTTAATTGTCAATTACTGAGTAAGTCATAAAAAGTGTTTAAGCCCATTATAAAAGACATGAATGTTTTGAAGCTTAACTTATTTGTTCATTACTTAGGAGGCGTAAGTTCAAAAGTGTTTAAGCCCATGGCCAAACACGTGAATGGTTTGAAGCTTAAATTATTTGGTCATTGCAAAGTAAGTTTTAAAACTGTTTAAGCCCATTGCAGAATACGTGACTGTTTTGAGGCTTAATATATTTGTTCATTACTAAGTTAGTCATAAAAGCGTTTAAGCCCATTGCAAAAGGCGTGAATGTTTTGAGGCTTAACTTGTTTGTCCACTACTAAGTAAGTTTTAAAAGCGTTTAAGCCCACTTTCAAACTTCCGTTTAAACACGGTTCCCGCTTCCAATTCAATCGCATTCCTATCAACAATCCAGTTTTTGCTAAGGAAATAATTCTTCCTTCCATTCTTCTTATACATCAGCAATCAATTAAACATTTTTGTTCTTTCGCATGCATTGCCAAGAGTAACAACATTTTGATCAAGAACCAGTTGTTCGTGAACCAATTGTCTTGGATCCGGGTTTTATGTAGAGAAGAATAATTATTAATTGCATCAATATTACTTCTATTTGAGCCATAATTTTAATTTTATCCATTCAACATTAATTTAAGGAATAGGAACTTTCGTACGGGACATTTTCTCCTGGGATATTTTGTCCGGGAACATTTTATCCGGAGACATTTTATCCGGGGACATTTTGTCCGAAAACATTTTGTCCGGCCACGGTTGCGGATATGTCATGTCTTTCTATCTTGGGCCATAAATGCTCATAATCAAAATATAAGAACATCGAATGTCGTAATTAAACATCAACACTATAAATTCAATAATCAATCTAAGCACAATGAGCATCCAACGGTGAGAAATGCCCTCAATTCCACAAAATGATCCCAAAATAACCTCTTTATAAGTCCAATTGTTCTATTTTGCTAAAAGAAATTGAGTACCCTTACTTGATCAGCCTACTAAATAATTGTTCAATAAAGGATGTACAATGTACAAAGAATGTACAATGGTATTTACTTTCTGCATCATGTGAAGTAAAGTAGCCTTTGAAGAAGTCGACTAAATACTTGAAGTCGGGTCTCTTAAAAGGGTCTTTGATCCAACAACATTCCAATATCTTAAGCAATCTCTTCTCCGGATGGTTGAAGTTCTGTCCGGCTGGGCAAGGAACTTCGTATGAAGTAAGAATAAAGTTCATCAGCTCCGTGTTGCCCATGCCTGCGGAAGAAATAAATTTTGTCATGATGTACGATTCGTTAACACAGATGAATGGTGGATTATTTAATAGATGGCTAAGTCGATGCCTGACTGGATGAATGAATGACCGGATAGATCATGTAAAACTTGCATCATTGATAACTCTCTGGAGAAATGAGTATCTTCTTTAGTTTTCCTCTTTAGTTTTCTGCCTTTTCGGCAGGTTCATAATAATGTCCAATGTTGCCATTTCTCTCCGTCCTGAGCCTCCTCCTTTATCCCCTGTAGCCGCCCCTTCCATCATCCAATCCAAGATCATTGTTTTCAGTATCCTCTTGTCTTTTTCTCTTTCATTTTTCCTTCTACGATGTTTTCTGCCATCATCAGTTAGTAGGTGAATGAGTATAAGTATGAAATATTATACATCTTTCGATGTTGTATATTTAGTGAGAGTAATTAATATCAAAAATTTCAGAGCTACATGTATAGGCCTATTTGACACTTGCCTGGATACGGTTCTTCTCCATATGTCAGCATTTCGTAAAGGACAATAGCAAAGGACCAGACGTCGCTTTTGGTGGACCATCGTTGAGATTCAATCACTTCCGGAGCGCGTGTCTTCATCGGACTTTCAAGCAGTTCATCTATTTAAAAATAAATATCCATGTAAACACAAATAAACTGGGAAATTAATAATCTACTGCATTTAAGATAAAACAAATTGATACTGAAATCGACTGAGGAATGCTCAAAAATAAAAAGATGCAGTGTGAAAGAGCATAATTAAATTAGATGTTGAGAGTCTTACACATATCTGAGTAGGTCGTCACATGATCACGAATCTTGCCAAGCATTCGAGCCATCTCAAAATTGGTCAACTTGATCGAGTTGTTTTCTCCGACAAGTATCGATTTAGCCGCCAAGTATCGATGAATGCACTGATTGACCTCGAGATAGTGCATTGCAGAGGTGATCTGAAGAATCAAGAAACGACGTTGACAATTTAAAAATGAGCACTGAATCAATTTGGAAAGAGATTAATAATAGTAATGAAAATGATGACGATGGTGCTGCTGCAAATGAAGATAAAAAATATGATGATGATGACGATGATGATGATGATGATACCGATAGTTGCAACGTCTACAATGGCAGCATTAGGCTTACAGTAAAAATAATGGTAACAGGATAATTACCCCGGAACAATTACCCCCGGGCAATTAATTACTGCCATTCAAATTACCCCCCGGATAATTACCCTCAGACAATCACCCCCATGCAAATAACCCTCGGACAATAACCCCCCCGAATAGTATATGGGTGAGACACGACATACATACGTACACACGCACGCACCCTCCCACCCATACACACACATACATACACACAGACATACATACACCCACACAAACTCATCCACCCACACACAAACACACACACACATACATACACCCAAGATTGGACTCAAACAGATATATAAATGATAAGTGTCAATATGTGATATCAGTCTAATTGTTGTTTGATTGTCTGCAACCTATCTACTAATTTGAGTCTATCGGTATTTGCGTTATATTTTGTACGGGGGTTATTGTCCGGGGGTTATTTGCATCGGGGGTAATTGGCCGGGGGTTATTGCTCGGGGGTAATTTGTACGAGAGGTAATTGTCCGGGGTAATTGTCCTAAACCCAAAATAATATACAGTTATACATGTAGCGATCAGAAATATTAATTAAGTCCTTTACACAAAGTTTCAAAATCAACTGCCGTATGGCTTTTTGCTTTGACAAGGTTGTACCTGCGCCGCAATGTTGATGATGACCTTCAGGTTGAGTGTAACTCCTTTGTCTCGCTTGAGATAATGATCAAGGTAACCTTTAGAGGTTGTCTCTGTAATGACGTAGAAGGGCTGACCTATTGAATGTACCCCGATGAGTCGAACAATGTTTTCGTGTTGAAGCCCGCATAAAATCTCGGCCTCTTGGAAGAAATCACATGATTTGACAATCCATGACTCTTCCTTTGCCTCTTTCGTAAACGTCTTCACAGCAACGTCATCAACTTGGTTATACTTTCCTGTAAATAAAGCAAATGGAGGATGATGAAGGTTCCATCGATTCAGAGTAATATCAATCAAATGATGTTTTATGCAGTTGCATAAAATTCTCTCTCCCTCCCTCCCCCTCTCTCTCATTCTCTCTCTTTTTCACTCTCTGTCTCTCTTTGTATCTGTCTGTGCTCTATCAACCACTTTCTCTTCTGATCTATCAGTCATTACTTGCATACGTGACTCTTTAAACGTCTGTGTGCTATATATGTATATTACAGCGTTTTTTATTTGTATGAAATCCTTACCATCAGTGGAAATAATTGAATTGCTCAATATTTGGAGTGACCCACCTAGCAACGCTTTGGGAAAAGCCATCTCTTGGGTCATGCATGCTACCGGGCAAATTATAAACATGGATGTTAAAAATTAAACACAAATATCCATTGTGGTTCCATACGCGGTAATCTCATTTCACCCTTGTACATTGTGTGATATCGCAATAGCTTGCTTGACGACTCTAGGTTCAAGACAATTGAAATCAATTGCACTCATTTGCTGTAATAACTTCATTTAAACTACCTAGATAAAATAGTTACGGTGATCTTTGTTCTAGGCTCAGCGCACATACAAATGTGTCCATACAATTATATACTTATCATATATGCATAATTAAATACATCTGGATGGAATGGGATATGATTGGATGGATACATGAATGGGTGGATGGATGGATGGATAGGTGCATGGATGGATAGATGGATGGATGAGATTGGATTGGATGGGATTTGATGGGTTTGAATTGGATGGGGTTGAATTGGATGGAATTGGATGGATGGGATTGGCTAGCTGGAAGGGATTGGCTGATGGTTTAGATTGGATGGATGAGATTGGATGAATGGATGGATGAGATTGGATGGATGGATTGAATTGGATTGGATTGATAATTGGATGGATAATTGGATGGATAATTGAATGGATAATTGGATGGATTATTGGGTGGATAATTGGGTGGATAATTGGATGGATAGATAGATAGATATATTGATTGATTATTTGATTGAATATTTTTTTGATTGGTTGATTGATGGACAGACAGACAGATAGATAGATAGATGGAGAAATTGATTGATTGACAGACAAATAGATAGATAGACAGACAGATTGACAAACACGCTAATTTGGTTAAGTAGATGGACAGCTCGATAGACAGACGGAGAAAGAGATGGTTAGATAAATAGATAGATAGCAGGATAGATAGCAGGACACATACCATGCCATATCTCCGTAAACTTTCCTAGACGCAATCTTCGTTCCAGATTAATTTCAGACGGACGTATTTCATTGCCTCTAAGGTTTCCTGTTCAAAACAAAGAAAGATTTCTGTTAACTCCAACACCAGGATCGTGCTAATATGAATGCACCATATTCGATCCATTGAGACTTGTAAAATAAACTTGAGGACACTTCAAATAACCCTATTGAACTCTTACAAAACAAGGTTTATATTGTAATTGCGATACACGTACTCTGCTAATTGGCTATTGTTGATCACAAATTTTAGATAGACAGACGTTATATTATATGGGAGTTTGTGATCAAAGTCTCATTTACCAGTACAAGTTTTCAATAATCCGTGTGAAGACTTTACTCTTGCAGGCACTGGTGGTGCCTGTGAACTTTCTGTGGCCGAGTTCAAACGAGTGTAGCCGTCAAAATCCTGAAAGATGATCAGATAACAGCTCGAATAAGGGTACTAAATGTACCAACAGTACCAACATTAATGTCACTATGTAGGGTCTATGAAGCCCATACGATAACAATATTCCCATATCGGATTCACATATCCTTAGTATCGAAGGAACCATAATGATTTCCAAATGTAGACCCATGGCGAATGAAGTTCATAGGTCAATTCATTCATTCAGAGCAGCTATATAGCGCTACCTCATGATATCTACCCAGAGGCAATTCAGGCGTAAAGGAACAATTATCGGGTGTCAATTGTGTGCATACACAGATCCACAAGCAAAACACCAAAGAGAGCGACATTCCATTCTCGAAGTGCCTGCAAACATCAGCGTCGCCACAGGCGGGAGGGGGCAAGAGGGGGCTGGTTGCCCATTCATGCCCAGGTTGGGTCTTGGAACCCGTGCAAATTTGATGAGTTTTAAATGGAGGGGTAGAGTGACATTGTTGATTCGGAGCTCACTAATATCAGCAGGGGCCTTCTTCCGATGTGATCTAAACTGTATTTGTAACTGGCTTTTGAAAAATTCAAAAACAGCTTATTTGCTGCGAACCAGTCACTGACGTGGGAGAGTTTATTGTTAACAAGAAAAACCAGGGCATCATAAGAGCTGTGTGAGACGAATAGACTATTGTCACCTGCGAAGAGAAGAAAATGCAGGAGGCGGGAAGCATGGGGAAAGTCATTGATAAATAATATGAAAAAGAACGATCCTAATATTGAGCCCTGAGGTACTACAAATTTGATTCAGTTAGGAGTTGACAATGAGCCATTGCAATATACTAGCTGATATCGGTTGTTTAGGTAGCCCTAAAGGGACATGGCTGTGGAGTGCCCAGGATAGAAGTCATGTTGTTATCAGTAATTACCACATTGTTGAGAATATTTTGTTACACGACAAAGTCTTAAAGTCTTACATGCATGACTTTTTAAAGCAATTTATAAAAGTAGGATAAAAGAATAGTTTGTAATTTGTAATGTCGTCTCTCTTACTCTGCTTACGAATTGGAGTAATTTTAACAATTTAAGGGCAGCAGGAATTATCTCCGTAGCAAGGGTACAGTTAATGATTTCAGTTAATGGATTTACAATGGATGAAAGTACAGGACTAATTATACAAGGATCAAAGTCGTCAAGACCTGAACTATGAGCTGACTTAAGGGAGTTTATTTGAAATAAGAGTTTGCTCAGGTGAAGTAGGATAATTCGTGAAAGAGTTCAGACTATTTGGAGAATAACGAAATCTAATTGGGTCCCTGCTGTTTGCTGGAATTTTTGCAATCAGGTCCTGAGCGATCGTGGAAAAAATTTAAACTTATCGGCAATGGAGTTGTTTTCAGTAATTACCACATTGTTGAGAGTTATGCATTGGACAAAAGAATCGGGTGTTTATGATTTTAGGATTGATCTGCCAAGTTAATTAATGGTCTGCCAAGTTTCTTATGCTTTTTAAATTAAAGTTGATTATAGTCTCTTTCAATTTTATTTCGCAAAGACTTCAATTTATTTCTATAAATTTCATATTTGTTATTATTATTTACCGTCAAGGGGTTCCTAATAAAAGCAGCATGAAGTTTCGTTTTAGTCTTGCAGACTCTTAAACGCCCTGCAGTCATCCATGACTGCTTATAAACATTTGCTCCTTTGGTCCTAGTGGTCAGTTTTAGAAAAGCATCACCGTAGGCCGTTTTAACTTTGGAGTTGAAATCGTCATACGCAGACACAGGGTCGGTAATTCTGCATGCATCTACAGCAGTAAACCAGTCAATCTGATCCAGAAGATCCGTCATCTCGCTTCACGGCTGGTGGGAGAATAGAGCTTTTGGATTGGCCGATTGCAGAGCAGAAAAAGAAATGTAAGGAGGTCATCGACGAGCCACTGGACGAGGAACGTGGGTATAGCATTCGGCTCACACGTCTGTCTTCGGAGCAGCAGACGATACACGTGCATCTTCGCTCCATTCACGTGATCTCACTGAGAATAGAGAGATGAGCAACTGGTGGCGGAAATGAAGCAGTATCAAGATGGGTTGATGCGATCTTGGCATTGCGTCGTTTCAAGCTGCATTAGCCGTGAAAGGCGGAGACTGGAGACGACTGCCAGCTAAGGAAAGTAACGGAGAAAAGTCACATTTGCGATTGAAGACCCAGGACAAGATCTGTAATTTAAGATCGATCTAAGAATATACTGTTCAATTGTCCATGAGAACACCGCTGCAGGAAGGTCATATGAAATCACTTGTGACACCTTTCAGCTTAGGCTGTAAGTCTGGTAGGCCAAATCTCAAACCATCTTCTGTAACAGACAAGGTGAAGACTGTCAACTGAATAATATGTAATGCCTGGAGAAATGAGTGTAAGAGGTGATGCTGTGGTTCTGAAGCAGGGGGGGGGGCTAGAATGGGTGATTCAGTAAACCAGTGAACACTGACACTACTGTTATGCCTGAAGATTGGTGATTCAGATCTCATACATTCACCGCAGAAATGGATCGAGAAAGATGATAGCAAGAAAGATGGAGAAAGAATTCCACAGTTGAGAGTTGGGGACGACACGCTGAGAGGAGTGGCAAGTTCTTCCAGGAATTCACCCGATTAGTTATCAATGACGAAGAAGAAAGGAGGTTTCTTCTCCAAGTGGCCGAGTCAATTTAGTTGTCTGCTCTTGATACAGTGCCTGCAAAACCTTGTTGTCTCTAGAGTCAAAGATTGTAATCGACATTAGACATTCATGGATTGGATAGAGGTTATTGGCATTTTTTGATATATCGAATTCTGCAAATATACTGAAATTTTACAGTTAAGTATGACTAACTGTTGTAGTATCATATATGTATCTGTTGCAATGTTGCAGTATTAATTGACTGACGTTAATCTAAAATACACATGCTCGACACATTTATTTCCCCAATTCATTTCTATTTATCGGTATTGGGCAAAGTATCAGAGGACGTGAGCATTGCCTTACAGGTTGAATTGAATGCTGAAATTTTGTCTAGATAACTCTTTTGATACGTCTAACACTTGTTCCTAGCTTTAATTAGATATTTGTTTTACCACACACATGATGATACCGCTGTCAGGTCAGGTTCACTCATAGTCAGCATGGTGGAAAGGATAACCTCTGACCGATAAATGACAAAGCTACCAACATTGTGAAGAATATGGATACAAGCAACGGCGCCGAGTTCAGGTTTACCAAGACGCATTTTAAATGGATGACTAAGATTCTCCCACTACTGGCACTGCAGCTGGTGATCTTCGGTGGGTTATCTGATCGCCAAAATGTGCATCCGCCAATAAACAAATGGAGGAACCAAATGACAAAGTAAATTAAACAGGTTTAAAACCCTGCCTTACACATTACACGACGCATCGAGTAACTGAGAAACAAACCAGTTGCTGAGTTTTTACTTTAACTGATAATATAAAAATCTGCAGTTTTGAGATTAGCAAGACAACCGACCAGGATACTGTACCTCGGATTTTTCGTCAGGTCCCACATATTCTATTTCACACTCTTCATCAGATGCTTCTATATAATCTTCATATTCCGATCCACTGTCGACTGTCGCTGCGCTTTTAGTGAGTTTCTGAGACCTAGAGTCAATTTTAGGCTGGAAAGCACAGTCCGCGTAAAAGTCTTCGACAAAGTCATCCGTACCAGAGAACTTATAGTATTCGTGGTCACCATCCGCGATGCAATTATTCACTGCAAAACATCGAAGGAAAAGCCATAGTTTGATTAGCAGTAACAATTTTATACCCTAATTATTGTATACATTGTATTTATAAATTCTTATTGCGCATCTCACAGTGCCAATCAGAGGCGCTTACAGTGCGCGAGACCCCCAAAGAAAAGGAAATGGTCTTGAGACAATGATAATAGGCACTTGGCTAATCAGTTAGTCAAGAGAAACGTGTCGAAAATGGGACATTGTTCCACAATGTCGAGCCAATGAAGGCAAAGGATCGCGTTTAGCCATAGCAATCCTCACTCGCGCGACAAAGTGATCACGAGATCACGTAAGCACAACCGTCGTTAGAGCACTAGACAAAAACGCGCACTCAACAGCGCGTATCGTGCAACCAGAAGTTTTTGGAGTTTTTCAGTAACCAAAGTTTAAGAGAATAGAGACGAACTTTTTTGGAAGACCTGGTTGCACGATACGAGGAGTCCGTGTTCGGACCTAGATCTGTTTCGATGTCGCCAGATTGTATTAGGGAATGACGACGGATTTATTAAATTTATAACCACAAGAATTACGAATACCCATTAGGTTGAAAAAATACATGTAAGTCTAACAGTGAACTGGCAAATTCTGGACTTGAGTTTTTAACACACAGATATTGGTCACACATTAAAACATTATCCAGCTTCAGAGAAAAAGCTGTAGAGCAAAGTAATAAACTTATTCATAATCACGAATCTGTGAAAGAGAAGTACAGTGATAATAATCCATGTACGCCTATCAACATTTATAACACAGGTTACAGCAGGCTTATCTTAGTTAGTATACAATTGTATTCAATAATGAAAAAAAAACATAAAGGATTCAATGTGCTTCATTACCGCCCGCCTCCTTCAAGAGAGTTCTCATGAGGAAATCTCACGTTTAGTCTTCTATTATAATCATTTTCACGGGCATAAATTAATGTGACACAAACTAACCTTTTATTTTCCCGACGATATTTCCAGAGTTATACGACAATAGCTTATCTATGTCAATCGGTACGAGCTCTGTAAAGGGCCAGTTAATCTGGCTCTTCATTTTTTTACACATGACCTGTTGATTCTTTTGCAGCTCTTTTGCTTTTGCAAGCAGACTTGGTCCTACGCTAGTTATATCTGATATTGAACCCTGAGCCTTTAGATCCTGTATCAGTTTTATAACACTTTGGATTTCGTCCAGGTGATTCTCCAGATCGTCAGTCTCCCTGCCGTATTCTTTTTGAATTCTACTTTTCCGTATTCCCAGATATTCGATCAATTTATCTCTGTGATTTTCCACAATCATCATCACCTTTTCACACCTGTCACGGATTTCTTTTTCAGTTTCAGACACTCGAGTAAGAAACAAATTCTCCGGATTTTCCTTCATGGCATCCTTCACCTCTATGACGAGATTTGCCATACTGTCCGCAACGCCATCCAGATCTTTTTGCATATTTTTTGCAATTTTCCTAACTTCCTCTGACTTGTGGCCATCATGACTCTCGTTAAAACAAATCTGGCAGATTGTCATTTGACAGTCGAGACAGTATATGACCATATGTTTTCTCGGATGCTTATCACATGTACTCGATGTAATTTTTGCACGTTCAGGCTCATTTAGCCCTTCTAGATTGATAAGTTCATGACCCCTGCATGGTTTTTGTCTTGAATGATGATAGGCACACTCTTTGCACATATTCTGCTGACATTCGATACAATGCTTTATTGCGACTGGTATGACTAAATCGGTGCCTTCCATGTCGTCATAACAGACGTCACACAGGATTTCCTTTGATTTATTTCCAGAGGTGTTGCCCAGTTCTACCCATTTATCCACCCAATTATTTCTAGGAAAACCATCAACGCCGTCCACTGGAATTTTCCATTGCCTTCTACAAATGGGGCAATCAATCCTTTCTCCTGGTGACTTGTTCTCCACACAGCGTTCTAGGCACTTTCGGCAGAAAGTGTGTAGGCATGGCAGTGATCTGGGATTGTTGAATGTTTGCGTACAAATGCAGCATTTCGTCATTTCATACACCTGTTCAGGTACAGCAATAAGTTTTGAAGAGGAATTCTTTCTGTTTGTCAAATCGCAACGTTCTAAAAAAAAGTCATATAAAAACTGTACATGCAATTAATGAATATGAGAGCTTTACTTAGTCAGTATAAATGGTCGATTACATTATAGGCAAAACCAACGTTGCACAACAAACAGCAGTCTGGTTAATTTTGAAAAATATTGAGTCTCTCTTAACATTTGATTACTAACCAACATGCACATGTCATTAGTTATTGAAATTTAGGCCTCAGGTATATTTCTGTATTTTGCAAATTAATAATAATTGGTTGGCAAACTGAGGAACTTAGACTGGATATAATTATTAAAGCAGACAACCACCTTTCGAAACTAATATAGTTTCGAAGAAAGGATGCGATAATTAACTTTTCAAAGAGGCCCTATGGGTAATGGACGCCATTTAACGGTCAACGTCCACAGAGACGAACCCGTCGTACACATTAGGAACACAGCCCTGACAATGTAAAGACATACTGGTAGACTATCAGATCAAGAAGAGATTCTGCTTCTGAAACTTTCCGAGTCCATCTATGCCACAAAGACTGATCAGTGGAACTGTTCAACGTTATCAAACGGTTGATTATTCACAACATTTGTGGCAAATAAATATTATGTTACAATTTCTCAAGATATCGCATGCATGAACAATCGCGCCAAACAACGCGTAGTGGGATCGCATGTAGCATATATGTCAATGAGAAACTGTCCTTTAAAAATCGACGTATAATACAAAGAACCAACATAACTGAAAACCATCACACCTGCTAGGCCAGAAAGGACCACTAGAATCGGCTTTGCTACATCAATTGTGTTTATTGCAATCTGCTCGGATTGGAAATCTATTGCATGTAGGCCTATAAACGCCGATGCTGACATTACACAACATTTCATAAATTTCATCTAACCTCTTCCTAATTCATGCTAATCATCTGAAAAATAAACCAAGTAGCACATATAACTCTGTCCAACCTTGAAAAAAGGCCTTGCATCTGTTGAAATCATCATCAGACCAGTGAATCATAAGGATGCCAGTGCAATCGATTGACTTCTGAATCTTGTGTAAAGGAGCTTCCTCATCCATTGTTGTTGATGTAGTCTCGTAGCAAGATCTTAGAATTTCGTTGAAGGCAGCCTCAACGATCGTCTTCAGACGGCCGCTGGACAGCAGGTGGTGCAAGCACTCCAGACCCATTATAGTTGTGCAATGATAGTACAAAGCAACGCTGTCCGACTTCCTGGCACTGATCAACTGAACGTCTTCATTTCCCAGTTTCACCAGTTCCATGATCTTTGTCTGTTCCTTGTTTGTCTTTCCCTTCAGGAGATATTTGATCGTTTTCACGATCTGGTCTTCCGAGATTTCCACAAGCCTTTTTTCACTATTCATAGTTGCATGGATTTCAACCATGACTACAATACAAATCCTCCTCATAAGAATACTTCAGATTTTGCATTACAAAGTCTTTTATTGTTTGTGTATTATAACTGTGTAGATAAATGGTAAACGTCTGTAAAAGGACAATCGAGTTATTATAATAAGTTTATAAAACAAAAAGTTTAAAGATTATTGATTTGATCAAGGAAACAGAATCATTTAGTAACAGTAAGAGGTGAGACCATGAAATATTCATTTATTTGTAATTAGCATATAAATAAATTGAAGTTTCACTTACATTTAATCAAATAGTGACGTATTTCTAAATGCAGATTAAACTTAGAATAAAACTCATACGATGAATAAATTAGATATTTTACAAACCTCCAAGATTTCTTAGGATATTTCCAATATGGCTCTGTCCGGAAATGTTGAGGCATTCTATTATCTTAAGAAAGTTTCCTCGGCTCGTTTTCTCCCATATTTCGATCAGCATTTCATTTTGATCGACATCATTCTTCATAGAAGTTAGGATCCTGTGTTGTCGAGAATTTAGCACCTTGTTTGAGTAAAGGTAGCCAATCAGTTCCATCGGTTCGATGTGGTCCACAAGATATTTATGATTGAAGTCAAGTATTCGGTTTTCTTTGTTGGACAAGGGCCAATCGTCGCCAAACTCTTCTTGATAAACTGTTACACAAAGCAACAATTAGCCGTCGTTTTCATAAGTATTAACATTGGGTTTACAGTGTTGCAATTGGAATCGGTCGATTTCCAGTGTTAGATTTATAATTATGTATAGAGATGTAAACTACGCCTATGATCTATTCAGACCGATTGCTAAGCCAAACTCTTCTTGATAAACTGTTACACAAAGCAACAATTAGCCGTCGTTTTCAAAAGTATTAGCATTGGGTTTACAGTGTTGCAATTGGAATCGGTCGATTTCCAGTGTTAGATTTATAATTATGTATAGAGATGTAAACTACGCCTATGATCTATTCAGGCCGATTGCTAAGTCTGCCACCCTCGCATGCGAATGACAAAAAAGGCTCTCAAGCGCTCTTTTGCTAATAGTCATCTCAACAAACAGAGAGGCTTCGATAGAACCTGGCTGGAATTTTCTGTCCATAATATAACAGCTTCAACATAGGGCCTACTACATGGAGAAAATAACTAGCATAATGCACTCTATTTTCTTGCATTTTATTATCCTGAACTGTATTTAATTTGATATGTAATGAAGTTCAGATTTGTGTATCGTCTACAATAATTGTGGTGTATTTCGTAACATTGTGTTGTGTTGTTTGTACTATATTGCATACTTCAACTGAAATTTCATCGTTAAATTCTTAGAATCTTTTTCCTTAAAAAAACAAAATAGTACATTGATGGCTGACTATTGCAATTTTACCCTACCTCCACCACTGTTGATGACATTTACAAGATGCATTTGATTTCCTTCAGCGAGAGCAGCTTTCAGTTGTTCTACAGCAGCTTTTTCTTCGATGAACCTGAGCAGCTTTTCATTTCTCACAAACGTAGTTAACCCAGACTTTATATCTTCTATCTCTCGTCTACTTAAAGTTCCTGACGCACGGCAAAAGTCAAGAATTCCGCAATCCAGATCCATGCAGTTTTCAAGTACTAACTTAATCTCGGGATCCATAATCTAAAGCAATGTTGTAGAATAATATTAGTATTATTGCTATTACTATTCTTGTCATTTGCTAGTAACTTCCATAATGCAGGTTTAATACCCAATGCATCTATTAACAACGCACCAAAGCCAAGTCGTAATGAAGTTGACATATAGAAGATCAATCCGTTAAGACAGAGAGACAACCTGTTGCTTCCTCGTCGCGAAATAATGGACAAGTCTTCGTCCACTTAAGTCTGAATTGACGCCAACTGTCATCGACTTCGTCGTTGAACTCGATGCCTGGAACGACACTACCGCCGGACCAAAGATCTAAATGATCGGGTGAGGTGGACTACCCAGCTTCGTGCCCTCCATCGAGACGATCATCATAAGGAGGTCGCACATTGGGAGACTTCATTGGCTCCCTCTCCATGCTCGCATACAATAAAAACTATTATCATTCTAATCTTCACGGCTTAGCGAGGTTTTGACCGAGATGCCTGGTTGACGTAATACTTCGGCCTCATTCAGCTACTTCCCTCCGTCCACTTCGCTTGTTCAATAGATTTGACCTCTTGGTTCCTCGAACTAGAACAGCTATGGCTCAGTCTCGATCCTTTGTTTCAATTGGTTCCTCTCTGTGGAATGCGCTTTCTGCACCTGTTCGCTCTATAATTCTATATGGCAGTCTCGCATCCTCCTTTTCTTTTCTCAAAACCTACTTCTTCTCGCGGGAACTTCTGAACGGTTCACCCCATGCACCACAGGCGCTCTGCATAGGCCTATGCTTAAATACAATACAACCTTGTCAAATAAGCAATCAGAAACAAATCAATTTTTAAACTGAGTACAAAATTAAACAAACAACTGAGCAGATTGAGTAAGTTTACATCTGCTCAGTTGATCCCGTGAATTCCAAAACATAGGTTCGGCATTCGGAAACCTCGATCCCCACTAGGCCTACTGTTTAAGTTTTGGCTGCATGTGAGTTAGACAATCAGGTGGCCTTGTTGAACAGTGTTAGGCTGACGAAAGAGACCTAGATTTTAAGTCCTGTGATTGGCCACAGTTCAATGTTTCATATCAAACGATCAGTCCCAATTTGATAGGGTCACACGATAAATGATCATATTTTGATTATTTGATACGTGATGGCCACAGTCTTCTTAACCGACTGGAGTTTCTGCAGATTGAACTTATGGATTATTATTATTAAACGGACAATTTCTACAGCTCCGTAACGCAGCCATGCCGCTACAAGGGCGCTTTACAATGACACAATCAGTAAACTAACACGAAAAACCGAACTATAACAATCACTACATTAGTTCAACAGGGATATGCCTTCCGTCGACGCCTTCCTTCCTGAACAGTTGGGATTTGAGTCGTACCCTAATGATCTCAATCGATGCTACAGAACGCACTTCAGCGGGAGGCTATTCCAGCAGTGCGGGCCGGCAACAGAGAAAGCGCGATCACCGAATTTGGTCTTGGTCTTGGGGACAAGAAGGTCTTGGTGCGCAGCTCCAAGCAGCTGGAGACCAGCTGAACACGACGACGTTGGCCTGCAGAAATCTGCAATGTATCCCGGCGCGACATCATGGAGCGCTTTGTATACAAGTAGACATAGGCCAAGTTTGAACTCTACACGTTGTGGTACGGGCAGCCAATGAAGCGTGTCGCGCAGAAGAGGCGTCACGTGGTCAAAGCGTCGTCGTCCGAAGAGTAGCCTCGCTGCAGCGTTCAGAACGGACTGTAGGCTGTCTAATGTACATTTCGGTGCTCCTGCAAGGAGACTATTACAATAGTCTATCTAGGACAACATGAAACTGGCGACAGCAGTCCGAGCAGCATCGAAGGGCAACGACTTCAGGCAGGATTTTATGAGACGAAGCTGGCGGAAGCATCTGCCGACGGTCGTGGTAACATGTAGTTTCATCGACAGATCAGACATTATGCCCAGATCACGGACGGACTCCACCGTTGTTAGAACGGCCCCGAGTACATGCTGAGGAGAGAGATTGAGTCTACTGCATTGGCCGTGAGTCGCGCAGCACAAAAGTTCAGTCTTGGTGGGATTTAGACTGAATCGGTTTGAAGCCATCCACGCGAAGAACCTCTCAATCGCAAGCACAATGCGCCTACGTGAGCTGTCGACCTCAGACGGACGGTCGCTGGTGTAGCGCTGGGAGTCATCGGCCTAAAAATGAGACGATGCACCCAGATCAGCCGCCAACTTTTTGAAATCAGCAGTATAGCGCATATTAAGAACAAGGGTCCAAGGACTGACCCCTGAGGGACTCCGAAAGCAAGTGGACGGTAGGCGATGACGTTGCCATTGAAGTGAACCGACTGCATCCTTCTGCTCAGGTAGGAGCGAAACCAAGTTAGTGCCACAGACCCGACGCCGAGGGTCCTCGACAGCCGCTCTAAGAGAATGTTGTGGAGATGAGATGACGCGTAGGAACCACAGGATGGCGTTGAACGAGCGGACGGTGCAGACACGGGGCTGAGCATGGAGTTGACGAATTCACGGGTGGCAGGCTAAGCTGCGACGGGCGGTTGCTGGTAATCACAGGGATGGTACATCCATGAAGGGTGACCAACAGTGCTGTAGGCCATTCCCGACGCCGCCGATGCACACCAGCCCTACACCCACGCCCACTTCGCCACAGGCCAAGGTCGCGAATCCAGTGTACAATCCCAGCGTCAATCGCACTCGCTCCAGAACGTAGTAAGAGGAGATCGTCACGCACTAGCGAGCAGCCGTTCCGCATCACCGCACACAAACCCAGTGTAGACACAAACCCAACAACGCACGCCAAATAATTCCAAAAAGCCGAAAAAAACTGAAAAAGTACCGCTAGTACACCGCCGACCGCATCGTCATAAAAATTCCTGAGAACTGATCTATCAAACCGTATAGAAACCATCATCAAAACTCAACGGAAACATAACGCAAAGATCGAAAACATAGCACTCTCAGACAAGAACTCGTGCAGCCAACAAGCGACACAACTCAATCTGAAGAAATGGATGCCAGCAAGAAGCGAGTTGCTGGTATTCAGAGGACTGGTGACCAATGCATTCGTAAAAATATCCTAACAGACATCTGATTCTGCACAAGTCGTGCAATGTAGCTAATTGTATAACCATTTACAATCACCGTAAATAGAGTTGGTAGCGAACATAGCGGAGTTTAAAACAGCACCCAGCGTTTGCGTAGACTCAGGTGATTCAACAAGTGGGTTTTCCAGTTTGAGTGATTTGATCAATTCAATTTTTTTATTTTGCTGTTGAATGCCAACCATTTTGTGTTGTATTGAGGCTGAGGCACAGAATGTAACAGATTGTGAATAACCCTGAAATGCCGAAGCACGCAGAACAGGAAAGCCTGGATATATGTTATGTTCAAGAAAAGAGAGAGAGAGAGAGCTGTCTACACACACACACACGCACGCACACACACACACACTCACACACAAACACACACACAGACTGAGAAGCTGAAATGGATATATATTTTTCAGATAATAATGCATTGTATTTTGGACGAGTTGCTGGAAGTGCCAAACGAAATAAATTGGGTTTTGGAGGAATTTAAAGTAGGGCGATTAGAAGTCATCCATAGATGAAGGAGGACCTTGGGAAAGATCATCATTATAGCAGGAAGGAATTGAACTGAAGCGAAAAAATTTTGCGACAAATGGTGAGCTTAAACAGTTGCGTTATACCAATAAATAAATGAACAAATAAATTTTTTTATACCCGAGGTTGTTTGAACCTGATTCCTTAGGTGATATAAAAATTTTCCGGAGACAGAAGAAATTGGTAAAAAGCGTCCTGTTCTTTTCTTCTTTTTTCTCACTATAAATAGATAAGTGAATAAATAAATAAATAAATAAATCAGTCAGCAAATCTGTCAATCAATCATCAGTACAATTCTTTCTTGCAACCATAGTAGTAGGCACAGAGACAGTGATTTGGATAAAGAAGCGCGCTGACAAAACAAAGGGCTATAAAGGATAAGATCCGCACAAAGCGACTCTTACGGAATGCTAATTACACATGAATCGGACATGATTTGCATCATAAATGAAATGTGATCGATGCAATAATTATTCGTCTATGAATGATTGAAGATGGACTACAACAGTAAAGAAAAAGACTAACAGATACTTTTTTAACAATTTGTTAGAATCTGGCTTGAACAAAGCATAATCTCTACTCGAATAGCAGGCCATTTTGGACTTAATTCTAAATGACCTGTTAGAGATCGTGCGTAAATTCCAGATTCTAATTTAGAAAAAAACTATAACAAGCTGTTAAAACCAACAACAAGAACTTCAGAGGGAGGCTGAAAGTGAGTTAAAATCATAAGAGCGACTAGCCTTTATTGATGACGCTGAGGAAGACATGTCTTCTATATTGCGAACAATCGATGTGGATGACTAGGCATATAAAATACAAGGGGCATTTCGGCCAATTTCTCTCACATAAAAACCTTTAGGCTTCTTTTTCTTTACTTCTTTACCAGTCTGCATTGATAGCGCTTCTGAAAGGCCTATGCCGTGAGAGGCGTATTTTAGATGATCAAATGCAATGCAATGTTACATACAAATCTCATCTGATAGACATCAATGGTACTTCTCAATCGAACCGTGCTCCTTGACTTTTATAAGGTCTCACATCAAGCCTGCATCGATTGTGTACAGTACTGTGGTGTCGTGCTAGTTGCGATATAATTCGAAATGCAAAGTTAATTAATATTATTATATTTTCAATCGAACAATTAACAGCGACAAGGAATACCGATCAACAGTAACTGTTACTCTTTCAAGAACTCTGCAAGAATAACACAACCACAAGTGTCTGTCAACAGAGATTACGATCATAATCAATATTCATCTACAGATAAGATTTACGATACGCATGCCGCATGATGACATTCGTTCATGTATATAATTATGAGAAAAGAACATTTACAGGGTGGGCAAAAGAAGAAACCACCGCCGGCTTTTTGCCAATATCTCGGCCAAAGGTAGGAAGTTTAAAACTAAATTTTTCATTCGCAAAACGAATTAACATATGCTCGTAACTGCCAAAATTGAATAAAATATTTCAAACAGAACAGAAGTTATATCATTATTAATGAGTGTAACCACAGTTTTTTATGTCAAAGACATTTAACACAGCAACAAGGTGACGAAAAGCGATTCCACGAAGTCACTTCTCAAGTAATTATTATAAAACAAACTTCATCATTATTATTATTGAGAAAAGAAACGAGGAGTCAGCGAGCAATCGATCATGCTGGTAAATAAACAATTTTCCGATTAATCATTTTATGATAACATTTAACACAGTAAAAATAGGCAAGGTGTCGATGAAGGATTAAATGCGTATGCAGACACTTCATGAGCATGGTCTTGTAGATAAAGCTATAATTAAAGCTTACTCTGATAAACACTTGAATATGAGCACCGTTGAACATTATGCCGCTGCGTTAATTAAATATTTTTCCATGATAACGGTCAACGATGAACGTCGTAAGAGCAGTGAAACTCCCAAATCTATCCGCACTCCAGCAAATATCGAGCATGTTGACAAACTTATTTGCTCTCAGGAAAGCCACATCAGAAATCATCTCAGTAAGGGCTTACTCAGTTAACATCTTAGTACTCGGCGAAATTCAGCAGAGTTGAACATCAGCCGCACCAAAGCATATAGCGATAAGATAATCTGGCAGAAGAATTGTCAAAGAACAAACATGTTTTAAAGATTTTAACCTCACCGCCTTTCGTCGATTATCACCAAAGCAATGGCCACAAAAGCAATGACCCCCAAGGCTCTCCGGAATTGAACTCGCTGGATTATCACGATTGGTCGAAATATTATGAGTTATGGATTCCCAGAAAACCAAAATCATCGACCAAAGCATATAACGATAAGATAATCGAAGGTCGCATCGAAGTTGACATGGGAAGATTTGCCTCAGGAACCCATCAACATGGTCATCAAAAAAATTTCAAAAACGACTCAGAGCATGTTTGGCTACTGGTTATGAAATACAGGTTGAGAAACTCCCATAAAAGGAGGCTTTCAGTAACCGCAGCTTGAAGTGATATTCAGCAGTCTAGATTAACGTGCACAGGTGCACAGGGCGAGGCAGCTGATAAGGGCCGTGGGTTAAACTCTATAAAGTTTATTTTGCAACAATTACTTGACATGTGACTTCATAAAGTCTATTTGTTGTGTAAAAAATTTTCACCATTAAAAACCGTGATTGCACTTATGAAAAAGACTCTAGATGCAAATTTGAATCAGTATTGCGTTTGTAAAATTTCATTTAGGAATTCCTACTTTTGGCCGAAATATAAGCGAAATACCGGAGGGTCACTTTTGGGGCCACCATATATGAAATAAATCTATATAATGTGACGCTGTATGTGGATTGTAAACTCTGTCTTGTATTTTAAAATTTAAAGGCCCATAATAATTATTATACAGAGGCGTCGATCTATAGGAGGCCTGGTAACGCGAGCACTTCCAATGTTTGAGCTGGGGTGCTCAAGCATTGATTGGGCTCCCCCAATAAAATCTCAAAGAAAAGTATGTGTAAGGAACTAAAGCTAGTAATTTATAAAAGAGAAAAGGGAAATATTTATTTAATAACAGACGTATAGGCAGATATGCCCAACTCGATGGCTCTGCAGGAGGCTTTCAGTAACCGCAGCTTGAAGTGATATTCAGCAGTCTAGATTAACGTGCACAGGTGCACAGGGCGAGGCAGCTGATAAGGGCCGTGGGTTAAACAATGTACTCACTATATTATAACACGTAAATAGCCTATATAATATGTATAGATTATGTATAGATAAGATATATATAGATGAGGATTGGGCGCAGTTGCCATGTGCAACTGCTCGGAGTCGACGGACGAATATTCTCCGATCGATTATTCATAAGCTTACGACGCGGCTTTCACGAAGCGAAACGCACATGTAGGTGGATTCTGTAAGTACAGTACCATGTATGTGGACGCACATGTAGGTGGATTCTGTAAGTACAGTACCATGTATGTGGACGCACATGTAGGTGGATTCTGTAAGTACAGTACCTACGTACAGTATACAGATACTGTACGTAGGTCAATCATTGCATGCGTGTGTCCGTTTGTGTGCATTTGTTTGTATGTATGCGCATGAGTATAGATATACATATTTGAGTGTATGCATTTCTGATAACTGTTTCGAGAACTATTTCTTAGAACTATTTTGTGCAGAATATCCATTATTAATGACATATAAAAGGAATCCTTACAGTTATAGTTGCTTTATTTGATAATTATTAGAAATTTGAATATCAAATTTTGGACATATGTCTTTTTGGCGTGCAGAGCTTTGCGAGTTGTGGCGTCATATTTGAGGGGGTGTGACTTTTGTGACGACGGGTTAAATTAAAACCTTGAACCTTGTATGGAAATTTGCATGCACTATAATCTAATTCATGAAATTCAGAGGGGCAATGCCCCCCGCCCCACCCTAATGACGTCCCCGGCTATATAGGTCTTCGTAAAGAATGAATGAATGAATGAGCGAATGAATGAATGAATGTATGAATGAATGAATTATGTGGGCGATTGGTCCTGCATTCCGATCATATTCGCTAGTACGGTTAGATTCAAAATCAAGTGCAGCAATGATTTTTTTATTGCGTCGCTTTGTGACATCTCTTGCTTACCTAGCCAAACAAGGACTGGCTATACGAGGTAAGACTACGTGCATGTCAACCGCCAATTTTTAAGACAGCTACTGACGTCACTGAGATAGAGGCGTGTTTGCCACCCACATTATGCAGGTGATGTTTAACGACATTCAGAATGAAATTTTATATATTCTTGCCAATCGAATCATGAATAGAATTGTGCACGAAGTAAAATACCACCACGGCTCCAAAACGAATGAGATCTTTACAAAAAGAAGTACTTGAGATTGCGAGTGCCAATCATTCCATCCAAGTCAACATCTTAGCTTACGGAACGTGCTATGACTAGCATCCTAAAAGAGTGAGAGTGTTGTTTTCAATGTCAGTACCTCATAGCCACCTTTCAGTCTCATAACCTTCGCACATGAACTCCATGAGAGTAGTTTCACCCTTTGTCATCTGGGTCCATAAGTTATCATTGCCAGTCAGGCGTTCAACGAATCTACGTTGAGCATCTGACCAACTTCCCTGTTGATATCATACAATTTTCCATTGTCGGAACAATCTCTATTGATAACAATTTAAACATAATGATCAGTCGGTCGGTGCATGAAAGATGTTGTACTCTTCAGTTTTATTATAGCATATTCCTGTCTGAAAACTGTGGTCTGAAAGAGGCAATGGTTTGCTTATTGTCCTAAGGGTGTGCTGGAGGCACTCAGTCTCAGCAGCATGGCATGCCAGCTCAGGAGTAAGAAGTAATTAGACATAATTTTAGCAGGGTGTTTGGGTGCGACGTTTTCCCTAAGATTCTTTCTTGACCTTCTGTATCCGTGTTGAGATGCCCCATTGCATAGTCAGCACCAATGTGAGTCAAGGGAACTTGATTGCTTGCACTGACAGTAAAGTCCGCATTCAAGAACTCTTATCATGTAGATGAATCGATATTTTTACTCACGTGCATTCTAGCAATGCACTCAGGCACAATCTAGTCAGTTGTACACGAAAAAGTAAACACACAACTTCTCCAGTGATGCCAAGTACAGAAATAAGTTGCCTTATAGTGTGGCACACTGGAACTGGAACAACACCAGGACTTGAATCATGTAGGCTACATGCGTGTCAACTGGTGGGCCTACATAAAATTCTTGTTGTGTGTGGTATCTTATCGGTTCAGCTGTTCTTCCAGATTCATGGACTCCAACATCATCACAAATATTTGGTGTGCTGTGTGTACATACTGGTTTCTAGCAATTGCTCCAGCCAGATTCTCTGCTACTGATTGCATGGAGTCATGTACGTCAGGGTGATACTCCAGGAATGCAGTTAGCCATAGTTCGAGCAGTGCTTGCAGTGCATTTTGATGTGCTTGAAGAACTCTGTTGCAATCGATGTCATTGATTATTAGCTGTAATGCCGTGACACTGCTGTGCATAATCGGTCTTTCGCTATGGCTCCTCAAGACCACTCGCTTCAAACATTCTGCCCAAGCATCAAAAAGCACCCAGCACTTTTTTTAAGCATCAGAGCATAGCACCCATCTGTTTGTGTAAAGGTTCGCTAGGTTTAATGATCTCTTGTACAGGTCCACTTCCATACATGCCACCAGTTTGCTTTACGATCTAATAGCAAGTGATTACTGATCAAGTGCTCTGACCAGACTAGGTCATTCATAAACAGAAGTATTGATGCTGAGAAGAGCAAAGGCTCGATCCACCACTGATAGAGCATCAGATGGCAAAGGAATATGCACTAGGGAGTTGATGGCAGACCAAACTGGTGCTGGTTGTTCGCCATCTACCCTTTTACTCGCAGATTCCATTTTATATTCCTATGTTAGTGGATTTTATGGCCGTAGCTCATCACAGTGAGCCCTGTTGAAGAGTCGCGCTATCATCCATCCAATGTCAATGGTCTGTGATCGGTTGAAAATATTACCATACTTTCCCATATTATAGTTCTTGTAGTGTGGACCTACTTTGGACTTATGATTTCCTTCAATGGTATAAGCAACTATCTTGATAACGGTTGGTGGCACATTGGTTGGTTGTGCATCAGAATTTTGACCGTGATTGCAGAGTTTAAAAAGATTCACCACTGTTTCACCTTGACCTACACATACGTTGATATTCCATGAAAACCACCTCCTTTCTTTGAGGTATCCACTTCTTTGTCAATGATATCCACTGGAGCTTAAAATGTCTTTTGGTGCGCAGAAGGCCTTGTGGAATATATACACAATATACTCAGACACTCTGAGATACAACATTGGCGAAGTTGTTACATAAGTTAATTACGAGGTCGTAAGACACGTATGTGCCAGACTTGCTGAACGGTTATATTATAGCAACAGTTACGCTATGGCACAGTTATTACACCCGAAGATTTGCTAGAGAATGAGGTCTTATAGGCAGCATTCCAAAGGCTTTATTCGGGACTCACTTTGTACCCACTATCTTATAACACGTAAGTAGCCTATATAATATGTATAGATTATGTATAGATAAGATATATATAGATGAGGATTGGGCGCAATTGCCATGTGCAACTGCTCGGAGTCGACGGACGAATATTCTCCGATCAATTATTCATAAGCTTACGACGCGGCTTTCACGAAGCGAAACGCACATGTAGGTGGATTCTGTAAGTCTGTATACTGTACGTAGGTCAATCATTGCATGCGTGTGTCCGTTTGTGTGCATTTATTTGTATGTATGCACATCGGTTCCCTATTCAACAGTGTAGGCCCTATACATATCAAGACCTACGCCCCGCATAGTTGAGGCGACCTTGACCAACCTGAGGATATTCTGCACTCTTTTATCCGTCCTCCTTACCCGTAAGGACCTCATTACAATCTTCCACTAGCAGTCATCTGGTTGTGCCACATTCGCGCTTTGCTACGACTCGTTCCAGGAGCCTTGCCTATGTTGGCACCTCAGCTGTTTTCCACAGTGTCATCGCTTGCAAATACATGTCCTCTCATTGTCTTAGTTCCGGATGCGCCTTGAGACTTTCCTGCTTTCTGACCCAAGTACAGAGGACTGTTGAGAGCGCTGCTGATTTGAACGGTGCTATGCAAAATGTTCAATTACATTACATAAGTGCATGAGCATGAACTAGAGTAACAGAGCCATTGTGGGTGAGAGACCGACAGATTACACGGAGTTGACATCGATGGTAGAAGCATTTAGAGGACACAGTAAGTTCACAATGACCCCTGGACGACGAACAGATATAGAGAATGTGAAAAGGAAAAAGCGTGTTGAGAGAGCATCCAGGTCATTGTTGTTGGTCCCAGTGTTTGGAACAACCTCCCATCTCTCCCGCGTGACCTGTCTGGCTCTTTCCATAAACTTTTTAAGACTTTCCTTTTTGACCGGGCCTGGGTCGGGAGCGCCTCTGAATAGTTATCTTGAAGAGGCGCTATATAAATGCAGTCATTGATTGATTGATAGCTAGTTGCTATCTGGTACCAAGCCACATAGCTTCTGTTTTTGCGGGATATAGCAAGAGTTTATCAAGTTCCCAGCGCCTGTCGCAAGTTCGTACGTCTAAATATATCTGGGCAATTGAAGAGGTGACGATCAAGATGAGGGAGCAAACAGCGACCATCCAAGCCTACCCCTTCCTGACAAGTCTTAGTTCCAAACATGACCATTACCCAGCGACACCTTCACGATAAAAACAGAGGACAATTTATGTTACCATACGAATATTAAGGACTTCTTTAATTGAAGACTTTAGAAACATGCAAAGGCCTTCTAGCCGTGATTTTTAACGTCCATGACTAACACAGCAAAAACTATTTTTTTTAAATTTGCTGTCTATGACAACTTGTTTTACCAAATAAGTGACATTTCAATTTGAGTTGATTCTACCGAATGTCATCACTTGCGTGACCAGATCTTCAGCTGGTTCGTGAATTTCTTGTCCGTGGGTCGCAGAGATGGGAGGGACAGGCGGCTCTAACGTCTGCCTCGAGGTATCGGGTTTCGTTGCTTGACACTCCATTGATCTTTGCATACTTCTCGCCGTCTGTATTGAGGCCGTCTGCCCCCGGCGAAAAACCCATTGACGTCTCCTCTCTCAGGTTTTAGGTACACATCTTCATTCGTAGTTCTCCAACACCTCTGCTGTCGGGACGATGACTTTTATATAGCGCCATCGTCCAGAATTTCGCGCGTGACAGTGGGTATCTTTTAACATATCATATTATTGGTAATAAAATGCCACATTTCTACATTTTTTATTTGTCCACAAATAATAATTTTTCGTAGATGACAAGCAGGCAGATACACAAGCAGGCACACACAAGCAGGCAGACATAAGTAGGCAGACACAGGCAGACATACACAAGCAGCCAGACACAAGCAGGTAGACACAACCAGGCAGACACAAGCAGGCAGACATAAGTAGGCAGGCACAACCAGGCAGACACATTGACAGAAAATATATAGATATGCATTCATATGGTCTTTTTCAACCACCTTCTTAGCAAAACACAGAGACCTTCACCACAAACTCAAAGGACTCGAAAGAAACCATTTACACAGAAATCGATTATTTGTGTGCATGCTATGACGAGATACTAACAGTAAAAGTGCATTCACTGAACAATAATAAGTTCCCTATTACAAGAATTGTCATAGTAAAACGGAACTAGTCCAGCGATCCGGAACCTGTTGTGAAATTGACGCAGATTTCATGCCATAGAGCCTATATATATATATATATATATATATATATATATATATATATATATATATATATATATATATATATATATATATATACATATTTTATATATTTTATATACAGTTTATATATATATATATATATATATATATATATATATCCTAGAATCATTGCTCTTAATCAATTTTTCCGTTGATAGTCTTAAAATGCCGTGACTATAGTTTTCAGACTATTTCTTCGTATACGATTGATTGGTCTACTGCCAATGATTGCACATCATCGTATAATGTATCTTTTGCTCCTCCCACGCAATCATAAATTTCGTCATCAGATGATACCATTTTTTCATGCCTCTGAGGCGAAGCAGAATCTGGTTGTGCTGCATCCTCGGTATTGGAACTGGGCGATTTGACGAAGTAAATCATTAATGCCCCGTTCTGGAGTCCGACCAATAACAGTCCCTTGGCTTCATTCAAATGCATTCGAGTTGGGGCCTCTAGTTCATTTTCAGACGTCAAAAGGATTCGGTGACCACCGTCTAGCGTGCGATTGGCTAAGATGATCCTGTTTCTCGCTCTCTCGGCAATCAATATCTGTTGGTTGGAGTCCACAGCAAGATGGCTCGGATTAATAAGTTGCATCGTCTTTGTTCCTAAAGAAATTTTTCCATACAGATTGATAATACTGACTCCCTCGCTCTTCTGACTGGTATCTGTTTTTCCATGACACACGACTAGAAGATGAGAACCAAACTGTAACGCGTGTCTAGGGCCATCCCTGTTACAACCGAAACTGATCTCGTGTACTGGGTCCCCTTTGGAAGTGTATTCACATATTTTGCATTCGCTTGTGCAGCTCACTAGAAGACTTCCATTTCCTGTAATGGACAACCCAGACGGTTTCCCAGCTTTTACCTGCCACGACGAAATTACTTTTCTGGAATTTAGACCGATGCAATAAATTCTATGGTCATTCCACTCACTTGTGAAAAGTCGTGCATTCCTGTCGCAGGTAACGTCTTGCAGTCCAATCTGCTTCTCATCGTGTTCAGAGACTTTACTCTTGAAAACCTTTAGTAGGCTCGACTTTGGTCTCTCAATAATAGCTATAAATCGACCACGTTTGAATTTGGGGCCACAGTAGGTTTCTATGTTGGTAGAATCGTCACGTGTAAGAAAAGTCTCATCTTTGAATGTGGTAATGCCGGTCACCGCTCCCTTTCCTCCTTTCAATGAAGCGACCAGTTTAGGACTTCGCAAGTATTCCATCAAATCTAAATGGTTAACACGTAAGAAATATGTATAGCCTACAATACATGCATGAGCCTGAGCACTTACTTTTTGACCGTCTAAGTATCTTAACAATGTACAGTATAATGTTAGGTGTCATTGAAATGAAATGTCGCTTGAAAGAAAAACAATGCACAATTTTACAAAACAATGAAGAGACTGGAATTATCGCCAAAGACGCGCCCATGTGCACATACGGCACCTAGCCAATAGATTTTTAGCCATATTGGTCATCTTCTATAAATAACAATTAAGCTACAGTTACTTGGACTGCAAGTAAGAATTCAAATAAACGGAGACTTTTCGGAACCAGGAGAGATAGGTTTGGGAGTAGTGGGCACTGGGCCCACTCTGACCAATTCTCCTTGGCATTAACTTTGATAAATTAACACAAGAGGCGATTGAATGTGATGGAACGCGTAAAGATGAAGGGAATGAAAGCGTCAGCATTCGCAGATAACTAAGCAGTTCAGGCAGAGAGCCAGAAGTGGCTAGGGAAATTGATGGATCGGATATATAAGTTGTCAACTGAGTATGGTATAAAAATGAATACCAAAAAGATTATGAGGATATAATCAAAGAGAAGGAAACAATAGTAAGAGTATCACTGTGGAGGAAAAGGACCAAAATAAGTTGGTAAACGCTGTTGCCTTATCTAGAAACTATGATCACAAATGATATCAAATGTATTGTGAAGATAAAAAGAAGGATAAGTATTGGACACAATCCTTTGCTAATAAAGTGAGAAGCCAAAAAAGAATCTGTAGAAATGAGTAATCAAGTCTATTATATAGAGTTTAGTGGTATATGGATCAGAAACATGAACCAGGAGGAAGGAAGACATCAAAAATTGGAGGCCTTCAAGATATGCATATACATATGACCAAGGCCAGAGATAGTCCACTGGATGGAACGCAGGAGAGTTGAAAAGATACTACAAATAGTGGACGAAAAGAATGCCAGATTAGAATAAATAGATACAGACAAAGAAACTAGTTGGGTCAACTATTAGGGGAGACTACCTCCTAAGAACTTGTAGCATTATGCTACGAGGTGCCATTCGCCCTTAGTCGGTAGCGCTTTATACTGGGTGAGATCGTTGTCTATCGTGACGTATTACGGTCTGAGCCGTTTTTCTTTTGGGAGTGTTGGCCCGTCTCGGACTGCGTGTGCGGGGTCGTGCTGGCCTGGCACCGACCGACTCTCGCTGGCGTGCCAATCTCGGCACGATCCTTCCTTCCTGGGCCAGTCTCGGCACGGGCGTGCTGGCCCAGCACGAATCGCCATCCCCTCACGTGCTGGCTCACCATGGCGTGCTTGCCCAGCGCCTTCCCCCTCGCGTGCCGGCTCGGCACGGCGTGCTGGCCCATGACGAATCGCCCTCTCCCTCACGTGCCGGCTCGACACGGCGAGCTGACCCAGCTCGAATCGCCCTTCCCCTCACGTGCTGGCCCGGCATGACTAGACTATAAATAGGGGCATTCTTGCATTAGAGCAGATAGAGCTATGAAAGACATGATATTCGATAGTTGAGTCAGTGCGGTGCTCTTTCGATGTGAATGATGATGATAGATAATTCGATGTATTGACCATCTGCTGCTGCTGTTACGTTGAATAAAGACAAGTTCTTAGATCAACACATTGACTTCGTCTGCAGTTCAGTGTTTTTCGATCTCGTAGCAGTCTAAAAAGACTGCGTCAGACCGACCAGGTCTTATCCAGCGGAAGATCAAGAAAACTGGAAAACCTTGGCCGTGCTCGGCCTCTTGAGGGTACCAGAAAATAAAGAAGAAAGGCAGATTTTCACAGAGCGTTGGTCAAATCCTGCAACAGCCGGACCAACGTTTGGTGCCGACCGTATAGGGGGTTCGCCACAAACCATAAATGACGGAGAAATGGAAGGAAAAAACCTAAAGTAGGACCAGGTATGATGTTATTGGACTGGTTGATAATGAAGTAAGGATACAGAATGATGAATTAGAGAGCCGGAAAGCGTGGAGAAGGTCGACATTGAACGCATGAACCAGCCTAGGAATGTGTAGAAAAAGAAGTGCAAATATTTCGACATGAAGAGACCCTTAACTTCGGAAGTGTTGGCCTATTTTAAAGTTCGAAAGTGTCTGATTTTTCCTGTTTCAGACATGTCATGCCTTTCTATTTTGAGCCATAAATGCTCATTATTAGGAGATTAGAACTTGAATGTTGTAAATCATAAATAATTATTATTAAACATCAACACTCTAAATTTAATAAACACAACGAGCATCCAGTGGTGAAGAATGCTCTCAATTCCACAAAATGATCGCAAAATAACCTCTTTACAGTCTAAGTGTTCTATTTCGCTAAACGAAATTGAGTACCATTATTTGATCGGCCTACTAAATAATTGTTCAATAAAGCAATGAATGTACAATGGTATTTACTTTCTGCATCATGTGAAGTAAAGTAGCCTTTGAAGAAGTCGACTAAGTACTTGAAATCTGGCCGTTTGAAAGGGTCTTTGATCCAACAACATTCCAATATCTTAAGCAATCTCTTCTGTGGATGGTCGAAATTCCGACCGGCTGGACAAGGAACTTCGTATGAAGTAAGAATAAAGTTCATCAGCTCGGTGTTGCCCATGCCTGCGAAAGAAAGAAATTTTGTCAGGATGCATACATAGATGGATTGATTGATGGGTTGATGAATGAATGGATTGATGGATAGATGGTTAAGTAGATGCCTGACTGGATGAATGGATGGCTGGATAGATTATGAAAAACTTTCATCACTTATAACTCTCCGGTTCATTTGTCCAATGTCACGACTTCTCTCTGTTTTGGACCTCCTCCTTCATCCTCATGTAGCCGCCCCTATCCCTCATCTAATATAAAACTATTGTTCTAAGTCTTCCTCTTGTATGTTCCCCTTCATTTTTCCTTCTGTGCTGGTTCGTAGTAGTAGGCTAATGCGTATAAGTATGAAATATTATTTCTTTCGAAGTTATTTTTGAGAGCAATTAATAGTAAAAACTTTCAAAGCTAAGTTTGCAATTTACCTGGATACGGTTCGGCTCCGTATGTCAGCATTTGGTAGAGGACAATAGCAAAGGACCAGACGTCGCTTTTGATGGACCATCGTTGAGATTCAATCACCTCCGGAGCGCGTGTCTTAATGGGACTTTCAAGCAGTTCATCTGTATAAATATAATAAATTAATAATCCATACGGTTACATTTGGAGGAAACACAATGATCGATGAAAAGGAAAGGCGCAAGGATAGTAAGATAGATTGTGGAAAAGTATATGAATCGCTGAGCTGAACCATTCAATCTCTATTCTTGCATGAATAGAATATAAAGAGTTTCATGAAATTACCAAAACTATATGTTATCAATCTTACATATATCTGTGAAAGTAGTCATATGTTCACGAATCTTGCCAAGAATTCGAGCCATCTCAAAATTGGTCAACTTGATCGAGTTGTTTTCTCCCACAAGAATCGATTTGGCCGCCAAGTATCGATGAATGCAGTGATTGACCTCGAGATAGTACATTGCAGAGGTGATCTGAAGAATCAAGAAACGACGGTGACAATTATTGTTGTGAATTAACACTGAATCAATTTAGGAAACAATCAAAAATACTAATGAAGCTGACGACGCTGATGACGATACTTCAGTTGTCTACGACGATGACAAAATTATGATGGCGATGATGACGACAATGATAACGTCTACGCTCTACAACAATGATGACAGTAATGCAATTCATATCATTATTATATATGGTGATTAGAGGTATTATCTTTTGCCTTACACAAAGTTTCAGACTCAACTAAAACTATCACTTTGACAAGACTGTACCTGCGTCGCCATGTTGATGATGTCCTTCAGCTTGACAGTAACTCCTTTGTCTTGCTTGAGATAATGATCGAGGTAACCTTTGGAGGTTGTCTCCGTGATGACGTAGAAGGGTTGACCTATTGAATGCACCCCGATGAGTCGAACAATGTTCTCGTGTTGAAGGCCGTGTAAGATTTCGGCCTCTTGGAAGAAATCACATGATCTGACAATCCAAGACTCTTTCTTTGCCTCACTCGTAAATGTCTTCACAGCAACGTCATCAACTCTGTTATACTTTCCTGTAAATAAAGCGAATGGAGGATGATGAAGGTTCCATCGATTCGGCGTGATATCAATCAAATGATGTTTTATGCATTTACATAAGATTCTCTCTTTCTTTCTCTCCTTCTGTTCCTATGTCTGTCTCTGTCTCTCTCTTCCTCACTCTCTCTACCTGCGTATCGTTCTGTTTTCTATAAAAGCCACTCTTTTCCGGTTCTATCCGTCTGTATATATATACACATATATATACACATATATATACATATATATATATATATATATATATAGGAGCTATGAATGTTTGGGTGCTTTGGTGTGTCAGAGCGTTGTGTACTTGCTTTGGTGTGACAGAGCGTAGTGTACTGCCATGTTTATTCGTCATATTATGTTTAAAACCCTGACCATCTTTGGATAATAAATGCGGATATGTCGGATAGTGTCAATAAAATAAAGCATAGTAATATTCTTGTTGCGTGGATCCCTAGCCGTATCAATTTATCTGGAAATTAAATGTCAGACGTTCTTGCAAAGAAGGGACTAGCAGTACCTTATTTAGAGTCAAAAGAAATCAAGTCTTTAAAAATGAATTATGTTATTAATAAATGGCAAATAGAATGTGAGCAAATAACTGTGAGCAAAAAGGAGAATCCTACAAATCTATAGCCTATAGTATCCATGGATATAAAATTTATGGATTTTATAAGGAAGCGTAAAGTTCAAATTACCAGACTTCGATTGGGGGCATATACTAACTAATAAATGGTTAAAAACTATAGGTAAGAGCTCAACTGATTTATGCTCTCAATGTTAGATGATTGCTACAATTGATCATTTATTACTTGCTTGCAAGAAAACTGACATATCATCACTACATGGCCAAATGAATAAATTTTGCGTGTGTATGTGTGTACATTGTGTATATATATATATATACATATATTATGTATATATAGGCCTATATGTAGGAAAAAAATAATAATTATTTATATGTTATGAAATATCTAGAACAACCATAGGTCGAATATGGCTGTCTAAGCAACCTGTTGTCATGCAGAAATGGAATCAATAACAACACAAAAGAAAGAAAGACAACAGAAAGACAAAAGAAAGAAAGACACCATAAAGATATCGTATTAAAACTATATACTAAATCGAACTGAACTTAACTAGTTGTGAAGACGTAAACAGCCTGCATTGCTATAAGATGACGTTAAACTGTTGAATAATAATAATAATAATAATAATAATAAACAAAAAATAATTAATGGAATAGATCAACATTCGAAGTAGCCCACCCAGCTTCACTTAAATTAATTAAACTAACTTTTAATGGTAATCATTGCACGACTGTTTTAGACTCAGTATACATTCATACGTGTCCATATAGGTGAATATTATTCTGCATAATTATAAGTATTATACGGCACTAAAACTAAATTGTGAGCCAGCTAGCTGGCTAGATTATAGATAGACAGACAGACAGACAGACAGATAGATTAACAGACAAGTAGACAGATAGATGGATAAAGAGAGAGAGAGAGAGACAAAAAGATGGATGGATTGGATAGCTATACATGGTACTCATCTAACGGATACCTAAACACATACCATGCCATATCTCCGTAAACTTTCCTCGACGCAATCTTCGTTCTAGATTAATTTCAGACGGACGTATTTCATTGCCTCTAAGGTTTCCTGTTTAAGCAAAGAAAGATTTTCATTAACTCCAACACGAGGAATATGCTAATATACATGCTCCAAATTCCATCAACTGAGACTTGTAAAATAAACGTGAAGACTCTTCAAATTATCCTTTTGGTCCACTTTCCAAGAATAAGGTTCATATTATAAGCGCACCACACTGCTACGTTGCTTTTGTAAGCAAGAAGTTAGTACAGATATTATATTGGAGCTACTGATCATAGTTTCATTTATTTACCAGTATTAGTTTGCAATAATCCGGGTGAAGACTTTACTCTCACAGGCACTGGTGGTCCCTGCGGCACTTGTGAATCTTCTGTGTACGGGTTCAATGAAGTGTAGCCGTCAATGTGCTGAAATATGAGGAAATAACAGTTCGAATAAGAGCATACCTACTAAACTACTGTTGTTGGCGACACCGACAGCTATGTCACAATATAGAATTTCTGAAAATGTATATAGCGTCCCATCAAGAAAACAACTCATGGCTACGCTGTGGCCAAAGAGACAGGACTTGAGCATAAGGTAGAACGCAGACAAATTATTGCGAGGCAGTATACACTGTACAAGTGAGAGCACGATTCCAAGTGGAGTGGCCTACGACCGAGAAGGCTTGGTGCCGTTTGATCGAAGATCGAGCCAGGGAGACCGAGATTCCTTATGCGAAGGTTGGAGAGCCCTGCGGGCGATAATGCCAAAAACCATGCGCCAGAGATCTCTTGGATAGGACGGGACGGGACGCCAGGCCTGCCAACCGGTGAGAACTGCGCTACTGTATACGTGGCAGGATGCCAGTGTAATACATCACGCATGTAAGCTGTAACTGGGGTGTATATTCTGAAATATGACCAATAAGCTAGTCAAAAGCGCGAATGACCCGGTATTCAAGATCTTTCTCATTTAGAGTCTCCAACGTATGTTCCTAACCTATCCCACTCCCATGTGGAGTCCCTCAAGACTCCGTCCTGGGTCCACACCTCTTCATCCTGTATACCACACCATAAAGTCATCTAATAAAATAAAGGGAACGCAGGTCAACAAGCAATTGACGAAACTGCTGGTAACAGGTTTTGCGTGACCAAGTTGACGTTCTATGAAAGACTAAGTTCTTGGTCAAGTGTCACTTCAAGTTTGCGAGCGGTAACATGGGGACGGTTTCAGCCAACAGGTCAAGGTCCACACCAGCTAGTTGTTTCTTCTCCAAGTGGTAGAGGCAAATGGGAAAGATGTCCACACTCACACAATAAAGATGTCTGCTGTTGATACAGTGCTTGTAAACCCTTGTTGTTTCTTGAATCTATGACTATAACAGTGTTAAAGTCATAAAACAAGAACAATCGACATTTAGACAATCATGGATTGGATGAGCTTTTAGTCATTCTTCGACATATCCAATTCTTCAAACTTACTGCAATTCTACAGTTCAATCTAACTGTTGTAGTATCACATCTGTTTTAATCTTATTACATTATTTGGCAAATCTTGATATAAGACACATTTTCACGTGAATGCGCGTATGCTTGACACATTCATTTGTACAATTAACCTAATGTCTTATTTATCTGCATTGGACAAAGTAGCACAGGTGTTGAGCATTGTCTTCAATGTGGAATTGGAAGCTGACATTTTGTCTAAATGATAACTGAACTTTATAGGTAAAAAACTGGGAGTGTGCCCTGGTTTCTAACTTTAGCTTTATCTTTTAAACCACGCACACGATGGTACCGCTGCGACGATCTGGTTCACTTATGATCAACATCATGAAGAGGATAACATCTCCCTGGTGAGACGACCAAGCAACGCACGTTGTGAAGAACAAGGATACAGGTAACTGCCGAGTAAGGGTTCACCAAGGTGTATTTTAATAGATCACTAAGATGGCTGCATTCTCTCCGCAACTGGCACTCCTTCCGGCGATCTTCGGTGAGCTAACTGATCGTCACAATATGCATCCGTCAAAAAGATGGATGAACCAAATGATAAAGTTAAGCAAACGGGTCAAAAATCCTGCCTTACTTATTAAATTGAATGGTCAAAGATTCTGCCTTACATATTAGGAGGTGCTCCGGCGTGTTGACACCGGTTTGCCTCTGAGTAGATACCTTGAAGGGGTGCTATATTAAATTTACATTGATTGATTGATTGAAACACAGAGAAATAAACCAATTACCGAGCTTTTACTTTAACTGATAACATACAATTTAGCGGTTTTGCGATTAGCAAGGAAATCAACTAAGAAACTGCACCTCGGGTTTTCCCTCAGATCCTACAATACTCTTTTTAGATTCTTCGTCACAGGGTTCTATATATCCTTCATTTTCCGAGCCACTGTCGAATGTCGCCGTGCTTTTAGCGTGTTTCTGAGGCGTAGAGTAAAGTTTAGGCTGGAAAGCACAGTCCGTGTAAGAGTCATCAACGTAGTCGTCCGTACCAGAGAACTTATAGTATTCATAGTCACCATCCGTGATGCAAGTATTCACTGCAAAATATCGATAAAAACCATGGCTCTAATAGCAGAAAATTTTCATACCAATTGTATTTATTGTAGGCGTATTTATATATTCATATTGCGCCTCTCACAGTGCGCACAAATCAGAGGCGCTCACAGTGTGCGAGTGACCCAGAGAAAAGAAAATGGTCTTCAGACAACGAAAATTAGCATCTGGCTTACCAGTTAGTGAGGAGAAGCGTTTCGTATAAGGTAAGGAATGAAGGCAAAGACTCGTGTTTTGGTCACAGCAGTCCTGAATCGCGATCTCTTTGCCCCACGATTATAATTGTATCTAGGCCTAATTCGAACCGCAATAAGATATAACCACGCGACAAAGAGATCATGCCGGTCACTTGATCGCACCCTGTCGTTAGAGAGCCTGACAACAGCGCGCCTTCAAAAGCGCGTATCGTACCACCAGGAGTTTTGGGGGTTCCGCAGTAATCAGAATTTGAGAGAATTGAGAAGAAATGTTTGTTGGAAGACTTGATTGCTTGATGCGAGGAGTCTGTGTTAGTACCGAGAATTGTTTGCATGTCGCCAGATTGTATTAGGGAATGACAACATTTTATTAACTTAATAACCAAAAGAATTATGTGAATACACAAAAGATTGAAAAAATATATGTAGGTCTGCTAGTGAACTGTCAAATTCTGGAATTGAGTTTTTAACACGCACATATTGGTAACACATAAAAATTCTCCGGCTTCAGAGGAAATGATGTGTCGTAAAATAATCAACGAATTCGTTATCATGCATCTATGACAAAAAAGGGAAGTGATAATAAGTATTATAATACAGAATCTAAGTAATCATAAATAACTATAATGAAGAAACATCAGGGATTCAGGTTGCTTCATTACCTCACGCTTCCTTCAAAGCAACTCTCATGAAGAAATTAGCTTGCCTTTCAGTTTGCGCTTGACATATGTATAGATCTGTTTACTACTAATAACACTTTGTCCTATTTCTTCATATTTTAGCTTTACTTTTTTAGCAGCTCTTATGTTCATCAACATCTTCATCGGCAAAGTCTTCATCATCGCCATTATTATAATCATTATCATAAGCAGAAAATAATGTAAAGCAAACCAACCTCTGATTTTTCCGACGATATTTCCTGAGTTATACGACAATAGCTCATCTATGTCAACTGGTACGAGATCTGTTTTAGGCCAGTTAATCTGGCTCTCCATCTTTCTGAACATGACCTGTTGATTCTTTTGCAGCTCTTGTGCTTTTGTAAGCAGACTTGGCCCAATGCCAGTAATATCTGATATTGAACCCTGAGCCTTTAGATCCTGTATCAGTTTTATAACACTTTGGATTTCGTCCAGGTGATTCTTTAGATCATCAGTCTCCCTTCCGTATTCTTTTTGAATACTACTTTTCAATATTCCCAGATATTCGATCAATCTTTGTTTGTGGTGCTCCACAATCATCATCACCTTCTCGCTTCTGTCGCAGATTTCTATTTCAGTTGCAGACACCCGAGTAAGAAACAAATTCTGCGGATTTTCCCTCATGACAGCATTGACCTCTTTGGCGAGATTTGTCATACTGTCGGCAACGCCATCCAGATCTTTTTGCATACTTTTTGCAATTTTTCTAACTTCTTCCCATTTGTGACCACCATGACTCTCGTTAAAACAAATCTGGCACATTGTCATTTGACAGTTGAGACAGTAAATGACCATGGGCTTTCTCGGATGCTTATCACATGTACTCGATGTAATTCTTGCACGTTCAGGCTCATTTAGCCCTTCTAGATTGATAAGTTCATGATCCCTGCATGGTTTTTGTCTTGAATGATGATAGGCACACTCTTTACACATATTCTGCTGACATTCGATGCAATGTTTCATTGCGACTGGTATGACTGCGTCGGTTCCTTCAATGTGGTCATAGCAGACGTCACACAGGATTTCCTTTGCTTCAGTTCCAGAGTTGTTGCCGAGCTCTACCAATTTATCCACCCAATTATTTCTAGGAAAACCATCAACGCCGTCCACTGGAATTTTCCATTGCTTTCTGCAAATGGGGCAACCAATCCTTTCTCCTGGTGACTTGTTCTCCGCACAGCGCACAAGGCACTTTCGGCAGAACGTGTGTAGGCATGGCAGTGATCTGGGATTGTTGAATGTTTGCGTACAAATGCAGCATTTCGTCATTTCATACACCTGTTCAGGTACAACAATCAGTTTCGATAAAGACTCTTTTCTGTCTGTTAAACCGGAGCTTTCTGAAAAAATAACATATAAAAGCTGTAAATGCAATCAGGAAATATGAGAGTTTAACGTATCCAATATAAATGCTCGATTACATTATAGGCATAACAAGACCATCTTTGCACAGGAAGTGCTAATGTAGCGACAGCCATCTTTGCACAGGAAGTGCTAATGTAGCGACAGCCATCTTTGCACAGGAAGTGCTAATGTAGCGACAGCCATCTTTGCACAGGAAGTGCTAATGTAGCGACAGCCATCTTTGCACAGGAAGTGCTAATGTTGCGACAGCCATCTTTGCACAGGAAGTGCTAATGTAGCGACAGCCATCTTTGCACAGGAAGTGCTAATGTAGCGACAGCTAGAGGCCACATATTATGATATAACACTGATTTGCGTAGTACACATTCCGTTGCCTCGCATATTTCAGCTGTCGTCACTCCTATGCAAAATCAAAAGCGAACATTCATTGGTAACTTCAAAGTTGGCTACCCTAGTTGATAAAAGTGATCTATGGCCTCAAAAATGTCAGTTCAACCTTGTAAGAAGGACTTGCATTTGCTGTAATCATCATTAGACCAGCGAATCATAAAGGCGTCAATGCAATCGGTTGACGTCTGATTCTCATTAGTAGTCTCCTCATCCATTGTCGGTAATGTAGCCTTATAGCAATATCTCAGAATCTCGTGGAAGGCGGCTTCGATTATCGTTTTAAGACGGCCGCTGGACATCAGGTTGTGCAAGCACTCCAGACCCACTAGAGCTGTGCAGTGATAGTACAAAGCAACGCTGCCTGACCTCTTGGCACTGATCAACTGAACGTCTTCACTCCCCAGCTTCACCAGTTCCATGATCTTTGTCTGTGCTTCATGTGTCTTTCCCTTCAGTAGACTTCTGATTGTCTTCACGATTTGTTCTTCTGAGGTTTCCACCCGCTTTTCTTCACTTTCCATTGTCACATGGAGCTCGAATATGCCTACAACGTCATCATCAAAATGTCTCAGATTTTGTATCACAATGTCTTTTAATTAATATTAGTGTATAATTGTGCAGATAAGTTGGCAACATTTACGAACAGATAATGGAGTATTGAGAAAAGAGGGCAAGGCATATTTATTTAATCAAGGAAGTAGGCGTATTTATTTAATCAAGGAAGCAGAATAAATTGGTGACAGCATGAGGTGAGATAATGGAATTATTTACTTATTTGTTACGACACTGTAAATAATTTGGGATAAATAGTTGATGGTTTGCTTACACTTTATCAAACGTTAGCGTATTTTTAAATGCAGATCAAGCTTAGAATAAAACTTATACGATAAGGAAAATAAATAATTTTCACACCTCCACCGTCTTTTAGGATATTTCCAATATGGCTCTGTCCGGAAATGTTGAGGCATTCTATTATCTTAAGAAAGTTTCCTCGGCTCGTTTTCTCCCATATTTCGATCAGCATTTCATTTTGATCGACATCATTCCTCATAGAAGTTAGGATCCTGTGTTGTCGAAAATTTAGCACCTTGTTTGAGTAAAGGTAGCCAATCAGTTCCATCGGTTCGATGTGGTCCACAAGATATTTATGATTGAAGTCAAGTATTCGGTTCTCTTTGCTGGACAAGGGCCAATTGTCGCCAAACTTTTCATGATAAACTGTGTTACGTAAATCAACAATTCACCATTGTTTTCAAAAGTATCAGAGCTGTGTTTAGCGTGTTTGTAGTGCCCTTATGTTGAAAGATTACTATAAAATAGTTCTCGATCAGAAGGTTACAACCCGTGCATCGTCACACATGGCTGAAGGAAATAACTGTATATTTTAGGAAGAGTTCTTGTACGACACTAGACATATTGTAGTTGAAATAGCATATTAGAACAAAGTTTTTCAAAGTTGGCCTATGTCAACAAATCATATATCCTATTCTACCTAGAACGGCACACTAAGTAAAACTCTGAGCTTATCTGACGCTTGGTGCAGATGTAGCTAGATGAATTTTTGCAGTTCAGTTCTTTACAGGTATCTTCGATTCTTCGTGAATGGATCATTGAAATTGCTAGCCTATTCCAGGACGACATCACCAGTTGTCAAACCACGTAGCCAAGACATGTAATAATCCAATGATCGTTCCTGAATGTCAAACAAATGTCGCTACTTTCCGATACGAGTACTTGGTGCTGACAATACCCAGCCAACGTAATCCAAGGTAAACGTGAAATATCCAGTTCACAACGATAAATTAACTCAAACAATTCGCTATCGCAAGATATGTTTCGAATCGCAGTCCGTTACTATTTTCAAACGCTCAACGACACTCTCCGCATTTCTTCGACGATTTACGGTCAATCGCTCCACTATTAAGTTCTAGAAAGTTATGCCAACCTTCAATACACATTGACTACAAAGGTCCGACGATCATGGCGATTCATCAAGTTCCTTTTCCTACCACAACTTGAGTTAGCAATTCGATAAGACGAAGACCGCAGCCTCTCGATTTACAAATCTCGCTCAACTGTTCAACAACACTTCAAATTCCATTTATGAATGCGTAATTCGGCATGGTATCTTCTCACTGATTGACCACTTCATCGCCACGATGAATATATAGCTCAGTTCATAATTATGCGCTGCTATTGGTTGATTTCATCTTCAAACGTTGATCCTTTATACAGCGCTATCCTACTAATTCATTACATTAAATTAATATGCCGTTCAGAATTAACTAAGTGCCGTTATTAAATTAAACTTGATTATTCTATACTTACCTATATTGAATAATTAACAGTTTATTTGTATAAGAGGAGCCACGCTGCAATGTTGCACTTGAAATCAATCGGTTCCCAAAGTTCGATTTTTAACTAAATACAGGGTTGAATAATCTATTTAAGCTGATTGCAAAGTCTGTCACTCTCGCAAGCGAATGGCAGAAAAGGATCTCAAACGCTCTCCTAGTAATTATTGTCATCTCAATCAAAGAGAGGTTTCGACTGCGATTGGTGAAATTTTCTGCATAGGCTATATAACACATTCAACATGCCACATGGAAAAAATAAATATATTTTGCATAGCATTATCCTGTACTGTGTTTTATCCGACATGTATTGTAGTTCAGATTTGTGTATCGTCTACAATTATTGTGGTGTGTTTTCTAGCATTGTGTTGCGTTGTTTGTACTATATATATTGCATACTGGAATTGAAATTTACGTTTCAATTTCTGTATAAAATTGTTAGAATCTCTCTGCTTAAAATAAATAAAATAGTACATCAATGGATGACTATCGCAATTTATCTTACCTCCAGCGCTGTTGATGAAATTGACCAGGTGCACTTGATTTTGATCTTCTTCAGCAAGTGCAGTCTTCAGTTCTTCTATTGCATCTTTCTCTTCGATGTAGTTAAGTAGCTTTCTATTTCTCCTGAATGCAGTTGGCTCAGAATTTATATCTTGTATCTCTGGTTTACTTAAAGTTCCTGACGCACGGAAGAAGTCAAGGAGTCCGCAATTCAGATCCATGCAGTTTTCAAGCATTGACTTAATCTTGTGATTCCTCATCTATAGCAATGTAATAGAACAATATTAATATTCTTATTATTGCTATTATTATTTCTTTAATGAAGTCCATTCCGTCGTTGTGATGGTCCTGGTGGTTGCCAAGATAATTTACAGCAGCGGTATAATTATATAGTTGGTAGTGAACATAATGGAGTCTGAAACAGCACCCACAGTTTGAGTTGAGTCAGGTGATTCAGCAAAATGAGTCCCCCAGTTCAAAAGGTTTGAAACAATTAGCACTTTCAACAATAATAGTTTATTATTCTGAGTATCATGCGTATGAAAACTGTACCATAGTGAATAACTAATAACTAATGTATTTTGTTGTGCACATGAAAGGCCTATCCTAGTGAATGACTGCCAAATAATGTGCTTAGCAGTGCGCATGGTTGCACCAAAACCTGATGGACACCAATATTAACCGGGCTTTTAGTGCGAGGATGGTAACGCGTTGAAAAGGTGAGTCCGCTCAATGGAAAGGAACCATTGCAGTTAAAGGATCTAGATTCAGCCAGTGTGGACTGACGAGACATACCGGGTGGCCCAAAAAAGTGAGAAAATCTCGTAAAATTTAATATAATTCGCAATTTTTAACTGCATTCATAATAACTTAAATAGTTTACTGATTTACTTACTGACCTAGTTAGCTCTATGCCTAATTCTTACGACAATTTCAGGCACTTATCGGCCAATTCACCCGAATAAATTTTCCTATATTAGAATTACATATATGGAATTTAAAAAAAAACCAATGATGTCTCCAGCTTTCATTCTTTTTAATCAAGCTTCTATTTAAGCATGATTCATTTCACCAATGCAGCTTCCATTAACACACGATTCTTTTGATCACATCCAGCTTTCATTTGCACCCGGTTCTTTTCATTCGATCTAGCTTCCATTTGCACACGATTCTTTTCATCACATCAAGCTTACATTTAGGTATATTTCGTTTCATCAATTCAGCTTCCATTTATGTGTATTTATTTTCATCAATTTCCGGAAGAGCGTCAGGACCGGTTGCTATAGGAAAATTAATTCGGGCGAATTAACCGAGAAGTACCGAATTTCCGGACGCCTACTTTGATTTTTAATTTGCCAATCGTCTACTCCTCCGTTTGTTAAAAACATTTTAACCAGAATTACTAAAACCACAACAGAAGACCGTATTCCGATTCAGATTTGCGAATTGAAGACCAGTGGGGTGATAGACGATTGAAAAATGAGTTTCCAAACAAAACCTGGAGCATAGCTAGCTATGGTGTCACACGGAAAGGAGACTTATACGAGAACGTGAACATTTCAACCGCGGTATCAGTTGGTTTGTCTCAAGTGGGGAAAGCCAGTGTTGTGTTCGTTGAACCAGGCGCCAAAGTAAACAGTGAATATTATTGTGAACATTACAGCGGTCGCTATAACTGGACATCACAGCGGTTCTTTTCAGCAGGACGAAGCTACATCGTACACAGCCAGAGATACGATAAACTTCCGTCATCAGGAGATTGTTACCTTTATCGAGCGAAACGTATGGCCACCGCACCGTCGTGATTCAAACCCAGTCGATTATGCCATATGGGGTGTATTGCAAGAAAAGTCTACCGTCGGAGAAAATTTACCACAGTTGAGTCACTCAAGTTGGCAATAATCGAGGAATGCAGAAATCTAGGCCAGCGTTTTATTGACATCAGTATAAACGAGTGGCGTCAAAAGTCGTTGAGAAGCAGGAGGACACATTGAACATGTTTTTTGATTGGCGTAATTACTACTTGGCAGAAAACAGTAACTGACAAAAACATTTATAAACCAATTATTCTAAATAACCATCTGCTAAGAGATGTTCTTACTTTTTTGGAGGCCACCGTGTAAATGAATCTGGGATAAGCCAACAAGGATGGAAATTAAACTGTCAAAAGCAGACAAAGGCGAAGACAATGCAGCTTAAGATAGAGGGTGTAACAGATTGTGAATAGCCTGAGATGCAGAAGTTGCAAGCACGTAGAACGGGTAATCAATCCTCTATTGCAGCCATAGTAGAAGGGACAAAGACATTGATATGGATAAAAGTGCAGGTAAAAATTGGGTTAAGAAATAATAACACACCGCCAAAAGAACTCTCACTAACAGGATAATAGTTACATCTGAACCGGACATGAATGGCCTCCTAAATTGATGAAGTGTGAACAATGAAGTGTGATCGATACAAGAAGCATTCGTCAATGAATGATTGAAGATGGACTACAACAGTAAAGAAAAAGATAAATAAGGGCTTCACTGAAAATTTGTTGAAATCCAATACATTGCGTGGCTTGAACAATGCATTATTTCTAATCGAATAGCAGGCCATTAATTTCTTCTTCCTCTATTTTAAGTCTTCTGCCGATGAGCATGTACATGTATGTGACATGGACGATTCTTGTTTCCCTTCCTTTCTCTACAACTTCCTTTTTCTCTCCATTTCCTTTTTTTAAACGATAGTCTTAGTCTAATCTGCATAACGAGCGCTTCTGAATGACTTATGCCGTGACAGGCGCTTTTTAAATGATCAAATAATACAATACAATGTTTTCAAATGAGTCTCACCTGAAATGGCATCAATGAGTCTCCTCAAACGGACTGTGTTTCTTTATTACGGTTTCAATTCAAGCATACATCGATTGTTGAGTAATGCGTCACGATAGCTGCGAGAAATATATATTTTCAGTATTTTGTTTCAACAATTATAACAGCGACATGGAACACGTGTCAACTCTAGCAAGTCATTTGCAAGAACTACACCACAACTAACTATACAGAGATCACAAGCCTAACCTACATTCATCAACAGGCGAAGGTTCAAGATATACATGCCGCGTTATGACACTCATTCATGCATATTATTATAAGAAAAGGATTATGTATGTAATATCTATATATATAATTTCTTTGCAGGAAGAATCTCTCAGTACTTGCATTGCATGTGGACCAATAAAGCAATGAACCCAAAGTTATATATAATGGCAAGGAAGTATACCTTAATTATGTATAAATTAGTTTTAATTTGGATTGGTCGCAGTTGCCATGTGCTCAATGACGTATTTACCCAGGTAGGATAGCCTAAGCTTACGTATACCGGCTTCCACAAAGCAAAGCGTAGGTAGCCTCGGTAAGTCTGAATATGTGGATGAATAATTGCATGTGTGAGTCCGTCTGTGTGCATTTGTTTGTGCATGCCTTTGTATATATGCGGATGAACATGGATATGCGTGTGTGAGTGCATGTATTCCTGAAAACTATTTTGAGAACTATTTTCGAAAACAATCTTGTACCTGTGTCAAATACTTGCTACTATACCTGCGTTCTTCCGCCAACGATATATCTGTCTATACTGCCGAACCAATAGGCCTACTCGTAAGTTCTCAGTTAAAGGCGTTGTTTCATATGCATTAAATAAAATTCCAACTGCCATAGCCTACGTGTTTCAAATAGTGTTCGTAGTTTTAATAACGATTTTTAAAAAAACCTGTAACTAATTTCGCATGATTAGCAAATGATGTTCACAGATCGTTCCTAGTCTTATGCCTAGGATCCACTCAGATGCGTTTTATAGTAGCCTTAAGACCATTCTGCTCAGCATGGGTTGAGTTGGGAACGCTCCTGAGTAGTAACCTTGAAGGGGCGCTATATAAATTTCCATAATGAACGAATGAATGAATGAATATAAGTTTACGGTTTTCAATCTGAATGGTCTAATTATACTGCTGTTTACAATAATATTTCAAGAAAATGGTAGCTCGACTAATAATCAATGTATGCATTTAATTCACATGTTCTTGTGTGGGAATCAATAACAGTTGAATACATGTATATAAATGTATGTTTCTTGGCATGTGTATGTGCATGTATGTATGTACGTGTGCGTGCATGATGTATGTATGTATGTATGTATGTATGCATAAATAAGTGCACATACATAGACACATAATAGTATAGATACATGCATTCACACACACATACAGAGATACATACATTCACACATACAAACACACACACACAAATACACTGCAAAACATGCATAATTATTTTTAGTGGGGCGATTGACCATGCACTTCGATCTCATTCGCTGGTACGGTTTAGAGTCAAACTACTAAGTCAGAGTTGCATCAAGAATTTTATTGCCTCATTTTGTCAGATCTCTTGTTTACTCAGCCAAGCAAGGATTTTCTAAACGAGATGAGACTGAACTCAACCGCCAATTTCAACTAGTCGCTTTCCATGAGAGTTACTCACGTTACTCATGCAGCTAAAGACGTGTTTGCCAAGCCAAAAATACAGGTGATATCAAACGACATTCAGAATGAAATTTTATATATTCTTGCCAATAGAATGGTGAACAGAATTTTGTATGAAGTATCCACGGCACGTTGGGAGTATTCCAGAATTAAATTTTGAATGAAATATTTTAAAAAGGAAGCACTCGCCGTTGTTTTAAGGTAACATTAGAAGTGATTCTCGGTCACATTCTAGACGTACCAAATCCAAGCAAGCAACTATTCCTTGCTTAGATCAGTTACATAGCCACATGCCACTTTGTGCGGTACTTCATCGTAATCGTAAACCTGACATTTCTGCAAAAGCAAAGATGTGAGAACAGCATATTCACAGGCACTTAACCAAAACCGATCGACAGAGGCGTTAAGATTCAGAGAATCAGAGCAGGCAGATTATCAGATAGCTAAGGTGAATGGAGATTAGAGTTGAAACAGTAAGGGAAGTAGGGGCAGAGGATGAATCAGGATACGAATTGCGAAAAGGCAGTGTCTTCATTTCTGAGTTAAAGATCTGTGGGAAGAAAGCAAGAGGTGAGGCTTTGGTGAGTTCATATATAGGATACATAAAATATTTGTCGTAATACTGGAGGGAGTTTGGTTATAATGGTTATAGGGGTGACCTGAAAATTTTGGTGATCAGGTGACAAAAATGACGAAACAGTGTTTAATGAGGTACAGTTTGAACAAAGTGGCTGAACTGTGAACAACTGATGTAGGTATGAGGGTCGGGAGGATTGGGGTGTGTTGTAGGTGAGTGATATGACTTCGTATTCAATTCATTGAGGTATTTTGAGCCAGTGGAGTGATTTGAGGAGAGAAGTGATCTGCTGGCAGTGTTTGGGGTTTTAGCAACAGCACAGAAGAGCATTTGAAAATCAAATGAATGGATGAGTTGTCAAAAGACCAGTGACAACCACATGCCAACACACTAGTACCTGTTGTCGCCACTGGTTCTAAAAAATATATGAATAGACCTAGAGAAACATGAAGGAAAAGATTTCAGTAACATTTTCAAAGATTGCTGAAAAATCTTTCCCATGCTTATTCTGAAATTTCAGTACAAAAATCTCAATAATTGGTTGTGGATAAATTGCATTTAGTCCTGTAGATATTTTTTATTGAGCCACCTTGTACATACCACACCTAATCATACTCTGCTAGTGCTTGAAACCCTTTCTGTCTGTGGCATTATATGTTGTCAGAACTGAAAAGGAGCTATATGATTGTCCAGTCATTGTAATACTCCAGAAGTATAGAGGATGTCTCCAAATTTACATCATTACCTCCATCATCTTCATCATACTATAGTGACTGCACATGCATGCAGGGGAACCTGCAGAAGACTGACCAATCAAGTCACCTAGCAACCATACATCCATAAAGATCACTCGGCTCAAGTTTAATGTCAAGAACCTAAGAGGATCTGGTTATGAAGTGTCAAGCGTTTATTACACCCGAACCATGTGAATGCTGACAGCAAAGCTATTGAAATGTGGGTGACAAGAGTCCGACAGTCTAGCGCCACACCAAAAGTTAGGTCTAAAGTGCAGGCCAAGATAAGGCACTCGAGTCACAAGCCGCAGAGAAACAAATAAATGAGCAAACTGCCGTAAATCACGTCTTCTGTATTCTTAGACTTGCATGTTGTGTGACATAATATGTTACGGTTTGAAAATTCAGCCAAACCACTCTAATCTAAAAATTACTATGGTGCTTTAATCATAGTGCATAAGTGGTCAAGCAATGATCACTTCTACGTACGACCTTGTTCTGAAGACCCACTCCCTTGGATAGAACCAGTTGAGATCCATGAGGTCATACTTCTTAAACGTGACATAAGTTACTAATTGAAAGATTATTGCTCATCTACTGCTCGACTCGCTCATGTACATTACATGAAATATGCTCCACTATTTGTTGTCGTAGGAATCAGAGCCACCTACATCATCAGCCTTTGGGCAAGAGTAAGAGATATCAGTTATCATTGCTTACTGGTTGATAATGCAGAATACTATTATTCCTATAGTATGACCCATAGACATACCTCCTCAGAGATGATCATGTATGTAGCGCCATCACAAACTGTAAAGTAATGTCATCAGTCATTTAATCAAATTCGTCTAACAGCAGCAACCCTCAGAGGTTTGGTTCTGTGGCTAAAAAATATTCATGGAGAAGTAAAAGTATAAACCTTGTGTACACAACCAACCACGTCGGTTGATTTTATAAATCTGCCTTGTGTGGTAGTTTAACAGATTGAATGAACTAATAATTACAGGGCCTGATCAGAAGTTTTAATAAACGGACTCAAAGTTGACGAGAACATTTTCTAAGCACACTCACAGGATGAAGGCCAGACATACATCATCGTCTATCAATAAGAGATGGCATCAACAAGGGCTGCAGATGCAACCATCTGTCGTCACTCTGCAGCTTCATCTAGAAACTTTTAACATGATCAGCATTCACTACTTGATTTGTCAACCATAGTCTGGGCTCCACAGGTGAGCATGGACCTGCCACTAGTTACCTGTCTAGTTTTCTGTGCATTGTCTTGCCTCCAGATGCAATTACAATCCCATACAATGTTCGAACCATTCCCTTCTCTTTTTACATGACTCGATTAGATTTAAATCTCAAAGACTGAGGTGAAATGCAAGGCCATCAAAGCTGTACTACTCTGTAATAGGTCGTGCTCAATTAGTTTTATGTGGCTCAACAAAGAGCTCGAAAAATCACAGTTTACAATCTTAGCACATACCTGATATAAGCTGTAGTCCAGATCACTCGAATTCCTGAAATGCAAGTCCAGGTATAATCACACTCACAACCACAGACACACGCTACGAGATAAGCAGTCCTTTGACGCAACACTTGAGCATCAAATCTGCCTAATCACCCAGTCATATATATCTATCTTTCTCTTGGTAGGTTGGCGTGACAAGGGCCTGTGCCAAGAATCTGAAGAGATCTGTAGCCCGTGGTTAAAGGAAAATTGTTGAACACAGTTGCGACCATAGCAACGCCAGCGGAATGCCAGTTCACAACCGACCACCCAGAGCTCATTATCTACCCAATCAGTCTGCAATTCCCCGGTCGTCAGAAGGGTTTACTTGATCTGGTGAGGATGGCACCATCTACCGGTCCTTTGATAAATTCTCCAGTTATTAATGCAGTCATAAACTCAACTGTCAATATGTATGTGATTTAATTATGTACTCAATTATTATTGAGCTGATCAGGTGAGCTTGTTTCTTGACAATATATATATATACATATATATTATATATATATTGAGTGCACGAGGACTGTTTGGAATTTGACTGAGTAAGGACCAGGGCTAGGTCCCCAAGAGGGCTCACATATCAAACATCCCGATAGTTCAACAGCTCAAGCTCAAAGCCCCGCACCAGGCCGGCAGATACTCATTACCAAGTCAGAAGTCAATGAACACATATGTGACTCGTCAGCACAAAACCAGTCACTTGTATACAAAATATTTTTTCCTGTTTTTGCACCATCCTGAAGCTGCTAGATTTACCTTTCCAAAACCGTTTTCAGCTAGTTTATGCCTTGCATACAGCCAAAGTTATAAAATTTCCAATGTGACCGTTTACGTAAAGTGCTATTCGAGAAAACTGCGTGCAAAGTTTAGCCATATTATTTGTATAATCTCCTTAGAAACGGCTATTGTTTTTGAACCGATTTAACTGAAATTTGGCACCATTGCATCTTCAGGTATTACAAATGTACTGTCAAAATTTGGTGTAGATATCTCAAGTAGGAACAAAGTTATTAAAGTTATTCCAGTTGACCAACAAGAAATCATTGAAACTAAATGTCAATTTTATTACAAAAGTCTCAAATTCCGAGAGAGGTTAAGCAGCTATTACCTGCTAAGGAATTAGATATTGCAATACAGTAATGGATAAAATTAACATCCAAATAATAAAAACACAGAAATAAAATGATAGTTTATTCCAGTCACACTATGTATTCAGCGTCAACTGGCAAAGACACGGGTCTTCTCCCACAACCACCTAGAGTTTAAGATGTACCAGGAACAGATGATCCTGAATCACCACAGGATGATGTGCTTCCTTTGTGTTCTGGGTCCCCTGTGGGGACCAGAGATGACACTGCATGGCGTCTGAATGCCTGTTTCAGAAGCCCAAAACACCAATCCGGGGCAAACTTTGTGTGTCCTACGACTAAAAAATTCAACACTATAAACTTGTGAAGATCAATGGCAACCCTCCATGCACAGTACCAAAGCATGAAACGATTCGTGTTTTGGCCTGAACAGTTCTCACAATGAAGCTTGACATCAGTCTCACCAAATCCATAACGCTGAAAGAAATAATGCAAATAGGACACAACAGCATTCGAACCCTTACTGATGAGATGGGCTTCGTCAATCAGAAAGTTCACTTGTCGAGGAACCCATTCACAGCAGACACCAAATATGCCTAACTTGCGTGGAACAAGGAAGTATATTGGTCCTGGCTGTAAAGGATCACTCGGCAAATGTACTTGCTGTGCATAGTCAAAACTGTAGTGCATGGACATGCTGCGGCTCCACGGAGCACTTGCTTGCAAATCAGAGAGACCGAATTCCAGGCATGTTGATTTTGCCTCGTCAACCATGGATTTGTAGAGTGATCGTTCAATCTGGACATCATTCAAATGCTGTTCTTGTTGACAAAACTTGTCACCTGTGAAAAATATGTATTATAATTAATTTCAAAACTAATAATTTGTCGAGAGAACATCATTGGTCTTATATTTATACCATTGAATCTGTAAAGATTGAGATTTTCATTTCAACGAGGGGCAGCAGTGAACTAATCGAAACCTACAAGATTATAATTTGAAAGAAGGCAGTGCAGCTACAGGATTTTTAATTAGCAACAAACAAGGCAATTCTGGACATCATTATAAAATTTATGTTGAAGACACTCCAAGGAACAATAGGGCAGAAATTCTTCAGTTCAACGGTTCTGGAATAATTTGGATGATGGAAGAGGAAGATAGGAGAGATAGACACAGGTTAACTTGCAGTGCTTCTAACGTCTGAGCCATTTAAACCCATGTTATGTCATAAGATACAATACAACTGCAGTGCAATTGAGCATGATGGACTTGCTCAAGGTCAGTAAGCAGTAACTTCCTTGGACAAGGTTTGAAACCATGTTACAGGTCAAAAGCTCTAGTCAACCTGTAACCATTTAGTTAAGTGCAAATTGTAATCTCGTATGCAGACAAAGCTTGGTGCTCCAAATAACAACAAAACACTACAACAGCATTTCAAATTTCCCAAACAACTTACTTTCTTGCTTTTCTCTATAAAATCATAGAAAACTATGCAGTTCAAATCAAACCTTTTTCATGATCCTCGATATTGGCACTACGGTAGATCAACGTGTTGTTGTTTTGGCAAGTCCAACACAAATCAGTCATTGGCTGACACGTCGTGATGAATGGAATGAGTTGAAGCCAGTACTGTTTGAAGGTCGAAAATCCAGCGACTCGTTTTCCATGTTGTTCCATGCACGTTTTGTATATGCCATACACTTTGGTCTTGGTGTGGCTCGATGGCAGCAACTTGATATCATCCCGCTTAAATCCAGGAACCCTTCCAGGAAGCATCATCGCATGCTCACTGGCATAATTTGTCAGGAAGCGAATGACATCTTCAATTTCGCTAAACTGAAAGCAGTGGGTGTTGCTCTTACGTCCACCGCTTTGTTTTTCTTTTGGTGTTAAACCTTCTGTTTTATACCACTTGAGAATCCCCGTCAGTCTGTCCTGGCTAATCCCGTGGATGAACTTAAAGGTTGTACGGCAGATCTGACGGCTTTCCAAATAATATGATGTTCGCTGGTGTTGACGCACCGCTTGGCTGGATTTCCTGCTGCGACAAGTCTCATCGGACATGTTTATTGCGCAAGAAATTTTGCCGAGTAGCACCAGCATTTGATCCCGTGGGACAAGTGCAGCCATTTCCATTCTACGCCTGACCATGTCCTCCGGAGCATACTGGCTACTGCATGGGAGTCCATTATTAAGTTTACATTGACATCTACAAAATAATAAACAACCCTTATAAAAATATTTTTTTCTATTTATCAAATTCATTTCAGTTTGCTTTTATAAAAGCCATGCAACAAAAAAGCAAAGCCAATGCTAAAAGCCTTCATTCAAAACAAACAGCAATTTACAAGATTTATCAACTGGTAGACTGCAATTATTGATTATCGAGAAGAATCCTGATAAAAAATAAAATGCAATTGAAATACTAATTATTATTTCCTATCATTAACTTAATCAATTAATGATAAACTTGTACATTGCACAATAAGGATTGTAAAAGATAAAGTAGTGCAAGAGAGGAAATGAGACAACTTTTGCATTTATAACTGAATACTTAAAGACAAGTTCAATAATACAGGTTGTAAACCTAACCCTTATGCCTAAGGTCTTATAAAAACACAGTGAGAAGAGGGTCTAAACCTAGTAGTTGTACCTGAATATTTATAAATACAAGCTCAACTAGAACAGGCTAATCTTTACAGTTATGCCTGAGACTTATAATAATAATTAGCTCAATAATTAGAGCTTAGTTTAAACTGATTTTCGTATAGGAGTCGCAGTGAATCAGAACAAATATGCGATTGCCTATAAACAAGGATCCTGTGGTGCAGTTAGAGCTTAGTTTAAACAGTGATTTTCGTAAAGGAGTTGCAGTGAATCAGAAACAGTACGTGAATGTCTATAAACAAGGATTCTGTGGTGCACAGTTTTAAAAAATAATCGGGGCTTACCTGAATTCAACCGCTTTCTGATATTCAACGGCATTGTCATCAGTTACGAACTCGCTAGATGTTTTAGCGTGCGTCATGACCTCTTCGAAATCCGAAACATTCATTTCATTTTCTTCTTGGTCATCTGAATCGTTGTTGGCATCAGATTCTGTCCGAAAATCATCATCACTGAAAACCTCGCTTTCATCGCGATCGTCATCGCGATCGATGATCAAATACTCTTGCAACAATTCGTGCACTTTTGCTCGATCCGAGCCTTTAGTATTAATAAAATTCGCGATAATCTCTTCCATTTTCGAGAATTAAGTATTTCAAAATCAACAAACTAGATTGCATACCGTGTGTGCGTGACATTTAAAGAGACCGGGTCATACCCAGTGCGCATGCGCATAGCTGACCTTAAAACCATCAGCCAACCGCAGTTCAAGATTGTATCACGTGATCAAATCACGCGCTTCGGTTGCTAACAATGTATCGGATATTGTTTACATACGTCGACCTCCTTCTGGGCAAGCTGTGTGCGTAATAGATAGGCTAAGATCATATGTTAATAATAGAACAAGAAAAGGAGATATTCTGCTTCATGAAGGCGGGAAATCTCGAACCATAACCTAATTAAATATGACAACAAAGATAGCGAAATTTGAACCGAAATTATGATTTTCCGTCTCGTAACATTATAGGGCTGTTGGTAAAAATCTTTTTTGAAGCCTTTATGAAAATCCAAACAAAAGTTTTAGATATTATTTGTATTAAATATATATATTTTTGTAATCGTTTCTGCATTAATATCAATTACGACCGGTTTGAGGTTTCGTGTCATTTTTGGTCATTTTAAGCCTGATTGTAACCAGCGACATGCGACTGCTTTTGCAAAATTTTTGCACATATACAAACACACACACACCTGGGTTAAAATCTCACTGCACCACCAACCTGAGCAGTTTATTGCCAAGTTAAGTTTAATGACAAATAAAACGCTCATTCATTTGACTAATCGGTAAACAAACAAGTCTTTCTATTCCACTGTTTTCCTCTGGAGCCTCGAATCGAATCCCAGACGATCTGATGTGTAACTGACCTGTATTGTTTAATCAGCAGTGTCTGCTGATGACCAGATACAGGCCAAACAAACTTGGTACATGGTATGAATTTAGCAATTTACTCATTTTCAGTCATCAAACAAGGATGGAGTTTGACAGTGAAAGAAATTCATTTCCAATGATTTAGTAAAGTCCATGTTATTCCTTTCCTCTGTACCTCAACTCTGCTTAGTTGCTGCAGTTATCACCAAATTGACTCCTGCATAATATTGCCCAAATACATAGATAAATGAAAGTATGTGGTCTTTATTCTTCTGCATCACTTCCTCCCTTGCTTCCATCCTCAGTCAGTCAAGTAAGTCAGTCAGTCAGCTCACTGTTCATTAGCGCTGACCTCATACCAGATTTGTATGCACGACTTGGAACTTCGAGACCAAGACAACCCCGAGAAAGTGAGGTACTGAGACCAAGACAGTGAGGTACCAAGACCGAGACACTAAGTCCAAGACAGTAAAATACAAGTGCCCCAAAATAAAAGGCTGTAAAATACTCATGTATCAGTTTTCTAGAAAAGGTTCATTTAGTACCAATTCCAGAGAACAATTTTTCTGTTGCTGCTTTATCTTTTATTGTATCTTTTTGTCAGCTTATCTTCTGAATAGTACAAAGAAAGCCTGTTTAGACACGTCTGACATCTTCTAGGCGATTTTAAACAAGCAAATTCCATACCAAATACCAAACGAAATAATAAATTTCAATATTGCGACATGTCCTTACTCACCCTGAGATTCTCGAAATTGTTCCAATCGTTTTGGTTACGGCGACTTTACACCAACGACAAATGGCCCGCCATTGCTATATTGTTTGTCATTAACTTGAAATTGCATAAATGCAAACTTCACAGTTTCAGGTTCTCTCTCAGACATTTTTGCACTTAAAGAAAATCGAAATGAGTTTAGTATCATGTGGCTCACGTGTTGACCGGAATTACCGTATTTCATAGCGCAGGACTTGAGACAGTTAACGTAAGGCTTATCAAGACCGTTTGTTCGAGACAGAACAAGACTCACTTCAAGACAGTTTCTACAAACACGAGACACTACCTCGAGACTGAGACCAAGAGAACAGGTTCCCGAGACCGAAACACTAAAAAAACTATCTCGAGACGCCTTTAGACCGAGACATTATCTCAAAACCATACAACTCTGCCTCATATATAACTAATTCAAATATATGGATTTCATACATCATACACAAATCAATACTGCCATTATTGTCCAGCTACATATAAAAACGTTGGACCTTCTTAAACATTTGCAACACCTGTTTAATTCCTAATATTTTCAGATGGTGCCATTGTAACTACAACTGGAACTATTAATAATTCCATACAAAATTATAAACTATACTAAATATAGAAAGATATTGCATACAGTAGAGAAACTATAAAAGGTAGGTCTAGATTCTTATAACTAATGGGTTTATTCTAATATAAATAACAGTAGAAATGAATCCGCTATATACCACCAATATTGCTAATCAATTAATTGCTTACTTGGGTGCGAATGGGTTACTCCCTACTATGTAGTCAGGTTTTAGGAGGAATCATTCTACCAAAACTCCACTGGTAGGTCTTCTTTCAGACCTCTATGGTGCCATAGGTAACCCCATTTGGCACACTTTGATGATTTGACTCTGTTGACCGATGCATCCTCCTCCTCCCTTGTGCACCTCTGCTTATTTTGGACTGGCAGGCTAAACCTAGAATCGCTTCATTCATCCCTAACGGATCAGACTAGCTGTGTCATTGTTGGCTCCTCTTTAGGTCCCTCTGGATCCCTGTCCCTATTTAGTGTACTCCAAGGATCTGTCATGAGCCCTTTGCTCCATACATTATGTCAAAAACTGTTTTAATCAGCTCAGCTGAGTCAGGAGTGCTTCTGAGTCGTAGCCAAGAAGGGGAGCTATATGAATATTCTTAATGAGTGAATGAATGTTGATGCCACTATTGTCAAGTGCACCTGCTATATGCTGATTAATGATTATATACAAGCATGCCATGCCTTCACTGCCATGCAATCGATGCTGTGGCTACTGTTGGGCTGGATAACACACTAAAGAACAGTAGGATATGAGATCACTTCCTGCAACCCTCATAAGTTTGACTAGTCCTTCCATTTGCTCCTGGTGGCATTGGTTAAATTAGATGCAGGACTGGATGGGAGCCTAGCTTCTTGGTTGTAGGCCTAAGGGTTCCCGCTTGCGCTACATTTATTGCCAAGAAGTAACTTGCCTACTTTCAACCCTATATCCAAGTCCTTTCTCTGTGACCACAGATGGGCTGGGAATGCCTCTGAGTAGCTTTCTTGAAGGGGTTACTATATAAATTTGAATGAATTTATAACTGCATAAAACTGTTTGAATGTGAAACAATGGTCATTGGCTCCAGCTGGCTGAAAGTTCTGTAGCAGGCAGGGCTGCTTTAAGCAGACCTATACGTTTCATAGTTGCAAATGTCCCAAAATATGATGAATGAACAAGACCTATGTTTACTAGCATCACAGAGATAACTTTAGGTAACTGTGACTCAAATCCTCAATTCAGTATCTGGATGGGCAGAGGTGTCAACAGCTTATGCCGGAATCTACTGGCTGGTTAAACTTAAAAGCAATTTCGAGAATGACCAGATAAGAACCATTGATTTCATGGTCTAAAAGAATGATCATCAGAATGAGGGATTGCAAAAGAAAACAGTATAATCAGCAACATTTTAATCAAAATCACCAAAACCCACAGACTGCACTGGTATGAAATTAGAAAGGCTCGGGGCATAGACAAACCACAATTGAAAGCTCCTTCGCTCAATCTCGTTTACTGCGCGTCTACCACCTTCAGAACATAATGTGGCAAATTCACAACATAAAGTGCTACTTGTGGAAGGCTGAAGTGTGGGTCAGCCACACTTCAGTTGTATACAACTTAAAAATGGCATTCAAAACCTGAACTCAGGCACAAAATGCTAATTAATATAAACCTCTTAAACACAGTTTCTGCAGAAGCATGCCAACAAATGTGTTGCAACTAGCTAAATATAAGTTCGATTCAGCCTTCATTCATGCAGCACTTGGTGTTGGTAAATGAACAATATGACGTGATAGGCGCCATTCATGGCTGTCCCACAGTTAAATTTCACTACGGCAATAATTTGTTATTGTCCGTTCATACAATGACCAGTAGTAATACCATGGTGCGTCAGTTTTAATCTAATAAACAAAGATTATTATTATTATTATTCGTATATAATAATTATTATCATTAGCCTTCACAGTGGGCTATGATGATGACGATGACAATGAGTTAGATGATTATGATGATGCTGATTGGCTAAAAAGTGACCGAAAATGGTGATTTGGGTGACAGTTTTTAAGATGTTTACAATGAATAAGTTGATAATGATATTTAAATGACAAATTTGTCGATATTTATACTGATGACGATGATGATTAGGGATAAAAAGAGTGTCACTAAATACGGTCATAAACCACCTACAGAGATGTTCTACAGAACTAACATTCTTAATGTCACTTAAATAAAAGATGTCCAGACTAACGAGCTCATGTACAAATACTATAAAAATATGCTCCCCATGTGCTTTGCAAACCACTTCACTTAGATCTCATCTATTAATCCTTACCACACTCGCTCTGTTTGTAACTATAGACTAATATTTGTAAAACAACCACTAGGCAGTTTGCTTCTAAATATAATGGTCCCTCTGTTTGGAATGCAATTGCTTTTGATATTCAGTTGTCAAAGTCTTGCAAATTATTCAAAACAAATTACAAACATTTATTAATAGAACCAAATGACTATGACTAAAAACTGCTATAGCGTAATAATGCACTGGGCATCAACCGACTCCTTAGAAGTGAGGTGCCTGTTCATATAATTAACTAGTTAAAACCATGCATTAGAATCCTTCAAGGACGACGTGAGAGCTATGAACACGATCTACAGGAACTGCTGATTGGTCAATTTTTATAATCAACATTATCTCAGATATATATTTTAATCCCTTTTACTATTAAAGTTTTGTTAATCATCATATTGGTCTGAAGTGAATCAGTCTGGCGAGGCCCAGCCTTGATAATACAACCAAGGAGGGAGTCCATGACAGTCCCTTAGGGGCTTCTTCATTTCTTCCCTTTGAACCTCCACCGATTATTTTCTCTTTTTTCGTTTAATTGTTAACTATATATTTTGGTATTCTGTCGGTTTGGAACATATCAATAAAGTGATTGGTTATGGTTAAGTGTCTGTGGCTTGATGGATTTGATATAATGACGACACCAACAATAACCCTAACTGATCTACATGAGGCTTGCAGTAAGACTATATGTTTTACCCCTAGCCCCAAATGCTACCAAACTTTACCAGATGATATCTAAGACCATTGGCAATCATACGCGATCCACCGTTATTGACGCTAACGATCCTCCGATTTTATACAATTTTTTAACATTATTTACTAACTCATTGAATATCACTCACTACCACCATGCTTACGCGTCAAACAATGCCCGATCTTGTTCTTGTGCTCTTTATTTAATAAGTAAGCGCGTTGTTCACAACTGAAAGGCTTAAGATATGGAGACGCAAGAGATGCTTTTGTGACTAAAAAATTGGAATCTAAGTGTATAAATAATACGCACGACGAATTAAATACATTGTGAACGGTAGCAATGGTTTTTGTAATATAAAAGTATAATATATACGGGCGTTGGTTCAATTTGATGTATAGCGTAATGGGTCCCTTGTTTGGCTGACAAAAAGGTGAATTCAATTTCTGTAATAACTTGGGGCCATTTGTTCATACTGCTTGTAATCTTATTCATACGGTTCCGCTATTGGATTATTTTCTAATTGGATAAATCTTCTGCGGCCGAATCTTCTGCCCAAAATAAGCGAAAATTCTACTTCTACGGCCAAAACCATAAAAACTTTAGCGCGCGAAGACCTCTGCGCACGCGCAACCATTGGCTCATGCGCACTGTTAAAGACACATGACATTTTTAATATGCGTCGTGAGGGTCGTTTAGGGTCAGATTAAGCATCGTGAGAGTCGTTTAGGGTCATGGTTAGTCTCGTTTTTAGATATCATACGAATAACTTTCGGCAGCAGACGTAAATTTTTCGGTGCGTTTTTAGCCCGAAAGCAGCTCCACGCTTTCTAATTACTGTACATAGAATGAGGCCAAAGAATTCGATGCAGCACTTATATGAATGGATAGATAGATGTCGCTACGGAAGGTTTCTTTTGAGCTGTGCGGATTCTTGCACGATCAGTGATCGTTACGACATGTAAATATGGTGGTAGCGAGTGATTTTCAATGAGTTAGTAAATAATTTAAAAAAAACTGTATAAAATCGGCGGATCGTCAGCGCCACTACCGGATGGTCGCATATAATTGCCAATGGTCTTAAGTATAATCTGGTACAGTTTGGTAGCTTTTGGGGGTAGAGGTAAAATATATAGTCTTACCAGGCTTGCCATAACCGACTCTCACGACGCCAATTCTGACCATAAATCACCCCCCCCCCCACGATGTTCGGTATACATACGCACCCCGATACTATACTGTCAGCGGTTAACTTACCTCGATATTGATTACGGTTGTCGATGTAATAGTTTTCTTGCGCTTTATCTTTTAACGTTCTATTTGGCGGATTGGAAGCTTAGCAAACGATAACTGGAGCTCACAGAATAAATGATATCAGACTTGATGCAACACAGAAACTTTTATTTGCAGTAGCCAACGACGCCAGAAAACTCTGTAACCAGCTTATACTGCGGCTGGTTCCATGCTCAAAATAATTCATATAAGCACAAGTAAGATTACTCAGGGCCGTTGTTAGGTGCTGGCGAATAGGGCGATCGCCCTATTCGCCGAGGCCCTCCAGGAGCATAGGGGGCGCCAAAATGATTTTAATGACGTCATTGACAAAAATACAATTTGATAACCGCAGACGAACGATTGATCGAATACTTAAAATAATTTTGCTATTCAAAACAATAATTATTATATTAAACGAAATTTATATTTATCACAGAAGTTTAAAGACATATTTAATTATTCTCAATTCCAAGTTGATTTAGTGCCTTTCTTTTTGTTCAATTTCAGTTAGGTAAGTAAATAAATTGTAAACTACTAAATTTGGCAATTTGGTTTAGAGTTTATATACTATTTAGTATAGCAGTGATAATAATGCGAAATTGCTGTGACTCCCTGACCCTGGGCTCGCAGACCATTTATGTCATTTTCATTTTACTTTGTATCTGCATCAGGATTTCAAAAAAGTATGCTTTTATTTATAATGCAGGCTGCAGCAGAGCAGAGGCTGAGTACTGCACTGCAAGTCAGAAGTCTGGAACAGTGTACTGTGAAAAAACATAACTAATATTTATGTTGTTGTAATTTTTTTATGTACTTTATTAAGATAATAACTAATAAGATAAGATGTTAGATGTGCATCCGTCATATAATATAATGAATAGTTTTCGGATGTTTCAACGTTCAACCTTCAGCAAATAAACCAAATATTTTTTTCAAGAAGATTTGTTTAAATAAAAAATAATAATTAATATTTTTATATTTTATTAAAATTTCAGCCTATAATATGTCTAAAAAAAGTGGAGCAGAATATAGAAAAGAAAAGAAAGGAAGGGAGACACATAATAGTATAGATACATGCATTCACACACACATACAGAGATACATACATTCACACATACAAACACACACACACAAATACACTGCAAAACATGCATAATTATTTTTAGTGGGGCGATTGACCATGCACTTCGATCTCATTCGCTGGTACGGTTTAGAGTCAAACTACTAAGTCAGAGTTGCATCAAGAATTTTATTGCCTCATTTTGTCAGATCTCTTGTTTACTCAGCCAAGCAAGGATTTTCTAAACGAGATGAGACTGAACTCAACCGCCAATTTCAACTAGTCGCTTTCCATGAGAGTTACTCACGTTACTCATGCAGCTAAAGACGTATTTGCCAAGCCAAAAATACAGGTGATATCAAACGACATTCAGAATGAAATTTTATATATTCTTGCCAATAGAATGGTGAACAGAATTTTGTATGAAGTATCCACGGCACGTTGGGAGTATTCCAGAATTAAATTTTGAATGAAATATTTTAAAAAGGAAGCACTCGCCGTTGTTTTTGTGATCTCTATGACTGAGCAAATAAGAAGCTCTGCTGCTTAGTATTATAGTCACATTTTGTCTTTTGCCAATTGAAACAACTTCACCGCCTAAGGAAAGAGCGCGGTTTACAACACGAGGACTCGTTCACATAAAAGGGTGGTCACATAAAAGGGCGGTCACATAAAAGGGCGGTCACATAAAAGGGCTGTCAAATAAAGTCGGTGATTATGAATGCTTATTAGGGTTCCACAATCAAATTCCATTGATCCGGTCCCTGCAAGGCCAATATGCCTGCAACACAGCATATATGCAGATGATTATGATGCCAGTAATAATAGAAGTAGAAGTAGCCTACATGCACGTGTAGTATTATTGTTAGTAGTTGGGGAAGTGGTGGGGGAAGTAGTGGAAGTAGGGATGGAAGTAGTGAAAGTAAAGTTGGGGAAGCTCCAACTGCTTTAGTAGTAGGGGAATTGGATGTAGTAGTTGTAGTAGTTGTGGAAGTTGTGTAAGTAGCAGCGTTTGGTCAGACATCGAAGTGGTGGGCATATCCGACTCTTTCCCCATTGCAATTACACTCCAGCTGCCCACATCCTTTCATTATTAGCACTTTCTGAAACATGGTTGTAGCCTAACATGTAAGATACTATTAATATAGGCCTAACTGGGGCATACATTCATGCATAAATCGAGGAGCGGGAGTCGAGGAGGTGGGGTGGGATTGCTCGTAAATGAAAATATAGATTAATAATTGTAGGATCGAAACAGAGATAAACCATGAGGGCTCTTTATCAGAACTCCTCCTAATAAAAGAATTTGTCTGTGGAGATCGTGTACAGGCCACCGATATGAGGGTGGACGAGCTAATGAATAAAGTCACGAACGGACCAAAATATGTTGTAATGCTTGGGATTTTAATATCGACCCTTTAAAGATCAATGAACAGAAGGTTTCTAATGTATCTTATGATGGTATGATGTCATATCAGGTCATTCCGGTAATTACGAGCGAAACTACCATCACCCCTAATTCCTCGACATTACCTAATAACATCTTCACCAAAGCATGGTCCAAATTAATGGCTTCGGCAATCATTGCAACCGGTTTGAGTGATCGTCTCCCAGTTTATGCTCGTTTTGCTTTGGTAACTTGCAAAAGAAAGTTAACGTATGCAATGCTAATCGTATAGTTAGTGATTAAAGATCAAAACTGTAAAGAAAATGCTTTGGAACCTGTTACTACGATCAGTGTAAATAGGTAATGCCAATGAGGCAAACGAACTCTTCTTCAAGAAGTATGAAGATAGGGCCTATATATGATGGGGTATTTCCGATATCTTACAAATGCAATAATTTAGGACCCAAACTTATTCAACCGTGGATGACTTTGGGATTGAAATCTAGTAGGAAAATAGCTAACTCTACTGAAAATTCTTGAAAAATCAGAATATAGAAGAAAAGCGTTGACCTACGTTAACTGTATGCAGGAATAAGTTCAACACCATAAGAATTAAAGTAGGAAAGCCCCATTACGCTGAAAAATTCTGAAAATATGATAATTACTTGGAGCAAATGTGGACACTCATTCGTGAGATTATTCTGTTAGGGAAGTGAGATGTGAACATAGAATTTCTAAAAATTAACGGTTAGGGTATTAGGGAAGGAAAAGCCATGGCTAATAATTGTAATACATACTTCACGAGCATCGCACGTGAGCTTGCGGAAAAATTGCCGGATTCTAATATATCCTTTGATGGTTTGTTACAAGCACCTTTTCAGAGCTCTGTTGGTCTTTTGCTAAACGCTCGGATGTAAATTCTACAAATTAGCCTCTTGAAGCGCCATACGTATAGTAAAGGAGTAGATGACATCGACCCTTGAGTGGCTCCTTAAAGCTTGACTCCCATAGCGCCCCTTTAGCTGAATTAATAAAGTGCTTCTTCCTAAATGGAACAGTTCCACATGCGTTGAAAACAGCCGATGTTGTACCGATCCACAAAAACTGAGAAAAAGACAATCCTACTTTACTTTGCAAACTTTTATGAAAAGCTCATGTTTGATAATTTTTTTACTTTCAGTGAGTTGTCTGCCAGGTTTTAGAAGTAAAGATCTCCTAACTCTCTGTCGCTGAATTTTTTCATTGGAGTTGCTCAACAACCAAAATATTACTGCAATACCTTCTACATCCATCAGGTTGAAAAATATAGCAAGGGGCGAACGGTTGCACTTTCTTCCTCAAGTATAGAAGCTAATTTGTCAACTATAAATTTGTTGGCACGGTAGTGGTGAATGATATCGGGCTTTAATTTGGTACCTTCAATTTGTTTATAATGGCGCATCGTTGACAATTATAGAGCTACCAGTTTGTTCTTTTGGGAGCATATGAAGATAATGTCTTGGTCGAATGAAGCTAATGTCACTGACCCACAAAAACCCAAAATTAGTTACATAGTCTAGTCGGTTACTTGTTTAGGTCATAATTGTTAGGATATCGGCTCTATTTTTACCCACTTTGATTTAACTTGTCTTGCGTAAAGTTTGTCACGGTTGGTACGACGGACCTCTTTCAACTCCTTTCAGGTATGTTCCTGTCAACCTGCAGAGCTGAAATTTTGCACACATTTCGGGCTTGCATGAAAATGCAATGTTTCAAATATTTTCGAACATAACTAAAAAATTGAGGAAAAGAATTTCAAAAATGGACAAAATTAAAAATCGTGAACGAGTCCTTTTTAACTTGGCTTGTGTACAGTTTGTCACGGTCGGTCATCGTTCAACTCTTTTTCAGGTGTGTTCCCGTCGACCTACAGAGCTGAAAGTTTGCGCACATTTCAGGCTTGCGTGATAATGCACTGTATCAAATTTTTACGGTCATAATTGAAAAATCTACAAAACAATGACAAAAATGCAAACAATTAAATACCGTTTAACCACTAGACGAGCTCCAATCCGGCAGTTTCACATCATCAATGATATGTGATCAAAAATCTCTTAAAAAGAAGTGGAACGATTGCGCCATCTGCCAGATAAAAAGAGGGTCCAGAGAATCCATGTTTTTATTTTAACTTTTTTCTTAAAATTCAGATAATGGTTGCATAGAAAGTTAGCAGTTATTCAGCCGAAGGAACACAGATGAAATAAATTGTCCCTTGCTGTGTTGCATCCGGACATTAGCCAATGCTTGGCAAGGTCTTTTACAACGCTTGGTTGATATCTCAGCATTAGACTTGTCCCGAAAGAGGAAAGTAAGTTTGGGCATCACAAGCCCACTGTACCTTTATTCCGCACTTTGCGGACTTGATTGGTGTGTATTGGCGAAATGGAACAAGTTGTTCATCTACTGTTATGTCTGAATCTGGTACATATACAGTACATACACTGGTACAGTTTGGGTAGGTCGAGTTGAGCATTGAACATGTCCCAGGCATCTCATCTGCTTTGGATTTTCCTCATTCCGCATAACGTAAACTCTTTCAGCCTCACTATTAATGTTGTCAGTGATCTGGTCTCGAGACTGGAAAACTGCGGTCATGAATGTATCGGTATTGGTTTTTCCAAAAAGCATCGGTATTGATTTTAATCTCGAATGAGTCGATCTTGGTCTTTAAAACAGTCTTAGAATTGGTTGCCATCTTAAAGGAGCGATCATTGTCATTTGCTGTTTTAGTGTCATTTTTTGAATATTTGAGACATACGAAGTTGTACCTGCGATTGTTATCGATATATGGTGTGCTGACAAAAACCTATGGATCTTTATATGAATATGGATAAAGAAAAAATGCATTTTCAAATTGCAAATTGAGCCAGCCATTTAGAAATTGCATATGCAAAGCTCTGAATTCCAAGACGACACAACGGAAAGGAAGAGGATCATTGGGAGATAATAGAGGAGGAGAGTGAGAATTTAGACAATGAGAATGTCCTGAATAAGGTTGCAAGTGATTCGTTCTTCGTGATTCCTAGAGTTTCTGAGGAAAGCGCAAACTGTGAATTATTGGCTCTCAGTTCTAGAACTGCTGTAACTCAGTCTAGACCCTTTGCTTCAATTGGCCCTACTCTTTCAAACGCGCTTTCTCCTTCTGTTTGCTCTAAAATTTGAACTGGCAGACACGCGTCCTCTGAAGCCCTGTCACTTTTCTTGAAACTTGCTAATTCTTTTTCCGCACTGGCAGCGCTTCTGAACTGATTACTCTACTAGAGGTGATTTACTAATTCTTAAATAATTAAAATATAAATTATACAATGGAACTGATGGTTTGTGAGGAATGTTATTTGAGAGATAATTTCACGTGGAATTTTATTCCATAATGAGAATCCATTGCACTCTACACGTATATTAGGGTGGTACAGAAAAGTGTTTCGCTTTATATTCGCTTCGGAGCCGAATAGTGGACCAAAATAGCTATTTGGTAATCGGCCAAATAGTATCGGTCCTACCGAATACAAATAGTGATCACGTGGCATATGTTTCTGCACATACGGCGGCTGCTATATCGAGTGGATTGGAGTGACTCTCTACTGCCTAGACCACCGTATCGCAGTGTCACCCGTCTCATTTCTAAGTTTAGTCAAATTAGTTCAATTCCTAGCTTGCACAGACTGACAGAAGGAAGCGAAGATTACACGTAGTTACCGTAACTGTTTCTTTATTGTTTATGTATTAGACTTACTGAACTAAAGCTTTTGCTCACATTTCAAATTTAGACATTTGTAATATGTTGTACACTATTTGTATTCGTATTCGGCCGAGTAGTTGGTCCAATTATTCGTATTCGGCCGAATAGTGAAAACCACCTATTCGGTACAGCTTTATTCTATATTAGACTTCTATTGTAGACTGTTGTGCAGTTGTTCGAGCCTTTACACAGCGGTAGTTGTTGAATTTATAGTATCATGGGCGTGGATGTCGAGTAGGCTACCCTGGAAAAGTACCCCTAAATAGAAGGAGTAGGCCTAAGTCATGTTTGTGTCTGAAAGTGAATTCGCACATCTGAAGCACCCTAATTTGATTATAATGGTCAACTTACTTATACTACGGGCATTGCGCCTCTACGAATACCCGCAATTATTCGCAGTCTCACGAGTTTTCTGAGCCCAGATTCATACGTTAGTGCTCAGATCCTATTACGAAAGTTCAAGTACATAATTATATGACAGGTAATTAATTTAAGGCGTAAATCGAGTCTACTTACCGACTGCGACCTATAAACTTTTCTCCAGAAACATTGGCTCCTTGGCGGATAAGTATCTTAATTATTTATTTTAAGTATCTTAATTATTTATTTTTTAACAAGAAACCTTTCTAAGGTAATCAGAACTTATCACCATAGACTTTTAGAAAATGGCTTTAATTTAGACTTGCTATCATCACATTCAGCTCGAACCTGCGCACACAAGTATGAACCACTCATAAAAGACTGCACACAGAAAATTTCTTACGCAACGTCCTCGAAAAAGTAAGAGGGAACTTTGCCTATGACTAAATTTCCTATGTGATTTAAACAAGCTGATATTAGTTTTATATACTTATGTTAGGAGAGAGTCAATTTGAACAAAACCATTTTGATAAATCAGTGTTAATGGCCCTAGCCAAAGTTTGCCAAGAGTTGTTGGTATAGACTAGCATCAGGAAATACACAGAAGCATTCGCCCTATCATTAACTCACAGAAAGAATTGCGGCGATCGAGTTTCAATTATCCCAAAAGGAGTACTTTAATTCGCAAAACTGACGTTCTGCGTCGACTAAAAGCGACTTCGCAGTGTATACGAGTAGCCTGCAGTTTCTACCTACTATGAATTGGCGAGGCTTTCTTCACCAAATCTTTAGCCGACTATTTTGCAGTTTTGAAGTCTACAAACGTGCACTATCGTTCAGAAAGACATTTTCTATGAGACGTTTTAATTAAAAGCATGCATTTTATTCACAGATCTTAAAACCACAGCATTAATCAAGATCAACTGAAGACCATGCGCAACTCACACAGTGGTCATCTTCACAATGGTCCAAAGCCTGTTACACAGATTTGCGAAGTTGACATAACTTTTTAATATTTCCTTCTACCAGGAAACATTGCTTTGAATCAAGTTCTTCGTTTTTAGTCTTAACATACCGTCGCTATCAGTCTACTTCTTCGTATAAAGTAATGTCGTCTCCACCCGTGCAATCATCGTAATCATCCTCGTCAGATGGTCTCATGAGCTCAAGAGTCAGAAGCGAAGCAGAATTTGATTTTGCAGCATATTCGAGATTGGACCTGGGCGATTTAACGCAGTATATCATCAAAATGCCGCTCTGGAGTCCTACCAATAGCAGTCCCTTGGCTTCATTCAGATGCACTCGTGTGGGTGCCTCAATTCCGTTTTCTGACGTCAAAAGGATTCGGTTACGACCGTCCAGAGTGCGATTCGCTACGATGATCCTATTTCTCGCTCTCTCGGCGATCATTATCTGTCTGTGGGAGTCCACAGTGAGATGGCTCGGATTCAGAAGTGGCATCGTCTGGGTTCCAGGTGAGATTTGTCCATACAGGTCGATTACACTGACTCCATCGTTCTTCTGACTTGCTTCGGTATTTCCATGACACACAGCTAGAAGGTGAGAGCCAAACTGTAACGCGTGTCTAGGACCATCCCTGTTACAACCGAAACTGATCTGGTGTTCTAAGTCCCCTTTGGAAGTGTATTCAAATATTTTGCATTCGCTTGTGCAGCTCACTAGAAGATTTCCATTTTTTGCAATCGACAACCCAGATGGTTTCCCAGCCTCCACAGCCCAAGACAAAGAGACTTCTCTGGTATCAAGATTGACGCAATAAATTCTATTCCAATCGCTTGTATACAGGCAAGCATTTCTATAATTGCAGGTAACGTCTTGCAGACCAATATGCTTATCACAGTGTTCAGCGGCTTTACTCTTGAAAACCTTTTGTACGATTGACTTTGGCTTCACGCTCACCGCTATGCATCGACCATGTTTAAGTCTGAAGCCACAGTAACTTTCTATGTTCATAGAATCGGCTCGCGTAAGAAAGATTTCTTCGTTGTATGCGGTGACGCCCGTCACCGCTTTCTTTCCTCTGATTGATGTGACCAGGTCTGGACTTTGAAAGTATCCCATCAAATCTGAAGAATAAAATGATAGGACAGATATATACCCACAGCCTAACTCTCTTCATAAAGCGAATTACCAAAATGAATGTGATAGACATATCTACATGTACGTCTGAACACAACCATGAAGTTCGTTGCCAGTTTATAATCATACATCCAACTTTCATTTATGTCACGTGATAACTGTTGACGAGAATTTACTAAGTAAATGCCAATGTGTTTAGCCTAATCATATTTTTTGGTCACAACTCTTTAGGTCTAGATGAGTTTACCCGTTGTAAAGTACTTAAAATTGTCAAAGTTTGCTGAACCGAGAACTCACACTACGTGATCAAGGTAAAATTTCTGTCGCACCTGCTCCTACCACCTGCGTCAAATACATTGTACGCACCATTCACAGTTCCATTTCACCTCAGGCATCCGTTACTCTGGTCCATGCTCCAATCTCATCTAGAGTAGACGTCGGAAACGAGAGCTTCGTGGATCCTCCTGCATCTCCCAGTTACAACCAGTCCGAAATGCCGCCGCTCATTTGATTGGTTGCATTCATATGTTCGTCCAAATCTCCACATTCATGCTGGAGAAGCTTCTGTGGGTCCCCAATTAGAGAGCGTATCCTGTTCATGACCTTGGTTCCAATTCGGTAGGCCTATTGTATTACCGGTTTACCGGTGATGCCTCGATCTCTTAACAGGAACTAGATATGTATACTAATTATTTTCCACTAGCCCTGGTTGATGTATTCAGCGATCGACGGCACGCTAAGACATGGACCAGATTGCTCCTCTGTACCCAAAACGCCAATGTACACTTCGTGGATGATCTCCTTGCCTTGTAGAATTGCTGATGCTCTGCTGATTTCCGACAGAGGCATTTTCTTTCCCCTTTCTTCTCGTAAACGCTTGATGACCGAACCATATCCCGCTACCACTGAGACAGTTGGCGCTTCTAATGGTAGTGTGCATCCGTTAACAATAACTTATTTTGTCACAATTACAATTACATCATCGTCGACTTCTATATTGTTATTAATATTATTATTATTATTATATTACAAACATCTGTTAGGCGCCCCATTAAGATTCCTATATACACTCAGAGGCGCCTCCTGCGCTGATCAACATGATGTTAGTCAATAATTTATGATCAAATAGTCAGATCCTCGGTTGATTATAATAGAATCCATTAAAATATCTCTCTTTGGCTTTGATTGTCTTATTTTACGAGACCTAATTCATTGAAATTAATCAAAACAGTTACTCAATCGATCCAGAGGCGCGTTTACAGAAAACGGGGCCCTAGGCGCAAACGTTTAGGAGGCCCTCTGAATCCATACACTGAGTCTAAGGGGCCGTCTATAAATGACCTCACGCACCCATTGGAGGGGTCATACATCTGTGACGATTTGTGACGAAGGGGAGGTAGTCTGAGATATGTGACGTCACGTCATCACATCAAATATCGAAATACACAACTTAATTTATTTTAAAATTTCACTTAATTAATCAGTGAGCCAGCTACTGGTGACGAAGAAGCTCGAAACACGCAGCCTTCGCTCTTACCAACACAGCTAATCGAGCCGATTGGTATTCACATTAGCAAAGCAATTGTGAATTACCACACTACACTTGTCATGTGAATGCTTAGCTGCAAAAATAGAGAATATAAATTATTATATTTAAAATATTTCAGGCGTGAGACATGTTATTTTGCTTGAAAGTTTTCATTTATTCGGGGGTCCCTCGCCGTTCCTGAGATTTTACTTTGTGTGACATTTTTTCATTTATGGCGGGCCCGTGAGACGTTATTTTGTATTTATGTTTTCATTACTTGGGGGGCCATCTGAATCGCTATTTTGTATGCAATGTTTCCATTCATTTGGAACCTCCCTGAGATGTCATGTTGTATCTAATGTTTTCATTCGTTTAGGGGCTCCCTGAGATATTATTTTGTAATTAATGTTTTTATTCATTTGGAGCATCTGAGATGTTATTTTGTATGAAATGTTTTCATTCATTTGGGGGCCCCAAGACGTTATTCACATCAACTCACATTTCGTATTTAATGTTTTCATCATTTGGGGGAGAGATTTTGGGGCCATAGGCGCGCGCCTAGTGCGGCTATAGGTAAACGCGCCACTGAATCGATCAAAGAAAGTACAAGTCTTTTACTTTCTGCATCCTTTGTAGCAAAATAGTCTTTAAAGAATCCGACCAGGTACTTGAAGTCGGGTCTTTTAAAAGGGTCCTTGATCCAGCAGCGTTGTAATATTTTTTGCAGTTTTTCCTCCGGATGGGTGAAATTCGGTCCTGCTGGACAAGGAACTTCGTAGGAATTAAGAACACAGCTCATTAGATCTGTGTTACCCATTCCTAAAGAAGCAATCAATGATTGTTAGTAGGCCTAAGCATAAATCCATATGATATATTTATATGGAAGAATGGATTATATGAATGGATGGTTTGGTGAATAAAAGAGACAGTTTAAAACTGATGGCTCTGAAAATTAGCTTTTATAAGTACAAGAACGAAATATGTTACTTCAAAGTTGTTTATATGATCAGTCACTATTGAATCCTGATAGCTATGTCTGAAACTTGCCTGGATACGGCTCGGCTCCGTATGTCAGCATTTCGTAAAGGACAATAGCAAAGGACCAGACGTCGCTTTTTATGGACCATCGCTGAGATTCAATCACTTCCGGAGCGCGTGTCTTGATGGGACTTTCAAGCAGTTCATCTATTTAAAAATAAATCTGTGTAAATATAAATAAACTGGAAAATTAATAATATATATGAGAGAAAGCAAATTGACGACGAAAAGAAACTGAGGAAAGCGCAAAAATAAAAAGATGCCTGGTGGTAGAGCATAATTAAATTAGCTGTCGAGAGTCTTACACATATCCGAGAAGGTCGTCATATGTTCACGAATCTTGCCAAGAATTCGAGCCATCTCAAAATTGGTCAACTTGATCGAGTTGTTTTCTCCCACAAGAATCGATTTAGCCGCCAAGTATCGATGAATGCAGTGATTGACCTCGAGATAGTGCATTGCAGAGGTAATCTGAAAAATCAAGAAGCGACGTTGACAATTTATGTGAATAAGCACTGACTCGATTTGGGGATGAATTAATAATAGTGATGAAGAAGATGATGACGCTGATGACGATATTGCCGCTGTCTACGACGATGACAACTATGATGGTGATGTTGACAACGTCTACGACAATGATGACAGTATTACAGTTCTTAGACTAATACACACTGATAAGAAATATTGCTGCATTGCGTTATACAAAATTTCAAAATCAATCAAGGCTTTTGCTTTGGCAATTCTATACCTGCGTCGCCATGTTGATGATGTCTTTCAGCTTGACAGTAACTCCTTTGTCTTGTTTTAGATAATTATCGAGGTAACCCTTGGAGGTTGTTTCCGTAATGACGTAGAAGGGTTGACCTATTGAATGTATCCCGATGAGTCGAACGATGTTTTCGTGTTGAAGCCCGCGTAAAATCTCGGCCTCTTGGAAGAAATCACAGGATGTGACGACCCATGACTCTTTCTGCTTTACCTCATCCGTAAACGTCTTCACAACAACGTCTTCACGTTGGTCATGTTTCCCTGGAAGAACAGCAAAAGTCAACAAAAGGCCAAGGCTCATTCGGATCAGAGCATCATTGACCATCATATAATGCGTTCGACCATCCTATAATGTGTTGTAAGATAACATCAGATTCTTTCACCTTTCATCGTCCTTCTTTCTCTCTAGTAGGTCATTGCAATCTGTTCTTCTGATATTGGCTTCTTTAATGACTTCTAAATAGCGCGTGCTGTATCAACTAATTATCTTAAATTGACCTCTTGGAGTTGATAAACTGTTCATTCTGGCTTTTGCACGATTCCATATTGGTTCTAACGCACTTTCCGCACGCTTAAAATTTGATCATATGGACGGACCGATATGCAAACAGACAGATAGATGTAGCCTACAGACAAACACATAAGACTGATTGCAGTATCGATATCGTAAGAGTGTAGTTTCATTCGTCTTCAGAAAGTTATCAGGAAGTCATTAGCGTCGCTGCTCTTGTGGCCTTTCGAGGAAAGCTAGTAGGTCTGCGTGTCTCAATGGCTCAGGATCGACGACCGTGTGTAGTTCAAACTTTGCATTTTTTCGTAAAACAGCACTCCATTTTGCTACATAGACAGCATCAGGCTTATATATATATGAAGACCCTAATCGACTACGCTTGCGATCATCATAGACCGCCGATGAAATCGTTCCTGTAAATAAGATTAAAAATGGTCGTTCGAGCCTCTCGGGTCGCTGGTCAACGTGCCTAAATCAACACTCCTGACTATATATTCAGGAGGCATCAAAACATCTGAAGACATAATTAACTATGTAACCCTTAGCATATGCACTGACAATTGCCATTATCAATCACCCCACAGCAGTAATTGTCTGACTTATGACATAAAATTTAGCGTGCTAGCAATTAAAATAGCGGAACAGAGGACACACAAACCAAGCCATATCTCCGTAAACTTTCCTCCACGTAATCTTCTTTTCAGATTAATCGCAGACGGAAGTATTTCAGTTGCTTTCGAGCTTCCTGTTCAGAAAGAACAATTTCTCTAAATGTCACCACGTTTGAGACGATTCATTAATACTTACAAAAATTTACGCGAACATTACCCAACTTTTTCACTGGTCCATGCTCCATCTACCACATTATAAATTTAATGCCACACTTAGCCAAGGATCACAAGTTTATTTATTTATTACCGAAATTTGATACCGCCTTTGTTCCACATTTTTTGCTCAGAAGTACACACGCCTCGACGACGCAATTGCAGTTGTACTGCCGAGAAATTGTGCGCGAAGGACTTGCTCAGGGTCCCTACACAGTGACGCCTCGGAAACGGTCGAACCCGCTCGCTCGGCATACACAGAACGTTATGGGATGACCGCTCTAACCGATCGGCCACTGTGCCACACGAATTAAATTGTATGACCAAGGTTTCACTTACTAATAGTATTTCGCATCGATCCGGGAGAACCTTTAACTCTGGGAGGCACTGGTGGGGCCTCCTGCATGTGTTCAGATTCTGTGGCCGAAGTTAATAGAGTGTACATGAAGTCTCCAAGATTCTGAAATGTATGGACATAGCAGCTGGAATAATCGTCATTAGGCCTCGTATTGTATGTAAGCAACATAAACTGCAGTGTCAAATGTAGGATAATTTATGAATACCATATATTATGATGACAGTATCATAATGTTGTCTTCATATCTAGGCATGTACATGTAAAGAAGAAACGTATTGTGTGTAACTACATGTATGTTCCACAAATCGTTTGATCAACTCGACCGATTACACTCAAATTGCGCACGAGTAGCCTACTTCATAGCAGACGAGAAAAGACAGGGGGGCTCGCGATCTCAAAATTTTACTTCTTCCCCATTTTTACGCTGAAACTTCACGCAAACGCACCCAAATTAATAGCCTGGCTTAAAGCTTCGTACCACGTACGAATAAAACTAAACCAGGTTGCCATCACGTATGAAATCTAGATTGGGACCCATCGGATTGGTCGGAAATTTAGGTTGAGATCAATTGCGCATGAATGTTGCGTTAAATGGGGGACGAGGCGACCTTATTAATTTCGTCTAGTCCCGTTCTTTAGATGTTGTCAATAAGAAACACGATCGTGATTCTTGCTTAAAATAAATAATTATTATTTTCAATCAATAATTACATTATGGCCGACTGTATCGTGAAGCTTCTGAATTCAAGGAAGTTAGATACGGAAAACTTAAACGCAGTCTTTCAAGATCACCTACGGGCAACCGTCGATTATAGGGAAAATTCCAAAATTGTTGTGGGCCAACTCTTGACGCGTTTTTTTCGCATAAGTAGTTTCCGCAGTGCGTATAGTCTTGTAATCATAATTACGATAACAACTAAGATAGAACGATATCTTTGTGTCACTGCAAAAGAGAACATTTTCCACTTTTAAATAATGTAATTTAACACTGCTTTTATGGCAGGTATACCTGTACATAAGTGGCCAGACATTTGCACATATTGTAAATGCCTCCTTATAGGCGAGCATGGGGAAAGCAATGTCCGACACATTTAAGACTAGCCTGGCTTAAAGCTTCGTACCATGTACGAATAAAACTAAATCAGGTTGCCATCACGTATGAAATTTAGATTGGGACCCATCGGATTGGTCGGCAATTTAGGCTGAGATCAATTGCGCATGAATGTTGCGTTAAATGGGGGACGAGGCGACCTTACTAATTTCGTCTAGTCCCAATCTTTAGATGTTGTCAATAAGAAACACGATCGTGATTCTTGCTTAAAATAAATAATTATTATTTTCAATCAATAATTACATTATGGCCGACTGTATCGTGAAGCTTCTGAATTCAAGGAAGTTAGATACGGAAAACTTAAACGCAGTCTTTCAAGATCACCTACGGGCAACCGTCGATTATAGGGAAAATTCCAAAATTGTAGTGGGCCAACTCTTGACGCGTTTTTTTCGCATAAGTAGTTTCCGCAGTGCGTATAGTCTTGTAATCATAATTACGATAACAACTAAGATAGAACGATATCTTTGTGTCACTGCAAAAGAGAACGTTTTCCACTTTTAAATAATGTAATTTAACACTGCTTTTATGACATGTATACCTGTACATAAGTGGCCAGACATTTGCACATATTGTAAATGCCTCCTTATAGGCGAGCATGGGGAAAGCAATGTCCGACACATTTAAGACTAGCAAGAACTACTCGGGCGAAGCCGGGTACTTTAGCTAGTATCATATGAAGAACCCATGCGATCCACGTGTTGGACAAATGAAGCCCATTATGACAAATGAAACCCATATATGGCAATTCACTCATTCATTCATTCAGTCAGTCATTCAGAGCATGCATCAATGAGAGGTCCAGAGGCCGTGGCGATCGCGGCATCCAACATGCAGCCTGTCCCCGCCTATGGCGCACATCCGGTGAAGCAGATAAGTAAGCCCAAATTGGACTGATCGGCCTATGCGGGATCGATCTGTGGCCAAGCGTCCGTTTAGCTTCTGGCCATGGAAGGTATCTGATGGCGAACACGCAGCGGCTTGGTTTGCAGTCTACAGAAATGCAGGTGCGTGGTTTTAACCATAAGTGTCCAATTGAACCGTATGGCCATCAATCGTTTACAAAAGGAGGCGAAGAGAAGCTGATGGCATTATGTTCGGCAAGCTGTTGCACTTCTATCAGAATAACTATTCTGAGGCGCCATCTGTGCTGATAGCGCCTTTGAATAGTCATTCTGCGAGAGGTGACAGAGCAGGTCAAAGAACACCATTAAAGAGTGAGAGGTCGATGGAGAGAAGCCACTCAAGGGAACCATCAGTCTCTCGCTCTCTCACTCACGACGCGATCGTGGTTCTTGTTCATGCCCTTGTCACTGCTCGAGTTGACAATTGTTCCTTACTTGCTGGTCTTCCTTTTGTGGTTCTGGGGCGGTTGGGTCGGGTTCTGCATTCGGCTTATTGGGTGATTTCCTAAATTCTCCTCTGTTCCTGCATACATGCCCGATGTTTATCATTGGTTGCCAGTGTCACAGCGAATTTAATACCTCATTGCTGCTCTTGTTTCGCGTTGTATTCTTGGTTGTGCTCCATCTTACTTGCGTGATCTTTGACGCCCAGTGTCTAACGTTGCATCGCGTCGGGTGCTTCGCTCTGCGACGAAATGTGAACTTCTAGTTCCACGTGCCCGCTTAGCTATTGGACAGCGCCGTGCTTTCTTGGTTGTGGGCCCTTTAATCTGGAACGAGCTCCCACTGGCGCCCCGCTCTTTGCTTGTGGCCCAACCGGCAGTTTTTTTTACAAGTTCTTGAAGTCTTTTTTCTTTAGTCGTGGCTGGGCTGGGAGCGCTCCTGAGTAGGCTCTCAAGGGCGCTATATAAATGCTAAAAATGATTGAAATAAACTATACCTCTTCAGATTTGTTGAGCATCTGTGACTGAGAGTCAGTTGGAGGTTGAAAAGCACAGTCCGTGTAGGCGTCGTCGCCGTAGTCATCCGAACCAGTTGCCTTATAATCTTCATCGTCACCTTCCAAGTTGCAAGTGTTAACTATAAAACACCGAAAAACATGGATACATATAAATATACATATAGCTATCCCAAGATATTCAGCTTGTTATTTGCAGTTTCCAGCTTATATTGGAAAATGGCGGCCATTTGTCATGTCCATTTGAATTTTGGATAGCGCAATATAGGAATTTAGTTTGTCAATGTGCTCATGTTCTTTGAAACATTCTGAAAAATTCAGTTATTATGCAGAGAGGCAAAGACAGATTGCAATTTTAAAAAATCCATTGACCATGATAGCGACAGTAACCATAGGAATACGAGGTGCCGAGACAAATGGGATTGAATGCGTATCAGCCTATATATTCAGATTCACAATAATACGTCGAAACGGTGTTGTGAAGGAAGCCAGTAGGAAAGATCCAGGGCGATAATCAATTGCGAAATTTACACACGATAAAGGCGTGTAAGGCCTACTATAAATTCGTCGGATTAATTATTAGAGGTCTAAAACGCAGTTGCAACTGAGTTTGTCTGTTAAATCAGTGGTGTACAGAGTATGAGAACGGTGGAGGATTGGTGCAACAACAGAGACTTTAGACAAAACGTATGGGATATAGGTCCAAGCAGAGTGTGTGGGACAAAAGACAAAAGCGAGACATACAGACAGAGGCAGAGACAGACAGACGTATAACCAAGGTTACAAGTACAGTATGAACGGATGATGATAAATGAACGCTACCAAAGATTGAAATAAACAGGATAGCATGATCCACAGTGTAAAAGGCAGCACTGTCATCGAATAAGACCTTGATCGATGGGACATCATCTAGTAAGAGAGTCATTAGCAATTGATTCAGTAAAACTGTACCTTTTGAAGACGGCTTAAAAGGGAACAATTAACGAATAGGCGTGAAGGCAAAGCTATGCATCTAATAGGGGCTTGAAGAGGTAGGTGAGTTCATATCATCATAAACAGCATCACAGTCCTAATTATTCTTGCAATCTGTGGCAGCGGTCTGTCGCATTTGTGGAGCTCTCATTTCTTGAACTGTTATGTAAAGCACCCTAGAAGTAGCTTGCTACTGACGGTGCTCTAGAAATTGTCGCATTTACATTACATTACATTACAAATATAGCACGTAACCTGACCTCTGATTTTTCCTACGATATTTCCCGCGTTAAAAGACGCAATATCTCCCATGTCAACTGGTACGAGATCCATAGAGGGCCAGCTTCTTTGATTCTTCAGCTTTGTCCACATGACTTGATGGTTCTTTTGCAGTTCCTGGGCTCTAACAAGCAGAGTTGACCCGACGCCAGTGATTTCTGATAGAGAATTCTGAACCTTTAGATCATCTATCTGCCTTCGAAGACTTCCGATTTCGCCCAAGTGAGTCTCCAGTTCGTAGACCTCCGCTCCGTATTCCTTCTGAATTTTACTTTTCACTATTCCCAGATATTCGAAAAGTCTTTGTCTGTGATGTTCCACAATCATGATCACCTTTTGGCTTCTGTCACGGATTTCTATTTCAGTTGCAGACACTCGATTCAGAAACAAAGTCTGCGGACTTTCTTTCATGAAATTTTTCACTTCAACAGCAAGAGTTTCGAAGTTCTCGGCAACGCTTTCCAACTCTTCCTGTATCTTTTTTGGCATGTTCCTAACTTCCTCCGATTTGTGGCCACCGTGATCCTCGAATAAACAAATCTGGCAGATTGTCATTTTACAGTTAATACAGTATATGACCGTGGGCATTCTCGGGTGATTATCGCACATGCTCGATATAAGTTTTGCGCGTTCAGTCTCCTCTAGCCCTTCTAGGTTGATAAGGTCATGATGCCTACTTGGTTTTTGTCTTGAATGATGATAGGCACACTCTTTACACATATTCTGCTGACATTCGATACAATGCTTTATTGCGACTGGTATGGCTGAATCACTGCCATCCATGTCGTCATAACAAACGTCACACAGGATCTTCTTTGATTCGTTTCCAGCGTTGGTACCGAGTTCCATCAATTTATCCACATAATTGTTTCTTGGAAAACCATCAATGCCATTCTCTGGAATATCAAATTGTCGTCTACACACAGGGCAACAAAGCTTTTCTCCGGGTGACTTGTTCTCCGTGTAGCGCTTAAGGCATTCTCGGCAGAACGTGTGTAGACATGGCAGTGACCTGGGATTGTTGAATGTTTGCCTACAAATGCAGCATTTTGTCATATCATACACCTGTTCACGGGCGACAATCCGTTTCGAGCAGGAATCCTTCCTGTCTGTTAAACCGGAACTTTCTGAAAAGGATATCATCCAAAGGTTTCACATGCACTGAATAAACCCGAAACTAAAAGGCGCTCCTTGCGCAGAAAGTGCTATTCAACAAAGGTTTTTTATTGATGTTAATAACAATGCGTTCATCTTCCCGTTACGAACCGTTAAGCGTTATTTATAATTAAAAGTACGCATTGTTAAAAGAAACATACACGTGAAAACAGTTCCGATCGTATCATCCATGCAGAGCCACCTGTGCCAAATAACTCTGTTTGGCAACGAATTTCAGGTACTAAATGTGATGTATGGTATGCGTAGTCTAGGCAGTACACGATGTATATTATATCCGTCTTATTGTCTGCCTACCCGACCCTTTGGATCTTGGCACCCTGCCTTTCAGTTTGCTTTGCTTGAGCTGCGTGCACAGTCTGCTTCCAACAATTTATCTTGTGTGAGCGGTGTATAAATGTATAGTTTACGATTACCAACTTTGGAATGGAATTTTTCAGCGAGGCGCTTCTAAGATTCTGAGTCCTACTACTGAGGCCTACCACATGGTGGCTTCTTGATTAACTTTTTAGCCTCTACAATTTAAAGGCTATTTAGACCGACGCCGATAGCGCTTTAGGGAGGTACGTGTACCTCAAAGTGCTTTAATGTTTACATGCATACACGCATACAGATGATCGTATGTAAAGAGCGACAGACGGAGTAGGTTGTGCTAATAATGAATGATATACAAAATTTGGCAACAGATGGACATACAACTAGTTACATGAGAATAGGAGGATGTAGAGTGAAGCAGGCCTTGGTAGTTTCCCAAGGATCAACACGAACGAATTAACAATAGAAGACATAATCAAATTATATTGCAGAGATTGCATTATCAAATTCTTATTAAACTGTTTTATATAGCAGCGCGTGATCATGTTACGCCTTCATAATTCTTGGTAACGTTAGTCTTCATAGCGGCAAAGGATTCATAGTGGCTTATTCAACTCAATCCTACCTTGTAAAAAGGTTCTGCATTTGTTGAACTCATTCCTGGGCCATCGAATCGTAAAGACATCATCAACATCGGTGGACTTCAGAGCAACGTCCATAGCATCCTCATTTATTTTCGTGAAGGCAGTCTCATCGTGCGAGAATAAAATTTCGTTGAAGGCGGCCTCAACGATCGTCTTCAGACGGCCGCTGGACATCAGGTGATGCAGGTGCTCCAGGCCCATTAGAGTTGTGCAGTGATAGTACAAAGCAACGCTGCCTGACTTCCTGGCACCGATCAGCTGAACGTCGTCATTTCCCAGCTTCACCAGTTCCAAAATCTTTGCCTGTTCCTCCTGTGTCTTTTCTTTCAACAGACTTCTGATCGTTTTCACGATATGTTCTTCTGAGGTTTCCACTCGCTTTTCTTCACTATTCATTGTTACATGGAGTTCAAAAATGACTACAACACAAATCCTCATCATCAGTATGTTTCAGTTTTGCACCATTAGCTCCATATACTTGCATTTAGCGCGTATTGTTAACAACTGTGGCATAAATATACAAAAACACAATAAGGTAATTCTTAGATCAAAAGTAGCAAGATAAAGATATTTTCCACCAAGATAGTATACCAAATCATATCGCTTCCCTGGCAGAATACATGTAGGCCTACATCTTTTGTCATGATCTGCAAACTTGAAATACTGCTTGTGGCAACGTTGTCAATCATTTTCAAAAATAAATTGTATAATAAACCTAATTTATTGGTTTGCTTACTTTCGCCAAATATACGATGCTTTAAAGTGCAGATTAAAATTACAGACAAATTTCTCTTGCAATAAAATTAGGTATTAAATTTTTTACGAACCTCCTCCATTTCTTAAGATATTTCCGATATGGCTCTGTCCAGAAATGTTGAGGCATTCGATTATCTTAAGAAAGTTGTGTCTGCTTGTTTTCACCAAAATTTCGACCAGCATTTCATTTTGCTGAATTTCATTCTGCATAGATTTAAGAGTTATGTGCTGTCGAGAATTTAGAACCTTTCTTGAGTAGAGATGACCTATCAGATACGTAGGTTCAATGAGGTCCACGAGTTTCCCCTGGATGGAGTTGAGGTTATTTCTCTCATTTTCAGGTAAGGGCCAATTATCGCCAAACTCTTCTCGATAAACTGATCAACAACACACAACTCTTTTACGACTTTTAAAGTCGAGGTTAGTGCGTTGCACTTGTACAGAGATAGCCTGTAAACTATTTAGGCCGATTAGAAGCATTCAAACCTATGTGTGAATGCTTATAAGGCTCTCATATTGATAGCCATCTCAATACAAGTTAAGTGAAGCTTCTGCAATTGTGCTGCACTTGAAGCTTCAACATACTAGAGACGATATGACTATTCGATCTATTATCATGTGTTGTATATTACTGTACATTTTTATACCTGTATTGTAGTAAGGCTTCCATTGTATTGTAGTGAGTATTATTGCTTTTCTTGGTTGAATCGTATTATTTCGTATAGCATTGAACGCAGTTCAATAAATTTGTAAGTATTGCAGCTCAAATTAATTTTTTTAGAATCTTTATTCTTAAATTCAAAATGACCTATTTCACTTATAGATAGGTCTACATTCTGCGATATCCTACCCCCAGCGCTGTTGATGAAATTCATCAGGTGCACTTGATTTTGATTTTCTTCTGCGAGTGCGTTCTTCAGTTCTTCTACTGCATCTTTCTTCTCGATGTAGCTGAGTAACTTTCTATTTCTCTTGAATGCAGTTTTCTTAGACTTTACATCTTGTATCTCTGGTCCACTTAAAGTTCCTGACGCTCGGAAGAAGTCAAGAAGTCCGTAATCCGGATCCATGTTTTCCTCAAGCATTGCCTTTATCCTTTCATCCATCATCTAAAGTAGTATTTTGTATGCAATTCACAGTGTAAGGTCATATTAATCTGCAAACGAAAATTATGTTAAACATTTTCAAAATGACCTTTCAAACATTAAATGTTTATTAAAGTTTATCCGACTTAAAACTTAATATCTGACCAAATAGCTAGACTAATGACGGAGTAAGTCTTTCCTCGTTGTCACCAAAAGAGTTGTCTTTCCGATTCCTTATTCTCTAATTTTTCCTGTTATTTTAGAATTCTTTATCCCTGATCTTTGAATTTTTAAATTAAAAAAAATTATGTAAGTATATATTATTATTCGAAATTTAAGTATGAGCTCTATCGAGCAGAAATCAGTAATGAGTGGAACCCATATTTTGATCCTTGTGTTAATTTTCTGCGTAATGATTAATACACATTAACTGAGAAATTCATATGCAGCATTTGGCGCGAATGACGCGAGTCGCCCCAAACAGTTGAATTCCGGATGTAAAGAGAACTAGGTCACCCGCTTGCATGCGTTTGTGCAACTTCATCGGGCGTTTGCCCGGCAATTAAGCCAGAAACGTTAAATGGGGATGGAACATAATGTTGTCGTTACAGATACATACATGCACACATGTATGTTTATATGTATATATTTAATAAATATATGTATGATTGAGACGCTACGTCTAACCTCTGTGCGCGCGTACTTGCTCATAAGTTTTGGCGAATGTCGGGTAATACCCATTAAAGCAATTTGGCCCGTTCATTTGAAATTGAAATTTGATATCTCAAACATATATATACATTTTTGTGAACGGGCCTAAAGAGATGTAGCCTACTCCAATAGCAAAACGAATAACCCGTTGAGATGTTTTAGCAGCGGTTTGAATTATATGAAGAACAAGAAAAGGCCAAAGGCATATTCTCTGGAGTTGGTTTGGCTGACTGGCCCTGTACCTTCAGGAATGAATTATCCTTTGAACATTTCGAATGAATGGATAAATAGGTTTGAGAAAAATACTTTTTCGGATTCGTTAATTACTCACATGCCTCGGCGAGTGAAGGAAGCTGTGAGTGAATAATCTTATAATTAAAGAAGACTTTCTGCGTGTCACTCTGTCCGACGATGTATTTTCACAGTTCTACAGCTATTAACTCGAAACCCTCGCAGTTCGATCGGGGAACACCTGGGACACGCAGTAGAGAGATTCCTGAACCCCGTAGCCGCGAACTTTCCAGGGCCAAAAACCCACAGCGCGCCTCTCACACACCCATAAAAGCAAAATTTCCTTTTTATTCGCTAGGATCGTGTCACTTCCGACATATCGTATACGTAGCAGGTTGTACAATCGGTCACGTGGGTATGTACTATAAACATTATTTTTTTAACATATATATCTAGATTATGTGTATGTGTCTGTCTCTCCGTATATGCATTTGCACACTTTTACAGCTATTCACTCGAAACCTTCGCCGTTCGCTTGGGGAACACCTCGGACACCCAGTAGAGGGAGCAGCCGCCGTCTTCCTCCTTGCAGGGCCAATAATCCGTCTTTACCCGCGGGCACCGGATGCCCCAGCTAGCCTCATATATATATATATATATATATATATATATATATATATATATATATATATATATATATATGACTAGCTGATAACGGATATCTGAACTTGACTATGCTTAACTAATAACTATCCAATCAAAGCACATTTATTCCCTACAGGCGAGAAGCACATCAAATCAGAGCAGAGTAGCTTTCATCAACAAACCAAAACAAAGCAACGTTTAGCAATTGGCAATTAACACAGTGGTTCTGTTACACACCAGGCCCAGCTCTCTGTTTTGGTTAGTAACGTTTTTGATTTGCCACTACCATGCTACTGTGGCCATGATGCTGCTACATGCTAATTGCAAATTGCTTAATCTTCCATTTTTGGCTGTTTTTGTGGGTTGTTCTATTGTTTATCTCTACACTGTTACTTTACTTTATATTGTGATTAATTATTAATACACTTGATATGTCACTAATGCTACTGCTTCATCACTAAACGCATATTGCTTGCTCAGTTGGCTATTATGTCTTGTTTATATCACTTTATACTGCTCCTTTGTTCACTGTCTGCTCGGTTCTGGTCGGACGCTATTTGGGCACTTCTTTTTAAAAATCATGTCTTGTTGCTACGTTTCTCTGGAACATAGGACCCTACCTGGCGGGCTTTGTCCCGCTATGGGTTTTTTTGTAACCTTACGAAACGAAGCATAATTGACTATAATTACTTGACACTAATATTCCGTGTTGTAAATCATGTTACAAGAAATATTTCAGCTGTTTGTGAATAATGATCGTTTTCGTACAATAAACGGATCGATTGATTGATTGAACACACGACCATACTGCTTAACTCGGGGATTATTTCCTTATATCACGTGGTCACCTAATATCAGCGCAAGCCAGAGAATAATATCATCGGATGCTCCTTCCTCCCACTTCTTGTCATTTAAACTCATTAATGAAACATTTTTTGAATAGATGGATATTTATTGATAGTCAACATTAAACAGCATATAGTAATAATAATTTATTGTAGTGCATTTACCAAAATATATATCATGTTTTAATACATTCGGAAAGGAATAGGCTGGCCTACACGCTTGCGCAGTTCTTTTTGAAAATCAGAACAGAACTCGCTTTCATAGGAAACATGTATTAAAATATCTATTGAAGAAAGTCATGACCCACATTTCCAAATACATGCTAGTTACTCAATCCATATAGCCAACCCTCAAATAAGAAATTTACACCCTCCGTACCGTTCCCCGGTTTTGCAATACCGAAGTACGTTGTACAGTTCTTTCACATCAACGCCCCCTCTTTCTCAGCCATCGTCACTTGTCGTATCACAGATAATCCATCTCCCATAAACTGCCGAAAAATTCTGGTCACACTCCTATTTTCCATTGACATCGAAATAAACTCAATTTCAAACATAGACTTCTCAAACCGTGTATCCAGGTCCTGAAACATACGTGTATACATTCGTTCTTTCGGCAACCACAATAACCTAGCCACCATAATTGACCTTGCCCCTCATGTTCTCGTCCATCAGATGTTATTGCCCTTCAAGAAACTTGGCCATCCAGTTAGTCTCCTCTCGCCCATATCTCCGAATACACACCTTCAAGTTACTCCGTCAAGATCTTCTGTGCATTGGTGTAATGGCCTGAATCTCCACGAGTTTCGTTATCGATCGCAAACACTAAACTGATATAACGCCTCTCTAATGTCTCAATGAGCGGCAAGCACCAGGTTATTCACAAGCACCGACTAACTGACTGGGAAGCTATTGAACCTCAGAAAAGTAAATCTGCTCAATTTCGACAAGGCTTTGATTATATTCGGCCGCATAACGATAGAAAACACTTACTATATTGTGTTGAATCAAAGGATAATATGAACCGCCGGTTGCAGTAGTAGTAGCCCGAACATACCGATATCATATAACGAAATTAGTGCAGAGACAAACAATCTGCAGAAACGGTTGAATCGGCTATATACGCTAAATGCCTGTACAACAATATAGTATGTGGCCACAGGATATGATGACATCATGAGCAGAAGTTAAGAGGAACTTATGCTATCCATAAGCATCACAATTGCTACCGCCCACCACTTCCTAGCATTCGACCCAATCCCTCAGTTGACCATCGCCTAGACCGAAAGAGCCAAATCAGCAAGACATTTCGGAAACTCATGTTGCGTCATGTTTTGGCAAGTGTCACTACTATGTGGGGGGGAGGGGGAAAGCTGTTGCGCAAAATTGGACAATTTGAAAGAAAACTGTTGTGATGCTGAAACACAAGTTTCATGGATACAATTAACCGCATAAACAGGGCTCTGGCTCACATTAACATGACTACATTTTGCCTACTTCGGTATGTCTGTGGGTTCCAGTAGCCTATGCCTGGCTTCAATTGTCAGTGGTACAGGATTCATAGCCAACCAGAACAGGATCTACTAAGTGCCTCACTTCTGCAATTTACGCAGGCTCATTTATTCGATGGCAATTCATGGGACTCCAAAACAGCCAAAATGACTAACAAACCAGAGTGGGATGGATGGTGGGGTTCATCGATGACGTATGCCTAAACTAGCAACCGCATGTCATGTCACACAAATTTGTACACGATCACACATAAGATAGGAAACGAAGCAGTCGGAAAAAACACTTTTGATGCCACGCGAGTAACTCAATCAGGGTTTCACGAATCACCATCAGCTGAGCCCTGGCGATGTAAGCGAACCCCAATGAGCTTCTCTCTTCAATGTAGGCCTATGCTTTGGAGACTTGAGCTAGCATCTGCTAGCCCCAACCCCAAACGCAGAAAGTGACAAATTAGCAATCTTGGAAAGACGAGGATTCAGAAGAGACTTAATAGATTGTAACGGGAAAAGATGCGTCATTGGCTCACAAACTCTTCAAATTCTCCATGTATGATTGGACCAGAAATCACAGGTAAGAGGTCTTCAAAATACCGGTTCGGTCGATAAACCAGAGGTTCTTCAGTGCCAGAGTGGTGAACCAATGGAATGAGCTGTTTAAGGTGATTGTTTTTGTGGACTCTGTGTATGAAGCTGAATAAATTTTCATATTAGAACGAAGGATGAAGACGGAAGAGGTGATTCTCACATAGACGCAATTTTCATGAACCACTGTACATCTTCTTTATGCTATATTATGCTATGCTAAGTATATCCGCAAAGCGAAGTGCAGCACAACTCTTCACATCTTGAGCCAAATGAATTATTTAATTCAGTTTATTGATATAATTGACTTACCATATCGGAGTCCAACACACGTCAGACTGAAGCCGTATAGGCATAGTTGCCCATTCAGAGTATTCACCGTCATAATTACGACTTAAGTCTCGTGACTATAGAAACGACCAAATACCAGTGGCGGATCTGGACTTTTCCTTTAGGGGGGACGATATCGTGGCCTAGCTACAATGATATGTTAGTCGTTCCCCTGCACAGATTTTCCGTGAACTCGCACGAGCGATTTAGTGATTATTAAAACCCAAGATAATTTTGCAGCAATTTTATATTAGGATTTTTGTAATTAAAATCAACTGTAAAGGCACACTCGTGCACCACTACTCCTCACTTATCTACTCCAGTTCCTCCAATCCTAGACACCTCTGGAAAGCTATCAATTCTCTTCTTCATCGTAAGTCTCCCTCACCAATTCCGAGCTATATCCCCTCACACTCTATATCGCTGACACCTTCTGCTCTTTCTTCTCAGACAAAATCTCATCTCTACGTTTCACGCTACAATCTCTTCTAGCCTCCAACTCCCCAGCACTGTTCCACTGATTTCTCCCAACTCTATTTCCCATTCCCAACAGTCAACACTCCCAATTCTCTCTCCTGCCACTAAAACAGTAGTACTACTCCTCCTAAATTCCCTTCCCAACAAGCAATGCGAACTCGATCTTATCCCCACCTCTCTCCTAAAAGACTGGGCCTCGATCCCTGTTCCTGTGATCACTAAAATCTTCAATCTTTCGCTCTCTAGCGGAAATTTTCCTCTGTCTTTAAACATTCTCTCGTCTCTTCCTATTGAAAAAAGCAAATCTAGAAAAAGAAAATCTGTATAACTACCGTCCCATCTCCAACCTCTCCTTTCTGTGTAAGCTAACTGAAAGAATTGTTCTTATCCGCCTTAACGACTACCTATCATCAAACTCACTGCTAAACCCCCACCAATTGGGCTTCACTAACTCACAGAAACTCTGCTTGCCTCTCTATATAACAAACTGGTCTCGGCCGTCAGCCATAAACAAGTTTCCTGCCTCTGCCTCCTTTACATTTCTGCTGCACTTGATACCATTGACCACAGCCTTCTTTTGACTAGACCATCCTCTTGGTTTGGCGCTTCTGGGACTGCTCTACTCTGGCTCCAATCCTACTTATCTTCCAGATCTGTCAAAGCCTCAAAACTCTGTTCGCAACCCCTTCCACTCACATATGGTGTCCCTCAAGGCTCCGTCATAGGACCACTCCTCTTCATCCTCTATACCACACCATTAAGTCATCTCATACAATTCCCCTCTGTTGATCACCACCTGTATGCAGATGACACCCAACTCTACATATCCTCTGCCTCAATCCTTCCAAGACAGAAATTATCCTCATAGGTCTCCCTGACCAAATCAAGAAAATACCCGACCCTACAATTCACTTACCCAATAACTCTTCATCCCATTTCTTCCCCTCAATGCCCCAGTCCGAAATCTTGGCGTCACCTTCGATGCTAATCTCTCTTTCTCCAATGACATCTCAAACCTCTCTCGCTCCTGATTTGTGCACATTTGCGACCTACGCCGCATCCGACCCGTGCTCGACTTCAAAACTGCTTCCACCATTGCTACCGCCATCATCCACTCCAAGCTTGATTGTTGCAACTCCCTATTCCTCAACCTTGAAGCCACGCAAATCAAACGTTTACAATCAATCCAAAACTCATTAGCCAGAGCCGTCACCAGAACACCCAAGCATCATCACATCACTCCAATCCTCAAATCACTTCACAGGGCTAAAAATTCCAGAGCGCATTCACTTCAAAGTCTTATCATTAACTTACAACTCCATACAATATTCCCAGCCAAAATATCTTCGCGAGCTCTTCACCATCCAGGCAACCCGCTCTACCCGATCGTCCTCTTGCCTCACCCTCACTCGACCCCCGATTAAATCTCATCTCAAGCTCTCCAACTGCGCAATATCAAACGACGCACCTCGTCTCTGGAACGACCCTCCTCCTGAATTTCGTTCCTCCTCGGTTCCTCCATCATCACTGTCCGTCGTGCAACATCATCTATCTGTCCCTAGCGCCTCTGTCCATCACATTCCGGGCTTTCCATTCTAAACTTAAATCCCACCTTTTCAAGAACTCTTACCCAGACTTATTACTTAACATTCCACCTGTCAATCCTCGACCAAAATGACAACCTCCTTAACCTCGCTGCTGACCTCCTGGAAACCGAACTCTGACCTTCCAAGGACTATCCTTTGCACAACCCTTTCGATCTGACGCAGCGCTTGCGAATAAGCTGATGCCCTGCGTTTAGCTTTCAAGTGGCGCTTTAGAAATTTGGAAATTACGATTACGATTATGCCGATTAGGCAGGTCTAACGAAAATACTGTACGCTAATAGCCTACATCTGTAATTCCTATAGGTAACACTATTGTGCTATGGTCTACTAGCCAAATATTTTGCTTACAGTGATATTATGATGAACAAACTGTATCGCATGGCAGTTTTTTCTGGGAAACTGGTCCTCTTTAATTATTATGATATATGATGGCAATCATGGAACGGGTCCAAGCCAAATTTGTACCAATATCTTTCATTTGAATGGTGTATGCACTGATACAATATCAGAAAGATATGAGGCCTATACTGAGAAAGCTCATTTTGAAAGCGGTGATCGAACTTTTGTGTCACCCTATGCAATATGAAAACAAATTACTTTGCGTCACTTGATAAATGAAAGATCAATGACGTAACAATTCATTGGATCAAGAATCGTCTTACTTTGATACTTATAGTGTCACGATTACTTATTTTTCCAATTTAAAGCTTCCCATGCTTTCTTCTACACCCTGCACCACTATGGAGAGATTGCTCAGTTTTGCAGGCGTGATTGTAAGGCCTAACAGGCGTCATCTCTTGAATACACTTGTGGATATTATCATTGCATCACCCCGTAAAAGGGGCTGTAAATCGGTTTAATACATTTTAAAGTCAGTTTTTTAGTATTGTCACTCAAACTATTATGTGAACAAGCATAAAATCAGTTTGTCTTACATATTTTCAGGAATGTCTGTTCAACTCTGGCGATACAGTGAGGAAAATAAGAAAAATTCATTGGTTCTACTCATTACTAATATCTCGTTGTACCACCACGTGCTTTCATAGCAGGGTGATGAAATAATTGTTCCCACCACTGTAAGTTGTTTGAACAGTTGCTGCTTCGGAAAGAAAATTAAGTTGCTGACAATATTATGCATAATAGAAATAAATTAGAAAGCATGTGTATTTTGCAAAATCTGTATTGCATTTGTTGACCCTGATAACATTGGTAATTTGTAATTTCGTGTAATTGAAATTGCGCAATTTTAAATTAGTAATTTCCAAAAAAACTCGAAAGTAATTGGTAATGTGTAATTCAATTACATTGTAACCAGTAATTGACAATTTTTAATTCAATTACATGTCAGCCTGGTGTAGATGACGCCCGCACGATCGAAGAGAAACATTTCACAACACAGGCGATCCGACGCAGGCGGTCAGTAGCAGCCACTTCGCTGTGAGCCACAGCCACCTTCGCTAGAAATGTCGTTCAACCAGCCTGGGGAAGCAATGTTCAACACTTTTCAAAATTGTATGAACTTCCTTAACACATTATTTCGACCCGAGCAAAGACGTGTACTTCAGCTAGTTATTATATGTGAATGAAACAGACACCGCCAATTTGTTGAATTGCAATAGAGTACTGTCCACAATGTAAAGTTATCGCAATTGGTTTTGGCAGCACTTTGTAGCTACATTGTAAATATTCGATATTGGTAGATTGTTGGTAATCATTCACAATTGTTTTGATCCTCTTCAAAATAGCCTCAAATTCTTATTTCTTGCAGTTATTTTGACCTCTTGCGATCAACGTGGTAATTATGCCTTGTCCAGCATTTAATTTAAGCTATGAAATGTTAGGAAATACGGTGCTACAATATTCCCGATTACCTCGATGTCAGCTGTCCATGTTTGTGTTTTTTCGATGCTGATTCTGACGCATTCAGTAATGTTACACATTTCAACAGAATACATGAAGGTTGGAAGAACACGTCGACATCGATGCTGCATGCGGTCAATGTAAATAATTATGTTTTTCGCCGACCTGGAATGGAGCGCCGCCCCAGAATTAACTGTGGACATTTCAGAGAAGGTCATGTGGGGGAAGCCATGGAGAATTAGCCAACGATCCATGAGCCATGGTATCAGATTTATCATTTATGGATGTTAGAAGACGAAGTAAAGACGAAGTGGACGAAGTGGTCCGAGTCTTTGATGGGAAATGAGATAAGGTAGATGAGAACAGGAGGTTGGATAATTTAGAATAATGGAGTTTGGGGTTTAGCAGAGACCGAATGTTGGGGAATAGAGATGAGATTTATTGTTGAAAGACTTGGTTGCATGATGTGATGAATATGTGTTCAGAACAGGATGTATATCTATGTCGCCAGATCTAGTGATATATTTATGTATGTATGTATGTAACTATGTATGTATATGGTAACAGGATTTGTCGGGGGGGTTATGGCAGACTATGAGACAATGAGTGAGGCAGAATAAGGCGGAAAGGATGGAGCTAAGAGAAAATGGAAGCAGGGTTAAAGATGCTGGAAGGATAAAATGTACACATTTCATAAGTTAGACAAGGTCTGATGCTGGCGGTAAATAAAAATAGTTGAGAGCATTGTACAGTAGCTGTCGGTAGTGTGGAACTGGAACACGAGAGTAGTGAAGATCTGATGGCAGAAATATTAAGGCCAGGTTTAAGATGATGGATTGATAAAATGTACAGGTGAGACAAGGTGTGAGGCAGGTGGAAAATAAAAATAGAAACGATCTGATCTGGTGCCCTGAGTTACATTTGATTGAGCAGAGCGACACAATAGACGCGAGACCGGTGGAAAGTAGAAATTACGCTCGAAATGCTACGCCAATGCCATTTCAAAATATAACGTAATAGTCGCCTTGCATGGCTGCCGACATTTGATTTCGACTCCTGTTATAACTCGTCATCATTAGCTCATACTGTACTTGTAATCATACGAAAATTACAGTTATTATTATTATTATTATTACAATGATTATTATTACAATGATTTGTATTATCTGGTGGAACTAAATGATATTAATGTTATGGCAACGAACAAATACATATAGTTATCACAATCGAAAAGCAGTAATTACGCAGCAACCCGCAACCAGAATCCAAGTAGTAGATCAATGTGGGAATAGCATCTGAAGTAAACCAATTATTACATTTGATCGCCTTGACAACTGTTGACGCAGTGCGCTCTTAAAGACCTACTTACAGCTGTGTCAATCGGTGCGTCAATCTTCTTTGCTTTTCGTTTTCTTAGTTGTACGTGAATCCAATTGCTTAAATTTTATCATGCTGACTATGATAACACGCACACACACAACCATATATATATATATATATATATATTTATTTATAAGCGTACATAATGCACATATATATTTTGGAGAAACATTAGCTGTGTTGAGGCCATATTATAGGGACTTCTGCGCATGTTGATCGTCTACTTCGTCAATTCACAAAATATTGAATCTTCAACATGTTTGAAGTTACTTTAAATTGGATGTTGGAGCATTCTACATGTAGCGCTATTTTTGCGTATCAGACTTTTTTTTTCGGCTTTGGTAACGATAAGGACGGAAGGAGTCTCATGCGGGGTGACACCCATGAGTGACCGCACCGGGTGACATCAACCCTAGTGACGCCCCTGTTTATAAGGTATTTTGTTCGCAAGCTGCCTAGGCCACGCATGTGATTGCCCATCCTTCAGATGCATACGGTCAAGTCTCGACCAAAGCAGGCCGTGTACACCATCTGTAGCCGAGTGTTTTCGCCTCGGTGAAGGGCGGCGGCGGCGGACAAAGAAGTGACCAATAGTCACGGGTGGCTATTCAGTTTACTGACCACACACAACGACGAACGCCTTTTCTACGTCCTTTATGCCTCGATAAATATCTGAACGTGTGTCATCTTCCACCAGCGAGGGATTACTCATCGACATCGTCACTGTGTCTGCGAACGCTGTCTACAGGCATCGCTCTACCCTTTCGACGTAATTAGCCCAGAGACTCTGAACATGCACGCCATCTGTCAGCAGTCGACTCGACGGGAATCCGTACGTAGAAAGCGTCTCTGAGTTGATACCTTGATGAGGCGCTGTATAAATGTTCGATCACATTACATTACCTGCATAATATGCCGTTATACAAAGGTGGTGACCGAGAACTTTTTGACCGAGAACTTTTTGCCCACTCAAGGGCAATCAAGAATTGTTCGTTGACATTGATTAAGTGAAGAACAAACGTTGAACGTGATCGGCTGTTGTGAATTCATTAAGTCCTCTGACAGACCACGGAGGCCGTACCGACGCGGACGGACCAGAACAAAGGAGACGCCATCCAGCGCTCGTGAATGAGCTGGTACCCTGCGATTGGATTTCAAGTTGCGCTTTAGAAATTCGGAGATTACGATTAATTTTGGTATCGGAGGGCAAGAAGAAGAGAAAAGCGTTACCTTCCTATGCTGCTCCACGGGTGCTTTAGAAAGTTTAGAGCCGCCAGTCACAGATCGGCAGACAGACAGAGAAGTTTCCGTCACAATATTAATCTTCATTGCTTCACTTTGGGTTTGGGAACCGGTAAAATTGTTTGGATTTGAATTGAATCAGTACCAATTTATCAAAAGATAACTTCAGGACTCTTCAAGACTTCGAAAAATATTTGTTCAGAATTGCAGAAGAACAGAAACATTTTGACGTTCCAACTTGTAGTCTGCACGTGGACATCACATGGAACGAACAAGGAATCGAGTTTAAAAGTGGACTGAATAAATGTACGCCTACGTCCCGGCAATAATTTTTATACCACGGAATGATAAAGTAGAGCACAATGTCGACCCAAGAAACGAAAATGATAGATCTAAGTTAGGTAAGGGAAATATAATAACATTTAAAGTATTAGCTTTTGAAAAGTTGGAGAGGGGTATTAAAACTATGAACTTAGGAATGGTGGATTGATATTAGTTGGGTAAATGGGAGGTCTATTGTAGAGGAAAACTGGGTAAAGAAAGCATCGGTAAAGTCAAATCCGGCAAATTAAATTAGGGTTTGCCTGGCAGTAATCTAATTTGCTTTTTCTAAGTTTAGATGAGAAGCCAAAGCTTATAATTCACAGGATTTCACATGGAAATATATAATTTATTATACACTTGTGGCGGACAGGCCACAAGGCTTGAATGAATGATTTATTTAAATAATCGGCTTGCCATAGTGTTATTTTACGTCTATTTTTTCAGTGTTGCGTATAGGAAGGAAGACCGATCAGCGGTTTTTAATCGAGTGCATAGCTTGCAGACGCATGAATTGGCTTGAGTATAGCCTGACATGCGATGCATCGCTGTATATGTGGAGCAGTGGTTCGTACTGCTTCATACGTAGAGTGGTTCTCGTACCGCTCCAGGGATCGTTGAGTGTTGCCATATAAATACGACCTCTAGTGACAGCCGCTCTCACGGTCAGGCTGGTGCTGCTTTTCGCTGATCTGGTGGGGTGGGCCCCTCTGCCGTCGATCGCAAGACGGACCGTGCCCTGATCGTAGGAGTCAACAGGCTGACAGAGAAAGACCGATCGTGAGAAATGCTCACAGGTCTGGTTACCGTTCGAGAGTGCGTAAAGACCCGATCGAGAGAAATAAATGAATGAATGACAGGTCTGTTCGGAAATACGGAGAAGATGGTGACCCCGTTGGTGGCCGTGAGTGATACAGACTGGGTGAGTCCCAGAAGGGACCGACGCATATATCGAGAGATAGACCGGGAAAAATCCCCGACCGTGCAGACCGTGGGAGTTCTGGTGGCCGAGAAATAGTCTTGTTGGCTACCTAAATCGGTCATAGTTACTCCTCGAGAATACCAGCCGGTTGTCGGATACGTTACCCCGTCGGTGGCCGTGAGAAATAGAGATCGGGTAAAGCCCCGAGCAACCGAACGCTACATCGAGACAGATTTATGGCGACTGTTGAGACAATTTACGGGAAAAATTCCCCAGTGTACACGTTGGTTAAAAGACGGGGAGGGCGGACCCGTGAAGCCGTTGGAAACAGACTGAGAGCTACCGGAGAAACCGTTGACAAATACTGGAAAACATGAATACATTCGATAAATACGGGGAGGGTGACCCCATTGGTGCGTTCGATACAGGGAAAGTTCCCTTTGGTACCGAAAACCTGATCAATTGTGGGCGTCTCCGCATATTCTTTTCTATTTACGGTTTTCCGTAAATACCTATACTTGGCTACCTAGCGTAGTCATACTTACTCCTCCCGTTTACCAGCAATCTGTTGATTTGCGTGTCTGATCGCAATGCCTTAGGTCGCGGTTTCGCCGCGTATCTTTACTTGAGTTACTAAACGTAATATCTGTACTTGTGGTGTCCCCGCAGTATGTCTTCTTGATTGTCTTACGGTCTTTCGGTAAATATTCTTACTGGCTACCTATGTTGGTCACAGTTACTCTTCTCGGTTTTCCTGAAATCTATTCACTTGTCTGTCTAGTTGCAATATCTTGGCTCGCGGTTTCCCCGCGAGGCGTCTACTAATTTCTTCTTGTAGATCTAACTACATAATCTCTTTTCGAGGACTTCCTCGAAAGATTTGCCAGTGGTTCGTTCCAGTGTATAAGAGACAGAGTACAATTGCTTCAGAGAAAGTGATTATAATAAGACAGGTCTGTGTGAAACATAGAGGTAACGTGGTGACACTTACCTCAGGTGCCTGTGAGAGAATTGATTCTGAGAAACGAGAGTTGGTGCATTACCGTTGGTCAGAGCTCTAGGTGACGAGTATCTAGATGATCCTACGATGAGAGGAATAAGTGCAGTCCGAGGAAGTTACAGACATGTGAGAGTCTGGGTGATCGGATATTAAAGTATATGACAGATGCAAGCAGGCCGAGGAATATACTTGTTGGCTATCTAGTTCGGTCATAGATACTCCTCCCGTTTTCCCCAGGTTGTCGGAGACATAAAAATTCGGGTGACCGCAAGAAATACAAGCCGAGTAGATTCCCGCAGTAGCAGCCGTACAAACCGAGAGAGCTGCCGGTGGAGGGTTGGCACATACGGGGAAAGTTCCCCATTGAATACGTTCGATAGAAATATCGGGGAAATTCCCGAAGGACCCGCTGGAATTACACGTGGAGGGTGAACACGTTAGAAGAGCACGTGACAAACAAGAGAAAACCCTGGTGCCGATTGATACCTTCAGGTTACTAGTCAAGTAACTCTTCTTGATGGCTTTATAGTCGTTCGATAGATACTCTTGTTTGTTACCTACGTTGGTCATAGTTACTCCTCCAGGTTTCCCGAGTATCAGAATATATAACGGTGTTGGCGGACAATTGCCAACGCAGAGGACGGTCAATCGTGTGCATGATAACTTATGCGTGTGAGGACAACAGCGCTCGGGCGGCAGAACGCCACACACTGTCCATATAAATTAGTTAGTCGTCACCGTATTTCATAAGTACTAATGAAAGATATATTAGAATCTAAAATTTAGTAAGAAAATTTAACCAAACTAATGTCTTTTGTTGCTGTTTTGTAGCATTGAGAAAACAAATATGTATTTTAATTGAGTTGTTCTATTCTGTCATCAATGTATAATTTGTTACTCATTTTTACGTACTACGAGAGTCGTAGGCCTATGTCGGTTTTAATGTAAAGGCAATGGTTCAGCATCTCCAAATCAGTATTGACGAACGTGACACTCTTTGGTAGCGGAATAGGAATTCCCTTTTGCCCAATTTCATTTAGGGCCGGAATTATGAGCGAGCTAAACACAGTTTCAAGACCTTGAGACAACGTATCACGAGAAATTGGACCAACTAAGCTGCTCAACCCATTGACAGTTGGGATTACGCGTTTCACGCTGCCCTTTAATACGGTCTCGTTCAAAGTCACACCGATGACAATGTCCAGGTCTACATCGAGAATGAGAAATTCGGCAATCAAACCATTTTGTAGTCTAACACGACAGGTAATAATTCCAGAAAATGTGACTTCTATTTCACTAGAGGAAATGTTGGCAGTTGGTGTCTTGGTGACAGCTATGTGCGCTTCCACCGAACTGTTCGGATACTGGATGGAAAGCACCTTAAGCACGTTCCCCAAGCAGTTAGCATTTGCTGAACAGGTGGTGTTGAAGTAACCATTCAACTCGTCTGGAAGATCGCGGTGAGTCAAAGTGAAGATCAGGAGATTTTGCGTAAAGAAGGCATAACCGATGCAGTTCAGTACGTAGTCTGAGATCCATAGGTTCACCATTTTGTCTGAAGTCGTCCTATTTGGAAACGGTTCAGCCTACAGGATGAAAAATTGATTGATCAGCTGCATGAAATGACGATTCTATTGCATACGTAGATGAATGACCACACGATTAATTATCTTCATTCATTCATTCACTCTTTTCTTTCTTCTGTGTGGTATCTGTTCAATTGTCTGTTTTACAATTATTTTCTATTGCACATTTCTACGGCGGGAAGGCGCTGTGGAATGGCTAACACTCTTGGATTAACAAAGAACCTATGGCGAGCACTTCCTCCGTTGATTGCCAACAGTGTATCTGTTTATGTAGAGGAAACTCAGTCCTTACTCTCGGATGGTTCAAGAATTGGACGCCAATAAAGGTTACGTCTTGTTAGACGTGTCGTATTTTATTGCTTCGGCCGCATATTAGACCTACTCTCTCTATTAACCGGCTCATTACATAAACTTCTCAAGACTTTCCTGTTTGACCGAGACTGAGACGGGAACACCTTCGAATAGTAGACTTAAAGAGGTGCTATGTAAACTGCATTGATTGATTGACTGATTGATTGATTGACTGATATGCGCCTTGGTCGAGAAATCCTTCGATCGCGAAAGTACATAATCACTCCAGTAATAATTATTGTATCTACAGAGTTGATGAAACTAACTGCACATGTATTGGCTACGATTCCTCATTCAGCTGCAGAACAGCTAATTAATGCATGTCACTTTCACCTGTTTACGTACTTATATTCGTATCTTTCTGGATAAACCTTGTGCACTTGCTTATCTGCCTTTACATAATTATATTTTATGCAAAGCATCATTGCGTCATATCAACGGAATGAACTAAGTTTTCTCACCAATATCGGTGGATCAGTCCGTCGGTCTTTGTGGGAAAACAAGCCCTTATGCTCTGTGGACAAGTAGCCAATCAGAAGGGAGGGTGAAGACAGGATGCGGAAGTCAAACACCCAATCTTTGTCGACGATCGTCTGAAGAGGAATGGACGCCAACAGATCGTTCGCTTTTCCGTTTATGACGTTTGTTGCTGCATCACAGATCATCGTCTGAAGTCGGTTGCGAATCATTTTGTTGAAGAGAGAGATGAGGAAGTTGTAGAACCAGCTGGCTCCTCCCCTCAACTTCATAGACATGGATGAGATACTGCAGCTGCAATCAGTGCCTGCTAAGGTCGGTTGTCCAGCGGCATCAATGCCTAGATTGACCGTCAGCCTGAGCGAGGTGTCGCTCACCGAAGTAGTGAAGCTCCCCGAATCACGGATCGTAACGAACAATACCTTGTATTTGTACCTCCAATCGCCTGCTATAGAGATGCCAACGCCGAGCAGACTCCATGTTATGCCACCTGGATTGACGACAAGACTTGAGAATGGCTTGATTACGCCTGTTATCTGTAAAATCATAAATTTAATAAGACCTACACACATCAAAGCGGTCGGCCCGTAACACTCAGTGTGCGCTGAGTGATCGGGTTCCACCCTCGTCCGAAGCGTCAGTCACTGTGTACAGTGTGTAGGGACCTTGAACAAGTCCTTCGCGCACAATTGCTCTGCAGTACAACAATTTCGCCATCGAGGGCTCGAGGCGTGTGCACTTCTGAGCAAAAGATGTTGGAAGAAGGACGGTATCAAATTTCAAGAATTTCAATTTCAAAATGGAATGAATTATTGTAGACCTTGTTGATAATAATTATACGTCTTCTTAAGCTCGTGTCTAACGTAATAACATCTTAGTCCTGCTCTTCACAGCACTCCATCCCATTTCATCGCTTCTTAAACACAGAACCGTTGCTGTTTTATGTAGCACCATTGTGTAGACAGAGAAGAGCTGGATCTGAATGGAATAGTACCAGTATCCATCCAACAGGATGAAGAGATCCAAGCTCTCCCGATTTATTCTATGATGGAGAATTTTGCTTTGCCGTGGGAGAATGGAGAAGCATCAAGTCTGGATTGTTTCGAGTTATTGTTATTAAACATCTAAAAAATGATTCGAATAGAACTATCATTTTGTGGAATGCATACTTGTGGTTGTAATAATTATACACTGTCGATTGTCCATTTTTCTTCGTCCCACCATGTTTCAAATATTTTTATAGTTATAGTTAGACCCTTCTTTATTTGATAATTATCAGAAAATATCCATGTAACATTCTGGACATTTGTTTTTTTCGGGAAGGGGTGCAAAGCTTTGTGGCGTCATATTTTAGTAGAGTTTGACTTTTGTGACGACGTGCAACGATGGGGTAGGAGAGTCAACAATCGTCCTAATTGCCTGATGTAATTTATGAAACTCTGGGGCTTCGTAACCAGCAAAACCTGTGCGAAACCCTACAAAGTTAAACTGCAGTTTTTGTTATGTACGCTAATTATGATTAGTTATAGAAACCACTCTAAAGAAATTCAAAATTATTTGATTTTATTATGAAAACACAAGAATTTTTATGAGCAACTTCTGGAAGCAAATAGGCTCATAAGGCTCTCACCAACATATTTAACTGCGCCAATTGATATTGATATTAACAAAGCAATTATGAATTAGGCCTACTACAATACATTTGTCATGTGAATGCTTAGCTGAAAAAATAAAGAATATATTATATTTAAAATAATTCTAACGTGAGACATGTTTATTTTATTAAATGGTTTTATTCATTTGTAAACCCCCTTAAATGTTTTTTCTGTTAAATGTTTTCATTCGTTTGGGCCCCATTGAGATGTTGTTTTGTATTATGAAATCTTGTTCTTATGAAATCTGTTTATTGATTTGGAGGCCCTTGCGATTTTATTTCTTACTAAATTTTTTCATTCATTTGGGGCCCCTTGAGATGTCATTCTGTATGAAATCTTTTCATTTGTTTGGGGGTCTCTCGAGATTTGGGACCCCTAGACGAGCCTCTAGTGAGCCTATAGGTAAATGCGTCACTGGGTCTGTCAAGAGATATGACACAATTTATTTTTATTCAGGATTGAATATAAAATAGGTGCCTATCTGAAATTAAATGGTCTAGTTATCCAGGAATCCAAGCGAAATTTCGAGCTAAAAATAGTTACAGCGTCCCTGAAATGCGCTGGAGAACGTTCAGCAGAAATATCCTATCGTTAAAGTGTTGTATCCGCAAGTTTATAGTGTTATCTTACTTATGCATATAATTACACATCATAAGGACACATTTTCATAAATATTGCTTAGATACTCCTTCCTAAACCCGTTCGTCTAAACTAGAGGTTTAGGCCTATCATATAGGCGTTGGAGGTCTTAAAAGTCAGATATCGAATCGAGGCGCAATTGACAATGTGTTAACTTAAAGAACCCAAGCAAACTCATTATATTTCTGAATAGAGTAACCGAGGAACGTGGTACAAGAGAGAATAGGGCTTGACTTACATATTAATGTCATATACTGACCTGTATGTTTGTGAATGATTCGCTGACGTCGGGAATTTTGATCTTCTGAACGTCGTCGAAGAGCTTATACGTTGCCACCTCAGATGCGTAATCGAAAAATCTCTGTGATAAACCTAACTTGAGACCCGGATTGACCTCTGATTGAACCCCATTTCGATGCAGAGCCAACACCACGATCATTAACATTAACGGATACACAAAACTCATGTTTGCCTAAGTCTCCATTTGGAGCTGCGTAACTCAAGTCCAGTTACATGACACTGCTACTCATGATTACTTAGCGGGTCTCTTAAATAGTGGCCAAACTGCTGCTAGCTGCACAAATCATACGTGCATGTCCGCTTAAACATCCCCTTGTTTGGCTGTGTATGTACTATGTACGTGTACACTTTGTCCGTTAAAAAAAGAGTACAACTGCAGCTACGCTACTATGGCAATACTTTGCGACGTGATATTGGTATTCGGAAAGCAGTAATTACGCAGCAACCTGCTACCAAAAACAAATCATTAACACTCAAATCGGTGAGTTCATGTTATCCAATTTTCAGGAAAACCATTCGTTATATGTGATCGCATAATTATAACTTATGGTGCATTGCGCTGTTAAAGACCTATATATATATCTGATTAGGTCGTACTGGGAGATGCGCTATAGAAATACATAAATACAATACAATATATATATACAATTATATTTATGTATATATAATTATATATATAATCAGAGGAGCTCTCAGTGCGAAAAGCCCCTTGGGAATAGAAAAGTCTTATGAATGCGGGCAGAAGCAGAAGCACCTCGAGTTAAAATTGGAGTGCGACTGACAGAGGGCATATCATTCCTAAGCAAAGGACCAACAGTCGCATAAGCACGATGTTGGGCAAGTGCCGTCCGAGTCCTTGAAAATATATTGGCCCTATATATATTTGTAATGATTATTATCAACGTATCAGTATCAATGTATTGATCAGCGTCGTTAGGCATAGGGTGCACTATGAGTTTCAAAATGAGAGGAAGTCTGTTTTCTTAGGTCCGTGTTAGCATCAACTGCGGAGACTTAGTTGAAGAGGTTTTTAATAAAGGAACAGCATCGAATGTTTCAATCTCGGCAGGTGTCTCTCTCTAGACTCTCAAGGCGCCGGACAGTCGTAGACCTAGTAGCAGTTTCAGTTTAACAACATTTTGCGCTGACAAAGATAATTGGCATCACCTTGCCTCCTTTAACAAGGCTCTCGTCTGTCACTGTCAGAGAGACAACAGTGGCGGAATTTTCGGAGAGTCGTTCTTGGATGTCTCAGTTATAATTATGCTCTCCAGATAACTAACTATGCGATCCGGGAAGAGGATGATACGCATCCAACTCCATGTCGAATTACCATGAACCTATTTATATGCATATATGCAATGTTTCTATTGAATTACTTTGATCAGGAAAAACTCCTTTGAAGCTCGCCGACGCTAACTCCTCCCTTAGTCGGGGTAAACGGTCCTACATCTTTTGATCCCCCGTCAGTTGATCCCCGTCAGTTAATCCTCGTCAGTTGATCCCCTAGTCAATTATATCCCTTTGTCAATTGAGACCCTGCCTATTGAACCCAGCCCAATTGATACAACATTCATGTTCCACTTGCGACTTTCTCCATTTATTAAAAGAACGATGTAAAAGAGCATGAAATGTTAAATAAATAAAAAATACAAAAGCGTAATTAAGAGTCATGAAGTCCTAAGCATAAGCGTCCAAGCGTGGGATAAATGAGCCATTGCTCTGAGACATAAAAGAATATTCGAACGGCCGTAATCGGTTACAGCGCGCAGTTATACGAAGCCTGGACATTAATTTATTATTTTGTAATGGGTTTTTGCAAATCTGTAAAATTAATCTTTTGCTTACTAACAGTATCAGCTACAAGTCTGTGACGCACAGCCTAGAGATTAGAGGGGATCAATTGACGAGGGGATCAATTGACTAGGGAACCAATTGACGGGGATCAACTGACGAGGATCAACTGACGAGGATCAACTGACGGGGATCAACTGACGGGGATCAATTGACGCGACACCGGGGTAAACGATGTCTTATCGAGTGATCTTGTCTCAAATACATGTAGAGCGTGGGTGCCATATTGCATCGTTACTGTGCAAATGAATGGTTCAAGAATATAAGGGTTCGTGACCGTTCGACAGTATTATCTTCATGAGAAGGACCGAAGAAATCGAAAGAACCTCCTCGGGTACCAATGGACGAAAATGAGTCACCATCAGCTGCAACATGGGGATGGAAGCGCACTCCAATGAGTTTCTCTCGGTCCGCGCCTCTTCAATGCACACCCTTGAGTTTTGAGCTCACATGGTCTGCCCAACCCCAAACGCAGAAAGTGACAAATTAGCAACCATGGAAATACGAAGAATCAGAGAAGACTTAATAGATTGTAACAGGAAAAGATACGTCATTAATTCACAAACTCTTCAAATTTTTCTCCATGTATGATTGGACCAGAAATCACAGGTACAAGGTCTTCAAGAAACAGGTTGGGTCGATAAACCAGAGGTTCTTCAGTGCCAGAGTGGTGAACCCATGGAATGAGCTGTTTAAGGTGATTGTTTTTGTGGACTCTGTGTATGAAGCTGAATAAATTTTCATATTAGAACGAAGGATGAAGACGGAAGAGGTGGTTCTCACATAGACGCAATTTTCATGAACCACTGTACATCTTCTTTATGCTATATTATGCTATGCTAAGTATATCCGCAAAGCGAAGTGCAGCACAACTCTTCACATCTTGAGCCAAATGAATTATTTAATTCAGTTTATTGATATCATTGACTTAACCATATCGGAGTCCAACACACATCAGACTGAAGCCGTATAGGCATAGTTGCCCAATCAGAGTATTCACCGTCATAATTACGACTTAAGTCTCGTGACTATAGAAACGACTAAATACCAGTGGCGGATCTGGACTTTTCCTTTAGGGGGGACGATATCATGGCCTAGCTACAATAATCTGTTAGTCGTTCCCCTGCACAGATTTTCCGTGAACTCGCATGAGCGATTTAGTGATTATTAAAACCCAAGATAATTTGCAGAAATTTTATATCAGGACTTTTTAGACTAAAATCAACTGTAAAGGCAAATGTGTTTAATGTAATGCCTATCAAGTATAGGCATAATGGATTGCTTAGACTAATGTTAAAAAAAATTAATAGTTCTTTCTTACTAGCCATTAAATCTACAATTGTTTCCAAGATCAAAGCAATTAAAATTAAATTACTTATCAAAGTAATAGTTTATCGACCCTATGTTACAACACAAGTTCCAGTCTTCCGCTTTCAATCTTTGCAAAGCGATCAATCACGTTGTCTACACTTGCTGCAATTTTTATGCGCGTTGAGGAGGGCCACAAGAAATAGGGTCCACAATTAAAGGTAAGCCTGCAATTGCGATTAAGTTTTAGTGACAGATGCCCTTTTATAATGTATGTTTCAGTGCTTTTATAAGTTTAGTTTGAATTATCCAATAAAGTCAAAGCAATTACCAACAATGACACGAGTTCTAGCTTGATTAACGTAAAGCTATTTTGAAACAACAAATTTCACTAAATTAATTACTTACATTGCACCTTATCGACATAAGCATACAACCAAAGACACTAAATGTTACTCTGAGGCAGATTGCGTCATTAATAGGTCTTTTAATGCGCCACTACAAAAACATAGTTCCTTGCTAAATTATTTCATAACAAGATGTAAAGTCATCTTGAACTTGAAGCGTGTAAATAGTTTTCAGACATAGGAATAAATATTTCATATAGACTCGATGGGGGGCGATAGCCCCAATCGCCCCTCCTAGATCTGCCACTGCTAAATACAATAATCCCTCGTCACCGCTCTGCCACTGGGCTACCTCCTACTTGATCCTCTAGCCGTCTTGACCTAAGAATAGGTATACGGATAGTCTTGATCTCTTTGTCTCAGTATCAGGACTACCATGGCTCAATCCAGATCCTTTGCCTGCATAAGACCCTCCCTATATATAATGATCTTCCCCAACTGTTCGCCCCATCATTCGCTATGGCATACCCATTCGTTGTCTATCTCTCACCTCAAATCTTGTCTATTTTCGAGGGGTTCTCCTACTGGGAGCGCTTCTGATTCAGCTACGTTTTGTGAAGCGCTATAAAAATAACTAAATAGACCTACAATACGAATATCATGCCTACCTGAAAGAAACAAGAATCGTGCAATTCAAAGAAAATGTTGTACCGTTCTTGTAGACACAGGCATCGACGCTGAAAGTCTGAATAATGTTTTCCAGTTGGTCTAACTTATTGGACGGTTCTTTCGATTTGTAGCAGCGCAAACAACCGAAGAAAGACAAACATAGCCCTACATGTTTGGGCATAAATCCGTTGATCTTCAGAATCAGGTAGTACAATCATTTCACAAAATTTAATATTTCTCAACACATAGTCCCTATCTAATTGCTACGAAAATATAATAATAATAATAATAATCGTGTATGACTACGACAAAATATTGTAGGGGCAGGTGACTAAGGCCTAACCATGGACAGGTGCTTTTCAGCATCAGCTATCGTATACATTTATCCATGACAACTATGACATGCCATATGAAAATTCCGATTTAATGATATAATTATTGCCACTTTTCATTAGGACTTTGTTTTTGTTACTGTTGTATGATAAAAAAAAATTATGTAGGCACCTATATTTTGGTAGAAGTCTATGGTAATCTTGACGCAAAATTCCAATGCTATAGCTGACCCTGGGCAACCTCACGCATGAGTTTGTAGCGCCAATGTTCAAACTCAGCGTTGACCACATCAACATTAATGAAAGACGAGAAGTAGGTAACTGTAACTTTGATATCTGCTCATTTCTTCCCCCTGTTAACTTTCGTAAACGTTACTGTTACAAATGCTGGGATTTCACGCGGCTCACTACAGCAATAATACACACGAGTTAAATTCGCATTGAGATGTAACGTTATGCAATCAAGCATTTATATAACGCCCCTTTCAGATATCTACTCAGAGGGACTCTCAGAGATAACAGTGGAACGGATGACGTAAGTTGAATTTGTAATCGGTTGACATTGTTTCGGCCATGTTTACTACGTCATGATGCGTAACCACCGGAGTATATATATATATAATATATATATATATATTATATATATATATATAATTAGAGGCTCAGGATGCAAAGTGTATCCGCAGAGCTATTAACGATTTGCCTTTCCAGAAAGTCTTAAACCTTGATTTTTTCACACATTTGCATAGAGCTTCCTGATTAGCCGATAAGTAGACGCTAATGCGTCTAATGCGTCCGCGTGCAGGAGCCACTGTTTACGGCACATGTCATTAGGTGGCGACCACTTTACCCAATCGGTTTCGTTTGAAAGTGCTTAGATTTCACAACACGTTCCACGAATACCCTCGACGCTCTCCTCGCACAATTCATCGTTTCATCGTCGTTCGTTGCGAGGCTCTGATTAGATTCTCGTCTCTCTTCTCGGCCGCTGCTGTCTGCCTCCCGCTCGTGAACTCTGACCTCCGCTGATGACCGTCGAAAGCCCCTCTGCGCTGATAAGACGACTCGGTCGGTCTTTAATACGGTGCACTCGAACGGCTCTTGGCTAATGAACCGACGACGAACCGACAGAGACGCGTCGCTCCTGCTGCTGTCGTCTGCGAATGGCTCATAAACACAGAGAAACCTCCTATCTATCCGTATCGACCAAATGACCGAATGTATGGCTGTGCGTCAATATTTAAATGCATAGTACTGTACGTATTTACACATACTATTTATTCTATGTAGGATACATTGTATTTGCACGTACAGTGCATGCATTTGTTCATGTGTTTACTCGTGTATGTATGCGTGTGAAAGGCCTACAGGCCTATGTATGAATGTACGTAATACTATGCGTATGAATGTTTATGTGTACGCATGTTTGTCGACATATTTATGACTTCATGCAGTCCTGTGTTTGGATGTCTATAATTTAAGTATTCATGTGTGTAAATGTGTTTGTATTATATGGGTATTATTCAAAACAGCTCTCAAATTTGATAAATTTCTGTGATTCTGCTTTGGCCGACCCACACAAACAGTAAAAGTCTATTTCTTACATTCTTGTATGGTGCACATGAGTTGAAAAACGTTAATTTTTTTAATTATATTATTATTTTATATTATTATATTTATTATATTATTTATTTTAATAGCATAGAAAATAACTAATAAAGTCCGAATAGTATAATAAATTTCATTGTCCTTTCCCTTGCTGAGATGATACAACAGCAGTTCAAGTGCTTTAAAGATTTTTGATACATTTTTATTTTTGACCTATATTTGGCCATTGTTCTATAACGGTTTCTAGCTACTTATTAACATAATAAGTAATTTTAAAATAAATTTAACTTTTGTCCTAAAAAATTGTTTACAGCACCGTTACTGACAGTCTTTGGCCATCTGTGGAATAAATTGAGAACTATTTTAAATGAATCTTCGAAAGCAGGGAACGAGCCTACATAAATTTACCAGCAGGAGACCAACTAAGTTGTTTGTTCATGATGACAATTTTCGGAAATTAATTAATTATAGCATATTAAATACCTATAACTGCGTTATCGTAAATATTACACTTTGCGTATATATATATTTATGTTTGCCATGCGGTATCGTCATGTTCTCCATTTTGAGAGAATGGCGATTATCCACTTATACGAAACTGGCTGATTATCCCCTTATACGAAAAGCGCCAATTTAAGCGAAAATTGGCTGACACTTGATCGAAATGATCATGATGCTGATGATGATAATGATGACGACGACGATGATGATGATGATGACGATGACAATGACGATGATGATGAATAATTTGTACTCGAAATGCCTCCATACAGTATTCCCTCGCGTGCGATAGCTCAGGATCTTTAGAGACATTTTGACTGCGGTACAAGATTTTTTTGACTACTGGCAAACTTTTGCAAATCTGCGCTACTTAACGTAGGTCGGAAATGTTTACAAAATAACTACATTTGGTCAAATGCGACACTTTCACTGAATTAATTCAATAAAACTCTGTTTATGGGTTCTCACCACTGCTCACCGAAATCACTTTAATTACTACTTTGTCGATGTACTTTCTATTTAGGATTATATTTTTGTAAGGATGAATTTCGTTTGTGCCATATTTGTCATGTTAATAGTTACAGCTATTTCTATTGATGATTTTGGTTAGAGTAACAGTCATCGTTATGTGAATCATTTTATTTCCGTTAGCGAACATTTTCGTTACCGTCATCGTTAACGAAAATCACATGCATGATGCTAGGATATTTTCAAAGTAGGCCTACAATATTAAGCTCCTAATTGTAAGGTTGAGCGAAGCAAAACAGCTTCGGTTACAAGATTGGACTTCCGTGTCATTCGTGTTGCATCTTGATAGATGTTCGGCGGCAAAAGATTGGTGTCTGATAAATTCAAGTGTGCAATTTCGAAAGTATCGTTTCCTATATATCCTGAAATAAATCGTCACGTTTTGCGTGTTCGGTGTTTGTTGTTTGTGTTTAATGAGTTTTTTATTTCCTGCGTTTTGACGGCTTCAGTTACAAAGCACCAAGCTCTATATATACCAATACCTTTTGATTGCAGGCCGATTACATACCTTTTGGACACGTTGAGCGTCGTGCTTAGAGTCATAATATGCCGTCTACGACTTGAATATCCAGCATTCAGTGTTACAACGGCGTGTCAACGTCTTTGGAGTGGCGCAATGTTAATAAATGCCTCTTCTAGCTTAATGTACAATTTTTGCTAAATGATGTAATATAGTCATTCGTAATGACATTATGATATAATAGGGAAGCGATCATAGCATAATTGTAAGCCTATATGAGCGGCGCTATACAAATGCCCAGTCTCAAATACACTATTCTAAAAAAAGTTGTCATATCTACGCAAAAAGGGCATCTTGAAAAATTAACGCTCCACTTCTCACAATTATGCAGCACCACTCTCATAAGACGTGCTATACCTATGTCAATGAAGAACGGTGACTTGAAAACGAAGAGTGATAATGGTGTCGAAACTAGGGATGATTAAGGAGGTTGTTTGGCGCTTCAGGCTCTGCAGTCGACATCAATCAGTCGCTCAGGTTGAATCCCTACTCCATACTGGTCCGGTCCTGATTAGCCGAAACATCAAAGTGGTCGAGAAATAATTTCCATCTAGGCGACTGAATAATTAATGACTCTAAGATACACCGTGGGACCGCCGTTTTTCTACATTCACTGTGGCCAGAACACTAACATGGCACCATTTATCAAGTGATAAAGGATGAACATCGTAGCAAGTAGGCTAGGCCTGCTGCTATTCACCTTTCGCATGGTCAGCACAAAAGACAACATTATGTCTGTCAGAATGACACATCACCTGCGTCAGTAATATATGACCGACGCGTCACACAGTGGCAGTGCGCTGGCTTACGTCCAATCCGTTCATATTCACATGGGCGTCCAGAGTGAACTAGTCTCTGCTCTTAATATGCATTAATAATTCCACAAGTGCATGTCTCTTAGTCTGCTTGTTTGTGTACACATCAAAGCAGCGCCATCTGTTGCCCACCCGTCGTGTTTTCCAGCATATACTACCTACAGGCGCCAAATAGATGCTCCGGAATACTTTCAACGCGACCAACACACGACCACTGACAGGACGTCATGCGGTTAGTTTTTAGCGCATTGGTTCTGCACGTTGGGGGGGGGGTGTAGTTGTTCATGGAGGGCATCGAACAATCGATAGAAATCCCCTTCGTGGGTAACAGAGAACTGTATACGGATCAAGTGGGTTACAGAACCAAATTCGGTTTTAAA